>CM067482.1:34062603-34083505 GCA_034552555.1 Semaprochilodus insignis | reverse complement strand
GTCTTTGGTGACGGTGACGTGGTGTTAAGGACAGTCGTGGTAACGGTCTGTGTGCATGTAGTCCTGCGTGGTGCAGCCGTCTGCCAATGGTGCTGCACTAACAGGATGACTCATGGAGGACATCACTGCTCGCTGGATGTCTGTAATCGTGGCTGTTGGGTCAGTCAGGTACAGAGATAAGACCCGGCCGTGCTTACGTCACATGTGCGGCCGATTGTGAAACTTGGATCATTAGCATGTCAAACCTACACACTGAGTTTCAGTCCTGTAGGCTGACTCCTTCTGGGTGCAGTTACCTGTGCAGCCATTCTTGTACGGTTTAGTGTGAAACTAATAGCAGGATTAAAGGGATGGAACATAACCCTGATGACCTGTACAGTGTAGTCAGATTAACAGATGAAGTTTAAGATTAATCTGTACTGGTGGAGCTGTAAATAACTATATATGACTCAGATGAATATCTGGCTGGTGGTTCCTCTAACTTCTGACTGCCTACCACACTATTCCACTACAGGGAACATGTGGAGGACCTCTACGAGGAGGTGTCCACCAAGTCCTCACGAGATTAGAGCATGACCTAACACAGCCTCTTACTTCTCCGTCCACACGTCCCTCAACCACTCTGGCCTTGTCCTATGAGCTCATCCAGCATTGCAGTGTCGGGGGCAGTCAGGGCTTTCGTCTCCACAGGTCCAGCGCTGTGTGATTTATCCCTCCGTGTGTCAGAAAAGCAGCACTGTCTGTCAGCACTCTCTGTCAGCTACTCATTTCAGCTTTCCCGTCTGAGACGGAGCCCCGCTGCTTCGTGCACAGGCATGCCCCAGGAGCGCATTGTCTTGAATCCTTTGCCTCGGGCACTTTGAACATTCATCAGCAATTGTTCTGCAGGGGTTACTTTAAGACGCAGGAGGTATGCACTCTGCAATCACCAGGATGAAGCCTGAGGGCAGGACTTTGTTCTCTCGAGATTTTCACATGTAGTCTGAATTTTTCAGACAGCCAGACTAGCAGACTGCAAATAACTCTGCCTGTGATAACCGCGCTTATAGTTATCTCTCCAGAACAATGAGCAGAAAATACGCCCCTGGAAAACAGCAGGCCAGGTGCCATTTACAGCGAACCTCATCTGCGCTTCAGCAGCTTTCATGTGCACATCTATGACATCATCCTTTATTCAGGCAGAAACAGGAGGAAGATCCGCAGGACAAGTTCCCCTGCTCATCAGAACACTCCTCATCCTCACTAACATGATAGTCATGAGTGATTAGTAGTCATTCATTCATCCAAAGACCCAGAAGGAGTCAACCGACAGGGCTGAAACTTGGTGTGTAGGTTTGACATGGTGAGACATGCTAACGATTCAGGTTTCACATTCGGCCACACATGTGACGTAAGCAAGGACGGGCCTTATCCCTGTACCTGACTGACGCAACAGCCACGATTACAGACATCCAGCGAGCAGTGGTGTCCTCCATGAGTCATCCTGTTAGTGCAGCACCATTGGCAGACGGCTGCACCACGCAGGACTACATGCACACAGACCGTTACCACGACTGTCCTTAACACCACGTCACCGTCACCAAAGACTGCAATGGTGTCGTACCAGACTGTCATGGAGTGACTCAGAATGACAGCGGGTCATCTCCAGTGACGAGTCCCGCTTTAGTCTTGGTGGAGATGACCAACGAATCCGTGTGTGGAGGCCCCGTGGTCAGCACCAAAATGAACGGTTTGTTGTGACGCGTCACACGTCCAGACGGCCTGGTGTCCCTCCAGTTCCACCCCTACCGCACCATCTGCAGGAACTGTGTGAGAATATTCAAGCCGCATGGGATGGATCATCACAGGGCACCATTAGGAACCTCTACAGCTCCATGCAGAGACGTCTGGCATGTAGGGTTAGCAAACACGGCGGCCCGACACCATACTGAGAGACAGACTTCTGTATGTGTAGCTCAATAAATATTGATCATATCAGTCTAAATTTATCATCAGTTATTGATCCTTTTCCCAGCGGCCTGGGAAACTCCTCATTGGAATTCCAGCCCTCTTCTCTGTTACAAGGTGACATCATCTCATAACACAGTCCTTACTGCCCGCCTACCAGCAAGCTCGGCTCACCCTCCCACAACACACAGAGAGCTAAACCAGCATAAACTGACCCCTCTGAAACCAGTCCGCTCCAGTCTAGCTTGTGAAGGAGGATCTACCAGCTTGTTCTACTGGACTTTCAGCATCCGACTCTGGATCAAACTGATACAGCAGAACTGACACCATTGCACAGACACAGCGGTGTGGGGGTGGAGCTTGCAGCAGGTTGCCGCTCTGGAGGTTGATCAATCAGAACAGAGTGGGTGAGCTGACAAATCGGAGCACACTGGGCTAATCGGGAGGCGGGGCTTAAAGACAGAGTGTTTCGGATGGACGGTGAAGACAGATGTACAGTATCCCCTTAGAGACTGGATCCCACTCCTTATCCTGAAACCCTCCGCTGATTCCGACACTAATCCCTCTCCTTAATACCTACCAACCTTTAAACGAAGCTCTTCTCTGGAGATGGTCCGGCTTCTAGAAGAAGACTGTCAGGTTTAAACTCCTGAATTACACCCGCGGGAGAAACACACAGCTAACCACATGACATCACACCAGGGGAATGAGGGCTATTCCCGGCTGGACCTGTCAGAGGATCGGAATGGTTCTTCTTTCTGTCTTTCTGAAATCTGAGCCAGCACTTCCTGCTGATAACTGCCCACCACAGACACCCACCTGCACAGAAATGCCAGCTCGAGTCCAAACAGGTGGAAAGGTGGTGAGCAATGCTGGACACCGAGCAGGTAAACACCACTGGAGAGTTCCTCACTAGCGTATCTCTGATCAACTGGAATCCGATCAGAGTGTGTTAGTAACCACCATGCAGTACAGAGCCCACTGATACAGCACGGTGCTGAAGCACTGTTTACCTCCAGAGGCCTTTACCAGGAACCTCCACACCTCACATGACATCACTGACATCTCACAGTCACTGGACCATCACAGTGATCACCAGAGTGATAGAAAGCCCTGGATAAAGCCTTTACAGTAGCTCCTCCAATCAACTACACTCATCTGAAATCTGTGGGAGGAGCACCTGGAGATATTCCACCAGTTGATACTCCACCAGGTGATATCCTGCCCAGCCTTTTATAAGGTAGGTATAGAGTAATGGGTTACACCTCTGCCCCCCATGCTGTAGAAGTGGGTTTGATTCCCCACCTGGGTCACCACCCAACACTATACCAATAGGGGTCCTTGGGCAAGACTCCTAACACTACCTTCACCTCCCCGTGTAAATGTAGAGCCTCATTAAACACTACAGAGAGATTCAGTGCATGTCTGGATAATGAGGTGATGAGCCCAGACAGAAGCCGTCTGTATGCATCAGGAGGGGGCCACAAAAGGGTGCTGTACTCAGAGAGAACCATCAAAGAGGAAGTCCAGCAGGTTCTCCTGTACTAAAGAAAGCTCTGCGGTCTGATGAGCAGTGAAGGAGTCGCTGATACGCTGGTTAAAGGGCTGAATCACTTCTTTACAGTTTACAGGACAAACCAAGAACATCACGTCTCCATCTCCTGTTCACTCTGGGTGGAGGAACAGTGGTCATCAGACGCCCTCTGTTGGTGAAGAACGGACAGTGCATCGGCTAGAACTTCTGAGGGCTGACTAGACACCTCCTTATACCACCTCCTCATATTACCACTGACCATATAGGACACTCTGTAGTTGTACAGGTCCAGACTGTAGTCCATCTGTTTCTCTGTATACTGTATTACCCTGTTCTTCAATGGTCAGGACCCCCACAGGACCACCACAGAGCAGGTACTATGTGGGTGGTGGATCATTCTCAGCACTGCAGTGACACCGACGTGGTGGTGGTGTGGTAGTGTGTGTGTTGCTGGTCCACCTTGTAGATGTACAGTCAGAGACGATAGCTCATCTGCTGCTGCGCAGTGCAGTGTTGGTCATCCTCTAGTCCTTCATCGGTGGTCACAGGACGCCGCCCCACAGGACGCCGCTATGCTGTCTATTTTTGTTGGTGGACGACTCTCAGTCCAGTACAGTGTATAATATTGTGAATGTCGTTTGAGATGGTTATATTTGAAGACTGATTCAGAAATGGAGTCCAAACAGCACTTAATAAACACTTTAATGAAAACATGGTGCTTTGTACATCAGACCAGGGAATGTTTACCACCTAGAACATCATTTCACAGTCAGTCATCAAACTACAGTCAAAGAAAACGGACAGATATGAGCATGGCGGTGTAGTTACGGGGTAATACCTCCATGCATATGACAATATAAAAACATAAAACACCACTTAAATAACACAACTGAACAAAATCGCATCTGAGCTCTACCGAGCACTCAGGCAGAGGGAGGAAGGTGCCACAGAATAAACAAACCTCCACCAAGCGGCTCTAAAAGCCTCCATATCCACCTCTGTTATACCCCCTACCTCCCCCATATCCACCACCTCCACCGCCGCCGCCTCCGTAGCCGCCGGATCCTCTGTATCCTCCACCTCCGTACCCTCCTGACCCCCTGTACCCTCCACGGAACCCACCACCGCCGTATCCACCACCACCTCCTCTGTATCCTCCACCCCTGCCTCCTCTGTATCCTCCACCATATCCTCCATCTCCACCCCGGAACCCTCGATTACCCTGGTACCCTCCACGCCCCCTGAATCCCCCGTCTCCATCCATCCGGGACATCTTTGGTGGCCGTGGACCATCTCCAAAGCTATGAAGGGACAAAAACACCATCAACTGAAGGCTAGCCTGAAACAATCAGACCATCACAACAACAACAACAACAACAACAACAACAACAACAACAACAACTTGATCAACACATCACCACAAACGGATAGGGTATAGACGCTCACCGTGGGCTGCTGGCCATCAGGTTGAGTCCTGCAGAGGCGGGTCTGGACAGGAGGCGTATGACGTTGAGGAGGCGCTCGTTGCTGGGATCCATGTTGCGAATGTATTCAGGGTCTTTAGTCACCTCCACCACCAGCGCCTCCAACGCTGCCCTCAGCGCAGCCACACCACCAGCTACTTGATGGGGGATCCTCAGTTTGATCCTACGGAGGAACCAAGCGTTCAGAGATGAGCTCTGGCTTTCAGAGCGCCACAGCTGATCAGCAGGCAGCTCACACGTCTGAGAGTGAGACAGCCGTGCGGTACAGACTCACCACTCATCCAGCTCCACAACCTGCCCGTCTGAAGTGATCTTCTTTGCTGCAAACAAGATCAGCTGAAGCGGGCTGACCATGGTCATCCCTTTGGCCGAGATGGCTCGAGTTCGGATCTGTGGTAAACGATAAAAGCAGACCTCAATACCTGCAGCAGAGTTAGAGACAGAAGTGGGTCAGAACAAGGGGAACACCAAACCAACCTTCTCCCCAAAGATGAAGAAAGGTGATGGGTACGTCATGTCGTGGCTACTGAAGGGGCAGTTAACGGAAGACTTGTGGATGAGCGCGTTTCGGCCTTCGGTGGTCAAGATCTTCCTCTTCTCCTTGTGGTAGCAGACGTTGGGGTAAAAGCCGAAGCTCAGGAGGGAGATGACCACGTCCAGGCTGTTGTCTGGTCCCACGTTGTTGAAAATCTGGTTCAACAGACACTCTGCACACAAGACCCACATTCAGATCATCCTGAGCGGAAAAATCACCTACCATCATCATCACCACCACCATCACCACCACCACCACCACCACCATCATCTGTACACAGGATGGGAAAGGAGGGCCGACATTCTTTCAAAGGAGCACTGCACCACAGAACCTTAAACCCAGCTCCTGGTATCCTGACCACTGAAGAACAGGGTAATACAGACACAGAGAAACTGATGGACTGCGGAGTGTCCTATATGCTCAGTGGAGCGGACAGAACTGGCACCGAGTGTAGATACTGGGAGGTGGATCCAAACCTCCACATCCAAGCCAACAAAAAACAGTGGATCCAAAAAGGAACATCTGTGTCTCACGGTGGTCCAGTAAGAGCCCACCACAAGAAAACCTGTGACCTGACTGTGCACAGCTCACCTGGTATTCAGAGTCCTCTGAAGGAGGAGCAGGATAAAAGTCCAGGTGTAACGATTCACTCACGTACCTGCGCAGGGTGCCTCAACAAAGCACCGCGTGTGGAACCAGGGTAGTAGTTTCCCTGGTAGTGATCCGGTTGTTCTACTCTCAGCTGCAAAGTCTGGATTTCAGGCCCAGCTACGTCAGTAAGAGTATGTAGGCTATTTATACCCACTGTATGTACACAGTACACGTACTAAGCACGTCCACATCAACCTTTTCTGGCCTCCTGTGTTAAAGCTGTGGACTCACCTCAACGACAGAGGTGCAAATACAGATCAACAGGTTTAAGAAGCCTTCCAAGTCCTGGACCTGACTCTAATACCAGCTACCAGCCCAATACAGAGTGCCCTGACTGTCTCTGACAGAGATTTGGACATTTCTACCACACAGAACTTGGGATCAGAATTTAAGTGTATAACTATGGAGATTTTGAGCAGCTCGCTTAAGAAACAGGGAAGACGGTTTATGGAAGATGGCAACGGTTAAGAGTCGATCTGTTCCTCGAGCCCTTCCAGCTTCAAGTACAGCTCGACTCGACCCGCCATCCCTGAAGACACATGGAAGACAAGCGTCCAGGCTCTTCTCTGTCCTGGAGCCCAGATGGTTGACTGAACTCCCACTGGCGGTCCGAACAGCGGAGTCTCTCGCAGTCTTCAAACGCAGACTGAAGACCCGTCTCTGTGTAGAGCACTTCAGTGAGTGAGCACTAGTAGATGTGGATGTTGCTTCCGCACTTACACTGACCATAACCTGTCTCCTCTCTAGGTATGAGCGCTGGGTTGGGTTGCCAGGTAGTTCACTTATGCTTTATACATGTCTGTGTATTCTCCTCTCTAGGTATGAGTGCTGGGTTGGGGTTGCCAGGTAGTTCACTTATGCTTTATATATGTCTGTGTATTGTTCTGTCTAGGTATGAGCGCTGGGTTGGGGTTGCCAGGTAGTTCACTTATGCTTTATATATGTCTGTGTATTCTTCTCTCTAGGTATGAGCGCTGGGTTGGGGTTGCCAGGTAGTTCACTTATGCTTTATACATGTCTGTGTATTCTCCTCTCTAGGTATGAGCGCTGGGTTGGGGTTGCCAGGTAGTGCACTTTTGCTATATATATCTGTGTATTGTTCTCTCTAGGTATCAGCACAGGCCTTTGTTCGGGCAGTGTCTGAGCTCAGGGTGAGTTTTAGACTCCTAACCTACTTACACTAGCTGGGAAACATTATCCGACGGAAGACTAAGCACGGTTGGAAGTCGCTCTGGATAAGAGCGTCTGCTAAATGCCTTAAACGTAAATCTAAGAGGTGCCACAGAGGTGCAAGATGTGGGAAATGCTGACTGACCTTCAGGGAAGCCTGCATTAACGAGGATCTCCTTCAGCTGGACTTTGGCCTCCCACGTCATCCTCAGAGTTGACATGTGTAAACGCTTATGCTCACAGAACCTGGTTTCTGCCTCCTCACCACCCATCCTAAACGCCACACGAGATCAAATATCATCATTAACACGTGTGTGCAATGTTCTCCTCAACTGTAAACCATTTCAGAGGATCAGGAGAGAGAACATCTGGACACGCAGTGCAGCAATAAGACTCACCTGACTTCATCCCACGCCTGAAACACGGACAGCAAGGCCACGTGGTCTGAGAACCGCGTGCCTGCAAAGTTCCTGTGAACGAAGCCCAGACGTTTGCCCTCGTTGATGAAGGGCTCGGGGAAGCAAGAGGCTGCAGAGATGGTGCACACCGCATCCCCCACACTGGAACAAGAACCACCATGTAACTCCCGTGCAGCTAAGCATCAATCATCTGCTGCGACACACCACCCAAACCACTTACTTCAAGATGCAGCCCATAATCATCATCTTCCCCAGGCGAGGCTCGATGGGCAGTTTGGCCAAGATGCGGCCCAGCGGGGTCAGCTCGTCGTTACAGTCGAGGGCATCCAGCTCTGGGAAACAAACACTGTGCTGGTAAGGAAGGCTGAGTGATGTACACCTTACACAACAACTGATCCCGGATCACCCTTAAACGATCCCATGAAACAGAGGCCGGGCGCATGCAGTACCTCGGAGGGTGTGCTCAGCTTCAATGACAGCATCCAGCGGAGGAGGCTCGATCGCTTTGGACAGGAAATGGCCTATACCTCCCAGCCGGAGCAGCTTAATGCTCAGGGCCACTTCATGCAGTGGTGTGCGGAAGATCTCAGGAGTCATGTGGGTCTCGAGCCTGTAAACAGTCACCACAGACAGAGCTCTCACCATCACTCGACCAAGTGAAAATCAAAGGAGAATCTCACCTGACTGAACAGAGCTAACTCAGCACGCAGGTGTCTGCTTAGGCTTACTTCTCAAAGCGAGCTCTGCTGCAGAGGTGGAAGCAGAAGCCCGGCCTGACGCGACCGGCTCGTCCCTTCCTCTGCTCCAGGTTGGTCTTGGAGGCCCACACTGTGGCATAGTTGGTCATGTTGTTGTGGGAAGTGAAGAGCTTCACTTTCTGCCTGAGGGGTTAGGAACAGTACGGTCAGTGGGCGCTCCAGATGAAGCTCTGGAAGAACAGACCCGGAAGAGTTCAGTAGTACTCACTTGCAGGAGTCGATCACGTACACCACATCGTTGATGGTAATGCTGGTCTCCGCAATATTCGTGGACAGAATGACCTGTGGAAACATCCGAGCCCAAACAGGTAAGCTAGGGAACAAGTGACTGTATTAAACACCCTGTAGGGCTATACAGCTCTGGAGAAATTTCAGAGACCACCTGAAAATGATCAGTGTCTCTAGTTGTACAGTTTCTGGGTTTGTGTTGGACCAAAATGAGCAGTTCTGCTGGAAACACGTGTCCCAAATTCCAGATCAGATATTGTATTTAGATCTGTTTATTTAGAAAATCACTAATGACCCTCCAGAAGCCTGTTTTTAGAACCATGCTCGCTGTGCGTTTCACCCCAGTCACCGCTCGCCCGTCTCTCTGTAGGTCACTTGAGGTCATCTTACGGTGGTTAAGGGACATTGGAATGAGGTGGCGCTCATCACGGTCAGTAGAGAGGGGTTTTGGCCCTCTGCCAGTCTGTAGCTGTGTTGTCCTGTGTGTTTGCTGCTTGACCTTGTTCTTATGAACCGGACGCTCACTGTATCTGCCAGTAAAGCTAGAACCCAACCTTCTGTTCCTCACTAAGAACCTGCTGTACATGTGGAGATGCTGATTTATGAAGGAACTGGAGTGGGCTCTTATTTGTTTACAGAGATGTATGTACAACAACAACAGACAGCTACAACTACAACTACAGCAGAGAGTAACAGTCAGCTGTTGTCCTTCCTTTTCCCCCTCAGAGGCTTCAAAGTAGACTGAAGAACTTTACAGGACTGGGGAGCCTCGATGTGACCAGGGGAACCCCAAAAACTCACCTGAGCTCATCAAAACCTGTCCTTTAGCCCTATACAGACGGCACTAGTTCTACATGGGGGGGTGGAGTGATTTAGTTTTACTACAGGATGTCTGTACAACTTATGACCCGGTTCGTAAGGGATAAGAACTCTCAGTATACATGACTGAGATGGGAGAGGCTGATGGGTTTATGCACGGCCCTTACCTCCAAAACCCTGAAAATTAGCAGCTACATATTCATAACACATGTCGGCTACAGGCTACGCTACACAGCGACTTACCTGAAGCTGCCAGACTCATTGCACCTCTGACGAGGAGGCCCCTGAGGTTACTGTGGTCAGCCACAGACTGAGGTATCTGTGCCGTGAATGGCTGAACTACATGCCTCCTTGAACACTTGAAACATCCTGATGACAGAATATTACCCTACATATGGATTTACACAGGATTAATATGACCTGAGGTTACTTTAGTGGGCCGTTTTACCGGTAAGAGTAAACCAGAACCTTCACTGAGGCGGGAGAGAAGAGTCAGTACAAATGACTGATATAGTGCAATCGGACAGGACTAAAATCCCTGAGGAGCTCCGGTACAACCTAAATACCCCACCTCCCCATAGAACACTAATCCCATCCTATAGGGTTCCAGCCTTCTGAGATCAGTAGAGCCAGTGCTGATTATCTAGCGTAATACCGTGCAGCCCTAAAGACCTTGATGAGGAAGAATCAGCCGAACGAAGACAGAATGATGACTGCCTCCCCCCCCCCCTCTCTCTCTCTCTCTCTCTCTCTCTCTCTCTCTCTCTCTCTTTTGGTTTTCAGAAATCTGTGTATCATTAAACACAGACGGGTCAGGAGCTGGTCCGTGCTGACTGTTTACAAATGCTGTGGTGTAAACAGTGAAGTGGCACTGAACGGCATATTTCATAGAACGTCCATTCTTCACGAAGCACCGTCCCAGCTCTGCAGCATCACACCGCTGCAGCCCCCGTACAAAGACTCTGTGAAATGACCACTGTGTATGCGTCTCGGGCCAAAACATGGAGGGCCTTATACCTGCCCTGAGCACATCTTCACTGTGAGCTGTTAAGTTACCTAAGACACATAAAAGAGGAAGTGGGAAACGCACAGACCTTTGTCACTCCGTCAGGCGCAGGCTCAAACACCCTCCTCTGCTCCTCTCTAGGGATCTGGGAGTGGAGGGGCAAGATCCTGTAACGCTGGCCCCCTGACACACAACACACAAAACACAAGCCGTGACCAACAGCACCCGATCACACACGCTGTACCTGCCTAATCTCAAAATCACAAAAATACACTACACTGCCAAAAGTGTTCGCTCGTCTGTCTGCACACCCATACGAACATCCCATTCTTAACCCACAGGGTGTAATATGATGCCCCTTTACAGCTAGAACAGCTCCAACTCTTCTGGGAAGGCTTTCCACAAGGGTTAGGAATGTGTTCATGGGAATTTCTGATTATTCTTCCAGAAGTGCATTTGTGAGGTCAGACACTGATGTTGGACGAGAAGGCCTGGCTCGCAGTCTCCGCTCTAATTTATCCCAAAGGTGTTCTATTGGGTTGAGGTTCTCACTCCAGAGAACACGTCTCCACTGCTCTAGAGTCCAGTGGCGGCGCTTTACTCCACTGCATTCCACACTCTGCATTGCGCTTGGTGATGTAAGGTTTGGATGCAGCTGCTCGGCCATGGAAACCCATTCCATGAAGCTCTCTACACACGGTTCTTGAGCTGATCTGAAGGACACATGAAGTTTGGAGGTCTGTAGTGATGGACTCTGCAGAAAGTTTGTGACCTCTGTGCACTATGACCCTCAGCATCCGCTGACCCCGCTCTGTCATTGTACGTGGTCGTTGCTGTCGTTCCCAATCACTTCCACTGTGTTATAATCCCACTGACAGTCGACTGTGGAATATTTAGTAGGGAGGAAATTTCACGACTGGACTTGTTGCACAAGTGGCATCCTATCACGGTACCACGCTGGAGTTCACTGAGCTCCTGAGAGCGACCCATTCTCTCACTAATGTCTGTAGGAGCAGTCTGCAAGACTAGGAGCTCGGTCTTATACACCTGTGGTCATGGAAGTGATTGCCACACCTGAATCCCAGATGGGGGAGTGAATACTTTTGGCAATATAGAGTATGCAGTCAGTTCTTCACCTCCAGTTTCCCCCTTACGCTCGTATCTGATCAGCCAAGACATGCGTGTCGTGCACATTGTGCTTCTCTAGTTTAGCTCTGGAGCAATGAGGTAAACACGGCCAATGAACATCACAACACTGTCACACAGTTTTCCAGAACTACAGCTCCCAAAACCTTCACTGAGCTCACACAGACTTAGGACGTTTAGGACACAGTATGACTTCCTGTGAATATATAAAGGCTCAAATCTTTAGTGTAGCCCACTGAGGACACCTCGAGTTCACACACCCCTCACACAGGCGTATGGATGTGGGGGTGCCTTCACAGCGTCTGTGAGAACAGCTTTATCCAGCACTCCCAGCTACACAGTGAGTTCTCAGTGAGAGACAGGTCTGTGGAGCCTAAACGAAGACCTGGACGCAGACACGGCCGACAGGCTCTGAGTAAAGCTTCTACTGACTTTACTTTCAGGGCTTCTTAGCATGCTAGCTCCAGAGCTAAAACAAAGCAGCAGCATGTGGACACTAAACATGTCCTTGATGATCCACCACATCTGAATCAGGTGAACAACCGTGCAAAGTAGACTTGTTTCCAGACCAGCTCAAACTGCTCATGGAGTAGAGTGGTGGTTCCCGGCCTGGTCCTCGGCACCTCCCTCTACATTTTCTCAGCACATAGGGGTGAAGGAGAAATGTGGACCTGCTGGAGGCCCTGAGGACCAGGTGAGGAGACGCTGGGGCAGAACACAGACTGAGATTGGACTAGAACAGAAGGCAAAGAGAATACGGCTTAACCAAGAGTGCAACTGACCAAAGTGTGGGTTCATCTCCAGGTGTTTCTGCATGGAGTAGATCAGATTCCAGCCAGGCAGGAAGACGAGCACCGCCCCGGCCACCTGCAGGGTCTCGATATACTTCAGCAGAGCTTCGATGAGCTCAAACGGAGTCTCCTTCTCATTCATCTGGGACATCGAACGCTTGGTCTCCGGTCCGTACTCCGGCCCGCACACCAAATTACAGTTGACCTGCGGAAGATTTCAAGGTCACCATCCACTGAATGTCTCACCATCTAGCCCAAGCTGTGTTACAGTAACTGATCTTGTGAGGCGTATATGGGATTTACATTTACGACATTTAGCTGACGCTCTTATACAGAGCGACTTACAAGGTCATTCATATTACAGGGAGGCCAATGTAGTGTTAGGAGTCTTGTCCAAGGACTCTTATTGGTGTAGCACAGCATAGTCACCCAGACCAGGATTCAAACCCCAGTCTCCCACATGTGGTGGTGGCTCCCTGGCGGGTAGTGGTGTTATCCGCTGAGCTACACCAACCATCAGTCCTGTAAACATCTCTCAGTGTAGATGGGGGAACCACAAGATCAACAGCCAGTAGCATAAGAACATGAGCCAACAGCCTACCTCATCCTCACCGCCTTCCTCATCCTTGTCCTTCTTCTTCCTGTCCATTGGAGGAGGCACAAACTGCGTCATCTGGATGCAGTCCTCCAGGAAGTACTCTGAAAAGCATGAGACAGTCTGAGTATACCATACTACAACACTAAAACCATTAGGAATAAAAAGACCAGATTACTTAGAATCCTAACAGAGGCAGCATCATCGGAGAACTCTCTCTCTCTCTCACTCTCTCTCTCCCTCTCTCTCCATTATATCCTGGAAAGTTCCCTGTATTAATAAACTAAACCCTTATCAAACACGTACACCAATCATTTATGACCGAGCTGAGAGACCTGGGGTCCTGTCCACTCGTAACACAAGCCTCCCGGGCAAAACATGAGTTACGCTGTGCTACAAGGGGATCCATAGATGGAGAAGAGGTGGTAGTACCTTCAGGTTCCTGCAGATGGCGCTGCTGCACGAGGATGATGGGGCTATAAATCCCTGCGGGGTGTGAGTGACAGGATCCATAGATTGGGAAGAGGTGCTACAGTGCAGGGAATGTCTTGTTCCATGTGTGGAAAATGGCTCCAGGGCAGATGTTAATGATTGGCTAAAAGGAGTGACTGCATTTGGGCGTGTCAAAGACCATAGAGTGAAGGAAGTAGCTGAATCTGCAGGTGTATGGAAGCGTACAGTCATACGGGTCTACCAGCAGTGGCTAAAATCCCAGTCTACAGGGAATTCTCCTCGGAATTGTGCCAAGGAAGGCTTCCACCAAATCTGGAACCAACTGACCAATTTTTTTGGTGTAAGAGTGTCTGAACATTGATGTGGCTACATCCAGAAGCTTGTCCAGTCCATGCCCAATCCAGTCACAGCTGTTACTGGTGCTGGTGGAGGGGTTACACTGTCAGGTACGGTCCAGTCACAGGGGACTCGGTTTCTGTCTGGTGAGCTTCTATATTCTACTTAACACACCTTAAATCTCTCTTACACAGTAACGTTAAGTATCTACAGTATCACATATGCTGCACATTACCAGATCCAGTAATGCTATGATCTAGATCTTCATCTATGTGTTCAAAGAACCTCCGCTACGCTCCTCCTGTGTGACACACCTACCACCTACCAGCAAACAACTTTCACCTCCTGCAACAGGGAGACAGTGGTAACCACTCACCCTGCACCGGGTACGTGCGTCCATACACCTCAATAACGGGGCAGTTAAAGAAGTACTCTCTGAACATGGTGGTGTCAATGGTGGCAGACATGAGAATGATTCGCACGTCAGGGAAGGCCTGGATCACGTCCCTCAGCACCACCATCAGGAAGTCGGTCTGGAGACACAGAGACAATGATGATCACACACACACACACACACACACATACACACACACACACACACACACACACCTCAAGTCTTTATCTACTACAGAGTTCTGAAGGCCAGATCAGCACCAGGGAAGCTACACGCCCAGTACGCTGGTCCTGCTGGTGTGGGTAGAGCAGCCTAACCCTGTACTGAGGTAAACCTGTTAATACCTGGTGAAATAATGACTCAGCAGGTTTAAATACCACCTTCACACTCCAGTGGGGGAATAAGCAAAAGACCAGGTACCTGAACACTAAATCGGAAAATGCACTTCGGAATATTCTAATTATTCAGACCAGCTCCAGCACGAACTGTGGAAGACAGGAAGCAGACGTGTTCACACTTACATTCAGATCTCGCTCGTGGATCTCGTCCACGATCACATGACTTATACCTCGAATACCAGCTTCCAGCTTCCTCAGCAGCACACCTTAGGAACAAACCAAGCAGGTCCGTTACGCAAAGCATCAAAGCAAAACACTTTAGTCCAAGCCAAAAGCTGGTTACAGGACAAATCTGATCACCTGCTGAGAGCAAACCCGACCCAAGTGACAGCAGAGAGACACGTTCACCTACCCACAGTGCAGAACAGGATGCTGGCGTGCGGCCTGGGCAGGATGGACTCGAAGCGCACGCTGTAGCCGCAGCTTTTCCCCACCTCCTCACCTCTCTCATAAGCCACACGCTCGGCCACCGACACGGCGCTGATCCGCCGAGGCTACAGGAACCAAAGCACAGCAGAGGGAGTCAACACACTGCACTAACACACTTCCACAGCCTCAGATCAGCCTGGACCAAGCAAGGCTCTCCTGTTTTAGTGCACTCTGTGAAGCAGCTGGCTGATCAAGGAACACTGCTATACCTACAGCAGCACAGGTAGCGGGCAGGTTAGCGCCTCGGCAAAGGGCCACCGCACACCGCAGTCAACTCTGTGTGCCTGGACTGTCACTCACACAGCCACCGTTCAGCTTAGGATAGGAAACTGGGTGGGACGTTTATTGGAAACATCATTCTTAACATATCTTTCCAAAAACATGCAAAAAAGTGGAATATTTAATATATGATCTAAAATACTGTTCACTAATTTAACTTTACATTTAAATTTATATTAATAAATAAATAAAAATAACAATTAAAATCATTTAAACTAGTTAAATATTTGCATGTGCATATTGAGACTGCAACTACCGAAAAATAAAAATACACTTTCAAATGTTCATATAAATATTCTCCAATATCCTGTTAAGAATAAAGATTTAAAGGTGTGGATTACTGGAAGGAACTGATTAATATTTCACAGCATATTTACTCTTACAATTACAATATTATAACCATCAAGCCCTATTACTACAAACTAATATTATTATTATTATTATTATTATTATTATTCTTCATAAATCGCTTTTCATGTAGTTTAAACACAAGACAATTAAAACATCACTCATCCTGCTCAACCTGGCAACCCTGGTTTCTGACACCATCTTTGATCAGCAGTGATCAAAGGAAATATCGTCCTCTTAAAAACGAATCTTAAAATGAAAACTTCTTCGTCAACTTTTTTCACCACGAAGGTTTTTAAGCTGCTCACAACTGAATTCTACAGAGTTAGAGCCCCTTCTGCTCTGAACAGCCAACTTACCGGCGTGTGCTCATTTACTCACGGCATATTCAATAACTGAGATCATGCGGGCTAGCGGACGATTCAGAACAACCCTCCTCTGGTCTGCACCTGCGGGTAAACCAGACACTGCAGCCTCTAACTCGCCTCATATGCCTAAAGATGGCCTAAGCAAGAATCCAGTGGGCTGGAGGAACTAGCCTTGTGAGCGGAGGGTCGCTGGTCCGATTCCCTGAGCTGACAGTAACGACTGAAGTGGCCTTGACCAAGGCACCTAACCCCCCACTGCTCCCCGGGCTGTAGGGCTCACTGCCCCCTAGTGTGTGTGTGTGTGTGTGTGTCTGTGTGTGTGTGTGTGGTCGTTTCATGGAAGACAAATTCCTCTGTGTGCAGCACAAATGGCCCTAAACTCTCTCCTCGAGAATGACTGACCTCACCGAAATACAACGTTCAGGTTCCCCCAGAACTGTGTGTGGTTCCATAACAGGGCTAAATGTCCTGCATATTTAAATGAGAGGCTGCTGCGGCCCGGGTGCCCATCACAGAGGACCGGCTCGGTTCAGTCCACCTCCAACATAACCCCCAGTACCCTGCTCACCTGAGTGACGACGATGTTGCACTCTGAAGCCCTGCCTCCGTGAATGTAGTAGTCCAGGATGTACTGCGGCACCTGAGTGGTCTTTCCACAACCGGTGGCCCCCCGGATAATCACCACTGGACTGCTGTGGATCGCTTTCATGATCTCCTCCTCAAACTTCTTCACCGGTAGCTGCTCGCGCTCCTGCATCATCTGTCACACAGCCGGGAAACGGGAAACATGAAGTTACAGGCTTTAACCATGAACCACCGGGACAAAGGCACGTCTGTGTGGGGCTGCATCTCACCGTCTGCAGGTCCTGGTCGTGCTCCACCTGGTAGTTGAGCTCCTGCTGCAGGTCAGAGCTGATCTGCTCGGGGGTGCACTGCCGAGAGATTGACGAGAGGAGTGAAAGGTAAACGGTCTTTGTGACTGCACAGGCACACTGAACACACACTCTTGGCTTGGCCCTTTAATCTTAGATCAATAACCAAGTGAGTTCAGGTGTCCTCATCGTCCCTGTCGTAGACACGGGGGTCAGAGGTCACCCCAGCTTCTACTCTCTGCAGCGTTTGGTCCTACTGGCATTTCGTTCTCAACAGTCTGGAGCTAAACATGGATGAAGGACCTTCCGCTCCCATTCTGTGTGATGGATCTTTGCACCTACACTGGGACATTTCCAAGAATGGGTCTTCCACACTTGAAGGTCACCTGATAGATAGCTAGCTAGGTTAGTTAGCATGCTAAGTGGGCAATCAAGTTCAAGCCACAAGTCTAAACGGTTGAGTGCCCACACAAACTCATTCACTCCAGCTGTTAGGGCTATTACACTTCCTCGGTGGGCCACGTGCTGCCAACACGACTGGCCTCGAACGCCCTCACAGGAAAGAAACCTGGGGCACCATAAGCGACTTACCGCCTGCTACTGTCAACGTACGGTGTGAAGGGTGTTCTGCACCACTGGACTGCAGGTCTCTTCCATTGCTGCTTGGTGGAAAGCTTTGGATTTAGCACTAGGGCTGAAACTAATCCTCTGAATCAAAGACTTGCTTCATCCGTATAGCTAATACAGGTCTGTGTGTCCCACAGATAACCTCCACTGTAGCACACCTGACACTGTAGCACACCTGACACTGTAGCACACCTGACACTGTAGCACACCTGACACTGTACATCCCATCACCACCCTGTACATGCCGGGAAAGGAACCACCATGAGGAGTACTGTACCGAAACTTACAAAGGCCAGCGGACCCTCATCAATGTTACTGCTGGTCCAAGGGTTCCAGTTGACCTGAGGGGGAGACCACGGCACCACGCCTGCCAAGCTCTGCCTCTGTGAGGGTTCGAAATGTGCCATCTTGGGCTGAACAAGAGACACCGGACCACTAGGATCCTGCGACAGGGAGAACAGAGACAGAGACATACGCACTTTAATACAATCTGAAAGTGAACACCCCCCCCAACACACACACACACACACACACACACACACACACACACACACGTCCCTCTGGAAAGAACCCAACAGCACTTACGGGTGGAGGAATGTGGATGCCAAGCTCTTGGACGACTCCCTGCAGCTGCTGCTTCAGATCCTCACTGACGTTCACCTCGTATTCCTCCACCTGGCATTTGAATGAGCAGGAGGGGACAACGTTAACATACCGGCGGCGGCTGTAAACACACTGACCAGCTACCTCAGGACACTGAACTCACAGTCTCTCCTTCCTTCTTCTTCGTCTGCCCCGTAAAGGCCTCGATCACACCCAGATGGTACAGCTGTCGAACCAGGGAGAGCGCACATGACTGGGCAGCCAGCTTCTTGTTGGAGCCATGTTCTCGAGCGAAGACCTCTGCAGATGGTCAAGTGGGCATTAGGAAAAGCATCCGCTGGCAATACATCCAAAACAGCCTCACGCAGACTCACTGTCCACCTAATCAGCTCCACTGACCATACAGGACACTCTGTAGTTGTACAGGTCCAGACTGTAGTCCATCTGTTTCTCTGTATACTGTATTACCCTGCTCCTCAATGGTCAGGACCCCCACAGGACCACCACAGAGCAGGTACTATGAGGGTGGTGGATCATTCTCAGCACTGCAGTGACACTGACGTGGTGGTGGTGTGTTAGTGTGTGTGGATATCACTGCAGCACAGCGGTATGTTAGTGGGTATGTAGCATCCACAGCAGTGGCCCTCCACAAACTCCTGCTCTGCACTCACAGTGTTGTCTCCGCTCTCAGCACACCTGATCCACCTACTCAGCTCTATAAAGGCCCTGTGAGTTGAAGCACAGGACCGGTATTTATCCAGGACCAGGACTGGGAACATGTGAACCAGATAACTGACAAACCTGAAACAGATGGACTACAGTCTGGAACTGTACAACTACAGAGTGTCCTACATGGTCAGTTGAGCTGATAAGATGGACAGTGGGTGTAGGTACAGGTGGTGAACCGAATGACATGATCAGTGAGTGTACATGGCACCTAATCAAACTGCAAGGAACAGACAGGAGTGATGAGACACTTACTTCTCCCGAGCTGTCTTACGAAGATGGTCATTTCCGCAATGAAGCTCCTAAAACCAGGACAGATTTGAGAGTCAAGAGCCCTGACTGCAGAACGAAACACCATGTGGTCAAAACACAGCAGCATTAAACCAGCCTACACAAATCAATCACTCTCCTACGCTGTAACGCGGAGTAAACTCCATCTCCCCGTTATAAACACATTCCCTCTGTTATAATAAGCTCACCAGACCCCACAGTCCCCTGTGACCGATACATACCTAACAGCCTGTAACAGCTGGGACTGGATTGGGCATGGACTAGACAAGTTTCTGGATGTAGCCACATCAGTGTTCAGACACTCTTACATCAAAGAATTTGGGCCAGATTTGGTAGATGCTTTCCCTGGCACAGTTCCGAGGAGAATTCCCTGTAGACTGGGATTTTATCCACTGCTGGTAGACCCGTATGACCGTACGCTTCCATACACCTGCAGATTCAGCTACTTCCTTCACACTATGGTCTTTGACACGCCCAAATGCAGTCACTCCTTTTAGCCAATCATTAACATCTGCTCTGGAGCCATTTTCCACACATGGAACGAGACATTCCCTGCACTGTAGCACCTCTTCCCAATCTATGGATCCCGTCACTCACACCCTGCAGGGATTTATAGACCCATCATCCTCGTGCTTTAAAGTACTACCACACAAGGGGACTCACTTTTGGTGTCCGGTGAGCTTAGAACACAGAACCTCTATCTTCCTCCTCCCATCAATTGAATAACAGTGTCCACATGTGACTTACTCCATCTTGAGCAGGTATGTTTTTCTGCCAGACTTCCAACCATGAACCAGAACACTTCCATCTCAGCCACGGAGGCCTCCATTCCTGACGGAGGAGCGACACCAGAAATCACAACCTTACACTACTGCACCCCGAGCGCTCCAGCACTCGTCCGATCACAGACTCCACCATGTGGCACCTTAGTGCAGCCTAAGTAATGCCACATGTTTGTCACATGTAAGGATGTGATTCCTGGTCTCGGCGTTTTCCCTCCACAGCTTAGTTTTTCAGCTCTGCCGGTCAATCGAAGACCACAGGTCAATTTTTAAAATCTGACTACGCAAACTAAGCTGAGCAAAAAGTCCAAATCAGAGTGTCCCTGGGAAACTCAATTCACCGAGACCTCCTTGGGGTTCAACGCACACCAAGAAGTTCTCTCGTACCATTACAGTCCAGCAGAGAAACATACACTCAAAGACCTGACATGCAGACACGCTCCCTGTTCAGCCTACACATTCCTATTAATCCAGCTAAACCGTGTTCCACATCCCACCCCCAGGAATGTCCAAACCTGTTGTGGTCAGGGCCGACTTGGCTGTATTTGTAATCTGTTTGGATTTTCTCCTTTTGAAAAAACTGGTTCAGTCGAGCCTTGGCATTCTCCAGCGTCCAATTTCCGTGGAGCCCGGCATTTAAATCTACCTCCTCCGACTCCAGAGTCTGGAGGAAAAACGGAATATCGCATGCTGTTAGTGGGCACACGGTTAGCAAACAAGCTAAGGAACACTGATGTAAAATTCCTGCTAGTTATTGGAAGCCGCTATTTAATTATCCATCACACATTTCATATCACATAATTAATAATAAGACGGTGATATACGGCTCAGGAGTGTGTTATTCATCATCTCACAGGTAAACAGTCCACTGTCCTGGATGTGAACACCATAAACAGATCATACAGCGGAGGAA
>CM067482.1:34017842-34062103 GCA_034552555.1 Semaprochilodus insignis | reverse complement strand
TCTTAGCAGGCATTTAGTAGGCAATGCACAGTATTTCATTTCAACTTTGAGATGTCTTCATTTCAGATTGCGTTGTTTCAGAAAAACCAGAATGACCTGATGATAGCCTTCCACGAGCGCAAATTAGCAGAGATGGAACAAAGGCTGAAGGAAACCAGGGAGCGATGCCACAGGTGCAGTAACTGATTCAGGTTTCTGTAGAGGGAAACGTCACTGGGTGAGTAAAACAAGAACAGCGCTGTGAGAGCAAATCAAAATCAACTATACACGTTTATATAATATCTTACAGGCTAAACAGTAGGTTCTATTGTGACATGTCAAAGAATTTGGAGACACCTTCTTATCAAGGGTCCCATCCTCCGTCCCCCACCACAACTGGGGAGTGATAGGCTGGAGGACCTCTCCCAAAGTTGTTTCGTAGCTGAAGTTTGCGTTAGGCCAGCCTTGTGTAAATGATTATTTATTATGGTGAATGCCTTTGATGATCCTATATACCCGGTCAGCATGTGATTCCATGTAGGTTTCTAATAGATGCCATGCTAATTTAGATGGCCAGGTATGGTGAACAATAAGTCGGAGGCCAGCTTTCATTTCTTTAATTTCCATTCAAAGTGGCCGTTAAAGTTATTTATTGGAGTTATTCATTTTTACGAGAGATATTTTTTCGTGAGGAAGGGGTTAGTTACAGGAACGAGTGCTGAAAAAAATCAAATGTGAAATATTTTAAAGTAAAAATAAAATATTAAATATATAGATTCCCAACAATCGTAAGATCTGCTAGACCACCAAAACGTCTACCAGACAGCACAGTATTGTTCCTCCTTTCATTGAGAGAGGACAGCTCAACGTTTTGGGTCTGAAAGAACTTCTCAGAACACTGGACTGTCCACCCCAGAGCTGTCTAGTGTTGGGGTTATCTGGATGGTGAGAAGAAGAGGCCGAGCCAGCTTCTAAGACTGAACTTAGGAGGTGTGTCTCTTTGAGGAACTGAAAGTGAGTCTCCTGGAAAGAATGGGAGCTACAATAAAGGTGAAGAGTGGACACAATGAACACCGGAGGTTCCATTAAATGTAGTCGTCGATGCTTTTGTGTGATCTCCTGACTGGCAATGACATAAGCTCAGTGTGGTCTCTGACTTTTGGACAGTACTGTATGAAAACAATCATAGCCAGTCAAGCCTAGTGCCAGAGTAAACCTGTCCGTTCCATTCACGGCCCTGCTTTCCTGTGCCTTTGATTCTGTTTAGGCAGGAATCAGAGCTCAGAAGAGAAAACGCAGAATTCAAGAAGCCTCTTTCCCAGAGGAAGGTGAGACGGTTCCCACGTACACACTCACCACACACATGTCCATGTAATCAGCTCCACTGACCATATAGGACACTCTGTAGTTGTACAGTTCCAGACTGTATTACCCTGTTCTTCAATGGTCAGGACCCCCACAGGACCACCACAGAGCAGGTATGATGTGGGTGGTGGATCATTCTCAGCACTGCAGTGACACTGACGTGGTGGTGGTGTGGTAGTGTGTGTAGTGCTGGTGTGAGTGGATCAGTGGATCAAGCTCTTCTTTAATTTAATCAGTATTTTGACACGTGATCTCGGTAGTGACTGTAGACCACCGCGTGCTAGTTTGACCAAACAGACACAGGTGTTATCTTCTGTGTGCTTAGTGTTATGCTAAAGGGTCCCCAAACACACCTACTAAAATCTTAGCCCCCATTCCAGAATATCCAGTGACTTCCCACTTGTTTGTATTCCATCAATTCCAGTGTGGTTGCTGAGGCACTGAAAGCTAAAACCATGAATGAATATGGTATAATATAACTGTAACGGTCCCTGTCACATGTCTCTGTTCCCACAGACATCCCCCAGGAATTTTCCGACTCCTGGGTGAGCAGCTTCTTTATAAATCTTTGTTTTTCCTGCCTCCATGTATATGGTAATACGGGATGCTCCCTGTAGATCAATAGGTGCCCAACACTGATTAATGCTGTTTAATGAAGGAACCTTGTAACTGCCTATTTATGTGGTCAGTACTCTTCCGATATGTAGAGGCGTTCCGAGGATGTCGCTCCCAGTGGCTGTTACATCCCCAGGTAGGCAAAGACAAAATGCCATGCCTTGTTTCGACCCAATAAATGGAATTGAACGTGGAAGAAATGGTAGTATTTGTCATCCTCTTTGCTGTCTTTCCGTTTCAGTCACTCCTCGTTCCAGAACTGCGAGGTAAATGATTTAATTAATCAAATTATGTTCATATTAAATACGGTAAGAAATGCTAAAGCACTGCCATTACCACACGTATCTCGATCTGTCAGCAGCCACCCAGGTTCGGGGGATACAGTGGAGCGGTTTCGGCATTCGAGACCCCTAATGG
This sequence comes from Semaprochilodus insignis, assembly GCA_034552555.1. Taxonomy (NCBI): domain Eukaryota; kingdom Metazoa; phylum Chordata; class Actinopteri; order Characiformes; family Prochilodontidae; genus Semaprochilodus; species Semaprochilodus insignis. Next base: position 34,059,727 of record CM067482.1, on the reverse strand, counting down.
CGGTGCGTTTCTGATTCACTAATAACGGGACACTGTGACACCTGAAAGGGAGACTGAACCATTTTTCATTCCTCAGTCTGTTTGCACATCTGTTGGTTTGTGACTTTCTTGGTCTAGATAAAACGTCACTTGAAAGCCGGACAATTACAGTGCCTTGCGAAAGTATTCAACCCCCTTGGCATTTTTCGTGTTTTGCTACCTCACAATCTGGAATGAAAATGGATTATTTGAGGGTTTGCATCATTTCATTTACAGAACTTTGAACATTTGCGGGGATCATCAGAGATTTGGATATTGTTTTATAACGCCACCCTGACTTGTACTTCTCAACAACTTTGTCCCTGACTTGTTTGGAGATCTCCTTGGTCTTCATGGTGTTGTCTGGTTGGTGGTGCCTCTTGCTGAATGGTGTTGCAGCCTCTGAGGCCTTTCAGAAAAGGTGTGTATATACTGACAGATCATGTGACAGATTGCACACAGGTGGACTTCATTTCACTAAGCATGTGACTTCTGAAGGTAATTGGTTGCACCAGAACTTTCTAGGGGCTTCATAGCAAAGGGGGTGAATACATATGCACATGCCAATGTTCAGTTTTTTTTATTTCCAATGTTTTTTATATATGTATTTTTTTCTCATTTCACTTCACCAACTTTTTCTTCACCAACTATTTTGTGCAGATGCATCACATACAATTCAGATTAAAAACACAGACAGGTTGTAATGTAACAAAATAGGTAAAAAGCCAAGGGGGGTGAATACTTTCGCAAGGCACTGTAGTTAGTAGTTAGTTCTTTCTGAGGGGCGGAGCAAGCTAGACAGTCCATCAGTCTGCTCGTTAGCCACGCCCACACAGTTATCAGATAGGTCTGATCAGTGTTTTTACGCTATGTTTGATCGTACTTATATTTTTATTAAGCTGTGCTGCATGTTTAATACGTGTATGACGCATGTTATGGTCAGCTCTGGTAGTTGTTCTCCTGTGGAATCTCTAATGCATCTTTATTTATGTGACAGACTCCACCAGCTTCAGCCTCCCCCGTATCCTCACTCAGCTCAATGCGTGAGCACGGATTTAGTGAGTAACGCTTCCCTTTGAAAGGCAGCCGTTTACCTGCAGTGACATTGTGACAGATACGCAGTGGTGGATGACGTACACACACCATGTACCTGAGTTACAGTAGAGATCCCCCCAGGGTACATCATTGGGTGTCAGTGTCAGTTCCTCCTTTAGACCTCCACTGGAGTAACAGTACTAAAGTATGTACCTTCAAATGTACTTAAGTATGGAGAGTAACAGGAGCATGATTTATGATGGCTCTAATGTCCTGTTATCATTTCTGGAACAAGACTCTTAATCAGCTCAGTGTAGGTGAAGAGACTCTAGTGTCTGTCAGTCCCCCAGTCTTTAATAGAAGATCAGTAATTAGTCTGACACTGACGTCTATTACCATCATCATCAGCACAGAACACTGAAGGAGAACAGGTTCCATTAGCTAGAACTATAAATAGCATTTTGCTAACAAGTAAAGTTTCGGTTTACAGTTTATTTGCAACTTAGTTACAAGTTTAAGTTGAATAAAACGTTAAAGCGTTAATCACATGTTCACTAATGAGTTTTCCTTTGCTATGCTGCATCCGTTTTCCCGAAACGAACGACAAATTCCGCATGATGGGGTTAAAAGTCAGATATTTGAGTTTGAAAAGTCGTGGAGTTCAAGTACAAAGTCATCCAAAATGGAAACACTTCAGTACAGATACACAGAAAAACTACTTAAGTACAGAAACTAATTACATGTACTTCCTTACTGTCCACCACTGGAGATACTCTCTCTGTTACTGTAGGAGTTAAAGTGAAACTTCATTTAACTGATTTGGATTTCAGATAAAGCAACAGAGAGTTTGTCTAAATCCAACTCAATTCATTGTTACTTCTCTTTGGATTTTTGGTCGAATTTTCCAAAATTGGTTGCCGAAATGTCTGACATTGTTTAATTAAGTAGCTATAAAGTTCTTGGCTTATATACAGGATGTAATAACGTCTCCCTCTGTTTATAGGGACACCCAGCTCTGCTCACACGCCCTTGAGGTACATTCAGTGTCGTTGAGCTTTTTAAATTAAAGTTTGATGTGAACTTTAATAAAGTTGTTCAACTTTCTCTCTCCACTGCTTTAGGTCGGAGCGTATGACCCCAACCATGTTCCGGTCCCAGCTTGTTCCAAGGCCGACATTTCAGTCACACCAGCCATGGAATGTATAAAAAGTCAGGAATCTTCAGTAAGACATGTAACACTCGTCGGTAGTTGTGAAAGGCACCTTTGTATGTTTGTATCCGACACTTCCTAGTTCCTAGACTGTAACATCTTTTATTGTTTCATTTTTGCTGTTGATGGCTACATAGTATGTTGTTGGTTAAAGGAATCGTTTTCTGTGTGCCTCTTTCCCAAAAACGAGATCAAATTCAGATTAAAGTTGAATCCAGTTGTGTCGCACCTGAGTCAACAACCCAGAGTACTGTAAAGCAGTGGTTCCCAGCCCTGGTCCTGGAAGACCGCCAGTCCTGCATTTTTGCATTTTCCTGTCAGGGCACACCCACTGCAGCTCAGGAAGGGCTCAGGTGTGTTGGGAGCAGGGACAGCTCTGAAATGTGCACTGCAGGGAGTCCTCCAGGACCAGGGTCTGTAATGGGCGGAGATGGAAACATCCAAATCTCCTGGTGTTCTTTGTACAGGGGTATCAGTGAGCTATTGATGTGACTCAAGCGATAACTGCTCAAGTGATAACACGGAAGCTGCCTTTCCAGAGGTCAGAAAATAGTCTGGTTAAAATAAATGCCCCTTGTTGCTTCCCAGCACTATTACCACATTTTAAGAGTGGCTTTAACGTCCAAATGGTTTTTCACCTAAACTAAACACCAAAGTCTGTAAACTTAGGATGCCAAAGAAACGCTCATCAGTGTGTTTCATAAATGCAGTAAAGTGGAATTTATTAAAAAACACTTTGACTGTGATATAAACTTTATAAGACACCGTATACAAGCTTTAACAAACAAAATATTTTATTTTACGAAGCACTCAATCCAGTGGTTTCCATTAGAGCCAGTATGTTCACGTAACGTGAATACGGATCAGAGACTTAAACAGCATGGGAGAGTTTATTACTAAAAACGCCGAGCTATAAAAATAACATCTAAGTGACACTTTTTACATAAAGGGGACTCCCAAATTTCAGTCACTGAGACATAAACAAAGTTATTCAGGGTTGTTGGTGTGCCTTTTCCCCCTCTCCGTACGGTAGTGTGGATACGAGCCAAAGCAGACATACACCAGTGGACCAACATGTGGGTTTGTATTATTGGTTTTAGGTCAAAACCTTGTATCTCCATTTTGTTTTCTGACATCATTTATAATAGAGCTGGTCTATACATGTGTGTTAGGAAACTCTACCTAGGTCATGATGATGGCCCAGTAGAGCTGCTCCAGATGTGTTCCTTTAAATGTTCAAAGTTCAGAAGTTTCTCCTCAAAAGTGACCATTTTGGAGAGGTCTTGTTCCAGCCATGACCATATGTAACGCTCATGATGGTAAAATATTGATCAATCTGAAAGAAGTATGTTTTCTTCTAGTTTGCCTTACAATGCCATACATGGAAAACAAACTAATAATAATAATAATAATAAATAGTGTTTGGACCAAAAACTGAACATTAAACTCGACGGGCTCGCATCACCAATTCACAGAGAATCAGCAAGTTTCTCAGAATTTCACCTCAAACCAAATGACTTTGTTTATATTTGAACAGTTGTGCAGAAATCCTGAAACCTAGCGGCCTTTCCGGCTAATACTTATTACTGAAGATCTGTGTTTGGATGGAACGGTGATCCACATTCTAAGGCACATTCTGTGACATTATGGCTTACAGCATGAACATGCCGAATGACTCCTCAGCCCAGTTAGAAGGTGCTACATGTAGGATTTGTATGTTTCATTTTAATGATCTTCAGAAACAGGCTGGCAAATCGCAAGTAAACACTGTATTTCCCAAAGTTTCAGCCTTTCAACAGTTCGGAACACAACAAACGTAGTGGTCACAAAAGAGCGCACAAACCAAAACAAGTTCAGAGCTGAAATTACACCACTTCAGGTTGATATCATCAACAGCGATGGCTGGCTTGCATGTAGTCTGGCATGTAGCTCCTTTAACGCTGTCGTCAGCTTCGGTAGAGATCAGTTGGCGGCCGTGTTTCTGGTTGTACTCCAGTGTTTGACATGGGCATAGCGTGTGCCTCTCATACAATAAATACATTGAAGTGTATCATATGAAAATAACCGTCAAAGTAGGCAAATTATTACACACTGCTTCTTACGCGAGGAAGTACTCAACCCATATAAACTCCCGTATCAAAATTCAAGTGCAAGTTCAGAGAGATGACTGGATATCAGTTTAGTCAGGTGTAGTCTGTGATCGGATGGCCAGTCACAGTGTTAAATAAGCCGTCTATCAGTTTCACGCAGTATTGGCTTCAGTGTTCTCTACAAAGGTCATATATCAAATCCTACCGTACCTATAAAAGGAGTAAGGTCCTGCGTATATATCTAATATAAGTTACTGGTGAAGCGAGTTACAGGGAAAACAAAACTACAACAAAATACAAAAGGGTGATTAGGGTAGTATTTAGAGACAGGGCCATTACTGAGATACACAAGCTGAAAAGAAGCAAGAAAAGGAAAAATGGGAAAGAAAGGAAACCCAGGTTTAACCACCCACTGGACAAGCGTGGCCTGGGCTACACAGCACAGCAGGAACAGACTAAAATCAAACATCCAACACCAGTCTTTACTTTCAATCATCAGCACTGTTGCTGGTTTCAGTGTCCTTGGATGCAAACCAGTCTCGGACCTGCTGATAGCTCATCTTTGACTTCCTGCACAGGGCGTCCAGGTCCTTCTCCTGTAAAGCACCCGTCTGCCGATGATACAGCTCCAGAGGGTGCATATCTAAAGAATCCGGTACTGACTTTGGTACTTTTGAGGCACTGTTCGACTGAGACTTGCGCTTGCGGCCCCCTTCACTCTTAGGGGTGCCACCGGAGCTGCCGGCATCCCCTCCACCGCTCACATTCTGTTGTAGTGCTATCTCAGCGAGTATATGGTCACGGACAACTCCGCGCAGCCAGCGCAACTGGCCGTTTTTTACAGCGTACCGGGTGTCCCCGAACCACTGAATAATATCAGCTCGGGGCAAGGCTGTTTGTTCAACCAGCTGTGTATACTCCTCGCCCTTCGGCCATGGGGAACGCAGGAAGTGCTCCTTTAGTATATCCAGTTGCTCCTTGCTTTTCCTCACACGTCCAGGGGTCTTTGCGACGTGTGGGGACTTCTTTACAGAACTGGACGACTGAGGTGTGACGCAGAGGGAGGACGCAGAGGCCTCCGACAGTGCCTCGGCCTCTTGGGCCTCACTTTCGTGTTCACTTCCCACCTCTTCGTCGAGGTCATCGTCGTCTTTTGCCAACACTGTCTCGTTTTGTTCTACCTCTCCATCTCCGAATGCCTCAAGTGTGTTGGATAAGAAAATCTGAAAGAAATGCGAGTTACGCGAGAGACTTTTCTGTGCCTTCTTACTGCGAGCTCCTCCTTTTGGGGTAACACCACTTTGCTTTTCGGTGACCCGAGCCAGAGGCTGGAGCTGTGGAGATTCACATGGAGGCTCTCCTTGGGAAACCGCAGATGTTAGCCCTGGCATCCCTCGTCCCATTCGCAGCTGGTACCGGCTGTCGCTGAACCATTTCCGTATCTCATTTCGACTCAGACCCGTCTCCTCTTGCAGGCGTCGGAGCTCTGTCTCGTCAGGCCAGTTCTCTTGCAGGAAGCTTTTGCGTAAAGCTGCGAGCTGGGCTTTAGATTTTTTGTATCGTCCCTGCTTCTGTGGAGTCCCAAGAGAAGACTCTTGGGAACTAGGTGAGGCAGCTGACGGCGTTGTAGCACGGCTGTCCGCAACATGGCTATTGACATCAGAGTTCTGTTGAGGAGAATGGGGTGTAGTGGAAGGCGAGACCTTAACCGATTCCGGCGGCTCCCTTTTTTGTTTTTTGTGTGGTGAATAATTGGGAGAATCCTCTGCGTGCTCGTTCTGCCCCGTCTCTACCAAGTCATCACATCCAGACTTCTTCCTTTTCTTACCTTCGTCATGTACAGAATCGCTCACACGTTCTGGTCCTGCCAGCTTACAGCGTGTCTCCTCGATGTCTTCAGAGGCCCAACTGATTCCATACTTTATGCGCTGCACCATGAACCAGACTTTGACTTTATCCAGCGGAAGTCCACAGACATGAGCTAGTGTGCTCACTTCTTGCGCCGTTGGGTAAGGGAAGACATTGAAGGCCTGTACCAGCTCAGGGATCGCGTCCAGCTCCTTGGTCTGGTCCGACTGGGTCCACACAAGCTTTAGCCCCTCTGATACCAAAGGAAGACATACCACCGAGTTGCTGTTGGTACTAAAGCTCGCTGAGCCGCTTCCGTTTGTGGAGCCGTTGGTCATTTTCACCTTTTGATCTGAGGGGCTCATGTGTGCCTTTCCATTTGTGGTAAGATGACTTGTTGACATGAGCTGGTGTGGACTGCCAAACTTTTGTCCTTTCTTTGCCAGTGACCCTCCGGTGGAGGTAACCCTAACATGGCCACTGTGGTTTTCCATCAGGGATGCTGAAGAATGGATACTAAAAAGAAGGAGGAACAAAAATGAGTTAAACATGTTTTGAATTCACAGGTAGTGCATCTTAATATGATTGAATTTAAATTGATATGATTGAATTGAACAATTGATTATGTTTAAACCCTCAGATGGGTTGAGGAGGAAACCTCCACAAGTTATAAAGGCGATTTGTCCTCCTAGGCAGCATCGGAAAGCGGGATTAATCACAGATGAAATTTATATCTGTGGTACTTGGATTGACCAGAGAAAAGACCTGTTGGGGGCCAACGATCAAGGAGCCAACATGAAGTCAATGATAAGTCAAGGGGGCTGCTGACTGTGTTTGAGGCGTATGTACACATAGACTATCTAAGGCTACGTTCACACCGCAGGTTACAGTGGCCCAAATCCAGTTTCTCAGCGTATCCCACTGTTCTTGTTGGGCTGTTCACAGTATCTTTTAACTGTGATCTGTATCCAACGTTAGTCTGAACACATCCCTCTCCTAAACCGACCCTCATGCCTCAAGATGCCTCCTGTGGCGCACACATCCAGAGGCAAACAATCCTGACTGCCAGCGGATGCAGATCTGCACCTGGAGGTTTCGGTTTCTTCTTCTCCAGTATCACAGGAACGATCACGTAGTTCCAGCGACGGACACCTGGACTTATCTCCCAGAACGTGTTCCAACTTGTAGTAAACAGGGCGAGTTATTCGGCCACGTCCACTTCTTTGGTTCTTGTACTGGGTTCCTTTGACCTTTGCTTTCAGACTTGTACCTTTTCTTTGAAGCTGCTTTAGAAATCTGTTCCAGCACAGCTCTTTCTAGGCCGGTCAAAATTACAAGGAATGTCAAGTTGGATTGACGCAAGTGTCACATGAATTCTGATCTTGCTGTTGAGACTGAGTTGCATTGATGCTATATGGATATGGATATATGGATGTATCAAGTTTCAGTACCACGTAGAGTAAGGGTCTTACATTCCACCTAAAAATATCAGACTTAGTTTTTTGTTGTTCACGCTGATACCACTTTCTGGATACTTTTACCTGCTGTGTGAACGCTGTGTGGGGGCCCCTGAGACTTATCCAAAATGATGTGCGCTGGCGAACACAGTTAAATAATGGCATTGTTCTTACAGTTGGACTCAAAACACATTATCGAAACTGATCAACCTCAAAGCTGCTGTTATCACTGGTGGATCTAGCAGATCTGAGGACAACAGTCACCTGGCACAGTACATTCATCCATCTTCTAAGCCACTTATCCTTCTGGGTTACTTTGGGGGCGCTGGAGCCTATCCCAGCACTCTCTGGGCAGAAGGCAGAAACCACCCTGGACAGCCCACCCAGTCCATCACAGAGCAGACAGACACATTCACACCTAAGGGGGCAATTTAGTATCTCCAGTTTGCTTAACTGCACGTCTTAGGACCATGGGAAGAAACCGGAGTGCCCACACAGACAGCGTCATGGGGAGAACACAGAAAGAAGCCCAGACCCTTCCTACTGTGAGGCGACAGTGCTTCCCCCTGTGCCACCCATACCACTATATTTCAGCTGTTCCCCTTTTAACAAAACTCTGTTTTTTCAATTACTAGGATTATCCAATGTCTGGATTCATCCTCAGAGGGTCCGGTCTACCACAGAACACCTGCCCTGCTGCACTGGTCCATTCTGACAGCTGCCAGGAGATTTATCTAGGCTATTTAAATAGACTCAACACACATTTCAAATTTAGACTATGCAAAATAACCACACGAGCAAATTTAAATAGGAGCCCAGAAAAACAGTAGTAGCCCATTTACAGTCCTGTAAACCCCAGCTTTAAAATACCAAACTGAACTGCAACAAATCAGAGACTGTTTCTCGTAAATGAGTGCCCATTTACCAGTATTACAGCTCCATGTTAATTCTGAGAAAGACTTGATACTGCTCCAACTAGGGGATGGGATGCACCTAGATGGACCTGGACCTCGACAGCAGTATCCGGGAGTCTGCTACAGAACAGTGTAAGGTGCACACCTTTCATATTGCTTTACGCTTCACTACATCGTCTTAAAAGTGTATTTGAGCTGTTGGATGCCGTGTTTTCTCTTTGCAGCTCATCCAAACACCATATCCACCTACGCAGTGGCCCTGTTCTGGGTGCTGTTAAATGTCAGTGACCCCAGAAGCCAACAGCAAAGCAACAACCGAACAGCACAAGTGAGCAGTAGAGTCAGGCCTTCAGCTGGTACCCAAAACCAAACTGTGAGAGTAAGGTACACCATCGTAAGAGCAGGTTAATCCTAATCTATAAAGACCACTATTGATATTTTCATACTTGAACCGTACACAGAGAAAGGCAGCCAGTCTTGTAGATAAATGCTAACAGTCTGTTAGCTGAGCTAACGCTACTAGCCGAGCCTTTTTCAGCTGGAACACTGCCAGTCATTGACTCTTCCTGGCAGTACGGCACAGAGGCGCTCTGATATGTGACGCTATGCAACGTGGCGTGCCCTGTGTGCGGTTGCCATTAATTCCACAATGCTGTATCCACTGCTCGGTTGAACAGAGAACACTCACAGGACTCACATCAGACGTCCACATGTCTGTGGCCAGGCTAATGGACGTCACATTATGGTCAGCGATCTTGTGAGTGGGACTCTCTACACAGTATAACCAGAACTGGGTTTGGTGATATAACGTGGCTCAGCTGGGAAACCCAAAATCCTCCACCACAGAAAGAGGCTGATCATCCAGAGCCATGAACTACATCAGCTGAGCTGGAATAGTCTTAGATTTGGGGCTGGAGTGTGTGGGGTTGGTGAAGAAGCTGATCAGCCAGCCAACTGAGTATCTGCAGGTTGTGTTGGTGTGTGTGGTGTTGTGGGAGACGTTATAGCTGCACTGCTAAACGCTAACTGAGCTCTTCCAGCTCCAATAAACACCTCATCAGATATGGGTTTAGGGTATCGGGGAGATCCCAGCAGCACCCCGATGGTCTTTATGAAGGCCATTATCAGCCGATACCCATATGATTCCCATCTCATCCTGTATCCCTATTTATACGGCTGGACCGCTACTTTATATCATGGCCACAGGGGAGGTAAACGTGTGAGCGGCTCACATTCACTAATCCCAACATGAAGGTCAGTCGTACCTCACAAGTGTCTGCTGTGGCCAAGACCATCTAACAACTTGAAAAGCTTAGCACTCACGGGGAACCAGGCAGGTCAAAGGTGACGACAGGATCTGAGAACAGGCCTGAACACACGTCTGCAAAAGCAATTAACTCCCCTTGAAATACAGGCGCAGATAATGGCAGTGCATGGGGTGGCTTTGTTGGAACCAGAGCGTGTGATCTTTACCAAAGGCACGGCAGCCTCAACCAGAGAACCTCTCTCAGGGTACTTCAGAACCCTGCCATTCCACCAGGATCACGCCTAGTAGGGCATTCCGTTCTTTGGCAAGCTAACGACCAGGAAACGTACCTCTGGGTTGTGCAAGAGCCTTCTCGAAGACACGGAAACTAAAGACCTGGAAAGCCCAGTCTTCAGACCGACGTGACGCAGAACCCCTGTGGGATGAGTCACAAACTATGTCTGCTAGCAGAGTGTGTCTAGGACTTACAGACCGTGTTCTCAAACCCATTTTAGGTGCTGATACACGTCCACTCTGAATGGTCATTTTGGGGATTTAAGATGTAAACATATAGAGAAACTTGCCAGGTTGATGCTTCTGCTAACAGTGGTGATGGTAACCAGACGTCTGAAGCCTTTAAAGCCTTGTTTACAAGTCATCATTTCCCATCATCAGCCTTACATCATCAGCCATATAAACGCTCAGGAGACACGTGTAGGTTCACTGGTAGTTCGGACAGTCCACTGACCATTCCAGTTCACTGACCTAATAACCCGATTAGCTGGAACCAAAGAATAGTAGGTTCTCTAGCACGACATTCGTGGGCATGCCAGTTGTTGAGCAAAGAAAAGGCAACAATGGCGCCACCCAGTGGTCTGCTGGAGAACCTCTGCTACGTCTTTTTATCTCCAGTAGTTGATCCGTGCTGCTTTCTAGATATAAACAAACATCTGGAATAACAGCCCAAACACTCGCAGGTCATCTATACGCTCCGCCATCTTGGTACTACGGTTACTACCACTGTGCAGCGCCCCCTGTTAACACTGATGTCACATCCTTTGATGTTCCTTGGTTCCAATAAAAACTGGTGTGAATGCAGACTGGTCCCTGAATAGCACCAAGGTTCTAAGAATACAGAACAGAACCAGTTCAAGGACCAGGGTTCTTTTGGTCAAAAAGGGCTACATATAAGGGCTATATTAAGGATTAGCACGGGGTATGGCACGGTTACGTCCTCACAAGTGCTCATGTCTAAAACGTCTTCCAGGCTAATCATGTTCTCCACTAAAAGGCCCAAGACTAGAGTCGTTAAAGGGGGAACTCGACTGATTTGACCAAACATCAGCATAAACAAACACTTAGGATGTAAACAGAGTCATGGTTTGGTTCACAAGCCTGGTTCTATAGACACATACAAGTCAGATCTGTTCACAATGGTGGTGAAGGTAACCAGACGTCCCCCTCTAAAAGCTCCCTCACAGAAAGTTCCTACATGAGATGGTTCTGAATACGCTACCTGCTGTCCGAGACGCTGCTTTACGACAGCTTTGGGACAATTTTGGCCTTAAACTCCAATCCTGGTGGAGGGATACATGTCACAGGGCGCTGTTAGGCGAAAAAGTAGTCCCCCAATTAAACTTGATTATTTCACCAACTTAGCATCATCTGGTGGTTGGCTATTCCAGTGTTCCACCAACTTCTGGACCATTTCACACTGCTGACCGAGTTCCCCTTTGAGCTCTGTTTACAAGCTGTGGCAGGCTAATGGTGCTCTCCTCTAGGAAGCCCAAGGCTAAAGCTGTTCAGCAGGCAGGCTGGCATGGTCAGTAGCTTCACCACTGTTAGCCGAGGCTAGCTAGCTAGCTAGCTGGCAGGCTGGAGATTAAGGTAGGGGACCTCCTGGTCAAGCTCAAGAACTTCCAGCCCAGTTACTGAAGTAGTAGTACTACTACATCATACAAGCTTCAACACACAGAGGAGCAGGTGTAGCTTCTCTCCCTAACTCTCCTACAGGAGACCTTCTTCTGATCCAGTTCAGACTGGCCATTGTCCAACAAACATGTCCTCAACAATGCCTCCCCCCACCTCCTCCTCCTCCTCCTCCTCCTCCTCCCAGAAAAAGCCCCAAGTTGTTTTCCTACACGAACTCTCCGTTCCACCTTAAATGGCGCAGAACCTTAAATGCTGCGCCATTTAAGGTGGAACGGCGAGTTCGAACTTCAGCCAGCTCAACATGCCCTTTTGTGGCGTACCAATTGCTCGGACGCCCTCTTCGCTCCAGCAAGCCCACAAAAACAAACTTATCCCGGCTACCACCGCGCTAACACCCCGCAACAGCACTTTCGACACGCTTCTCCTTTAAGCGCCCCCCAACAACAAACGCGCTGGAGTAGTTAGTAGTGGTGGTGGTGGTGGAGGAGGAGAACGAAGGCTCTCCCAGTCGACAGACCGAATCCCAATCGCCCTGAAACTTCCCCCCCGGACTTACTGGCTCTACCCGCCACTCTCCGTCCTCGCCACGCCGAAGTCTTCGCCCTGATCCGCTGGAAGCTTTTGTTCCAGAAATCCCCAAAGTGTGCGCGCGCGCGTGTGTGCGTGTGTTTTTCCTCCTCTGTCCGGCCAAATCGAGGCTAGGCGGAGGATCAGGACAGGAAGCAGACCAATCCTCCAATCCTCCTATCTCCTCCTGCGGTGACGGTGCCGAGGGTGTTGCCAGCCCAGTCTGGACAGGCAAGGGGATTGGATTGGAAGAGGAGGGCAGATGGGATCATGAGGGGGGGGGATTCCTTAGTAAACCGACTTCTTCCCAGGAAGGATACTCAGCAGCATATGGGTTGGGAATTTGGCTTGGATGAATTAGATCATCATTAGATCATGCTCGTGCAGACTGGTTTTCTCTAGAACCAGGAATTGCGGAATTGGCCAGGGTTTAGCATTCCTAAGTTTGGGGTCAGAGTTATTGATAAGACGTAATCGGTGCAGATCTAGATCAATGGGCTTGTCCTGGGGAGCTTAACTTGCTTCTAAGATCATCATTAGATCATTCTTGTTTCCCAGATTGTGGAGACTGGTTTCTCTAGAACCAGAAATTGTGGAATTGTCCAGTGTTTAGCATTCCTAAGTTTGGGATCGGGGTTATCGATAAGATGTAATTGGTGAGGGTCTAGATATATGGGCTTGTCCTGGGGAGCTTAGCATGTTTCAGATTACCAGGTCCTCCTACACTCATAAAAGGGTCCTGTAGTAAAGACAGTGGTTCTACTATACAGAACCGTGAACACCCAAAGAACCATTTGCATGCTCAAATGGTTTATAAAGGGGTTCTGTAGTAAAGATGGTGGTTCTACTATAAAGAACCGTGAATAATATCTTGAAAGGTTTCGGCCATTAAAAATGGTGCTCCAGTGGTTCTTTAATAAATGGAATGGTTCTGTGTAGAACCCTGACTCCTATACAGAACTATTGTCATGCTTAAATTGCGTTTATTTGCATATTTGAAAAAGGTTCTATATAGCACCTAAAGTGGTCCTGCAGATGGTGGTCATGGTGTACATGGTTCTGTATAGGACCAAAAAAGGCTCAGATGGTTCTTCAAGGGAAAGAAATGGTTCAGCGTAGAACCATGACTCCTATATAGAGGCATTTACCGTTCAAAAAAGGGTTCTACCTAAAGGGTTCTTCCTTTTATGAAAGAATGTTCTTCAAGGGTTCTTCCCTAAAGGGAACGGCTGAACACTCAAAGAACCATGTGCATGTTTGAGTTAACACAGGTGCTGCTCTCCTCCGCTGGAGACGCTCCTGGAGAGGAAAGGGAGGAGTCCGATGAGGAACTCGGAACGTTTCTTCTAGACTAGTCAGAAGTGAAGAGGGAGGAGGAGGAGGGACTGTGCTTTTCCGGGTGATGTGTTGCCCCCTAGTGTTTGGAGTATGAATCTCACTGGTTGCGTCATCATACACAATGCTCATTTAAGGCGGACTGTTCGGGTTCATATAGCTCCTGGAGTTATATGAACCTCACAGGTTGTGTCGTCATACACAATGCTCATTTAAGGCGGACCGTTCGGGTTCATATAGCTCCTGGAGTTATATGAACCTCACAGGTTGTGTCGTCATACACAATGCTCATTTAAGGCGGACCGTTCGGGTTCATATAGCTCCTGGAGTTATATGAATCTCACAGGTTGTGTCGTCATACACAATGCTCATTTAAGGCGGACCGTTCGGGTTCATATAGCTCCTGGAGTTATATGAATCTCACAGGTTGTGTCGTCATACACAATGCTCATTTAAGGTGGACCGTTCGGATTCATATAGCTCCTGGAGTTATGTGAATCTCACAGGTTGCGTCGTCATACACAATGCTCTTTTAAGGTGGACTGTTCGGATTCATATAGCTCCTGGCCAGGAAGCGAGTCCCACTCCGGCCCTGTGTTATTCATGACAGATTGAGGCTGTAATCTTATCCGTGTCCCTGTCTCCGGGAGTTCTGTAGTTTTTCCAGATGCCAAATACACCTGACTCCTGTTTCATGCTCACATGCCGATAAGTGTGGTCAGTCTTTGTTTTTCTCACCACATACAAGCCTCGACAGTTTGGAGCTCCTTTATTAAGATCCTGTATTGTTATTCCACCATCCAAGTGGTTCTTTCTCTAATGTTGTTGTTGTTGCTGCCGCTGTGCTGAGTTCTGACTTCCTGGCAGAATCCACATACATCGTGCTGGCAACAGCCGGAATGGTGAGTGTAATCAGTAGCGCCCGTACGCCTGTAAGACAGATTGTGGACCTACATCTACAGCTGAACACGAGGGGCCCAGAGTAGGATCTGGATTTACTACAGTGGGGTAAAAGTGAATTACACTCCACACCTGTAGGGGGAGCCCAAGAGCACAACATACCAACTCTCACATAATGCTGCTCTAACACTGGCTGTGTCCCAGTTCCGCACCTAGTACTAGCACTAACTAGTGTTGGAGTGTGCAGTATATAGTACAGTTAAGAACGTTAAAGTTGAGTACACTCAAAAACCCACAATGCCCACTTAGAACCAGTAGATTACTGAGCATGGTAATGATGGACACTACTGTCCCACAATGCAACAGGAGCTAATGGGACGGGGCGGAGCGTCTCACGTCTGGAAAGCTCTGAAAAAAGGTGGATGCTGATGCGACGGTGGCAGAACCAGACATGGTGAATAAATGTGAGTTCAACCCAAATCTGTTGTCTAAAAGGCTTCAGCAGGTTCCTCAATGGCTGTTTAGTAAATGGAATGGTTGTGTCTAGAACCGTGACTCCTGTATAGAACCATTTGCATGCATTTTCTTGCACTGCATTTTCTTTTTTGAAAATGGTTCTGCCTTTTTATGATAGATGGTTCTTTCAGGGTTCTTTACTAAAGAGAATGGTTAAACACTCAACAAACAATTTGCATACTTAAAAGGTTCTTTGCATGGTAAGATGGTTCTCCAGACTGATGTGGGTTGTGTTGAGTATGATTCTCTATAAAAGATTTTTTGGTAAGTGGTTCTACATAGCACCAAATTAGGTTCAGATGGTTCTTCAAGGGTTCTTTAGGAATGGGTAAAGTTTTCTGCAGAACCATGACTCCTATATAGAACGATTTGCTTGCTTGGATGGTTCTCTGCATGGTAAAATAGTTCTGTAGATTGATGGAGAACATGTTCTGTATGGTTCTATATAGCATCTATCAAAAGAACAGCTGCACAAACAGCTGCACCCAGAAGGAACCAACCCACAGGACTGAAACTTGGTGTGTAGGTTTGACATTGTGAGTCATCCTGTTAGTGCAGCACCATTGGCAGACGGCTGCACCACGCAGGACTACATGCACACAGACCGTTACCACGACTGTCCTTAACACCACGTCACCGTCTACACCACATACACTTAGCGCTCACCAGCTGACTAGTTAAACCTTGATTTATGATTTAACCCTGTAAGTACTGAGTGTCCTTCAGAGATCACATGATAACCAAAGCTGTGTGACTGAGTGAGGAACTGATGTTGGGATCCCCCGGTAAGTTCTCGGTTACTCTGGTGTGAGTGAAGAATGTTTACTGGTCAGCTCGTCTCTGCTGTCGCTTTGGTAGCTCACCGCAGGCCCGATAAGGAGGGCTGGCACAGCGTTACACATGCAGTACTGGAAAGAATTCAACAGCAAATAGAATTAAATAGAGCTTTTATTTAGACACACAATACAATCAGACATTCTACTGCAGGTCGACTCAAATGAACCTTCTAAATAAGCTTCTGAAATAAGAATTACAAAATATATCCTTCATACACTACCAGTCAGAAGTCCAGACCCGGCTCCTCATAGCAGGTTCCCCTCATAGCAGGTTCTCCTTCTGTGCATCTTAAAGCTTTACTGTAGAATAAAAGTGATGACTCCAAACTATAAACTAGCACTGATAGAATTATACAGTCCACCTTAAAACCCTCCAGAATGGAGCTTTACAGGAGGATGAACCAGCTTTCTTAACCTGCAGTGGAGCTGATAGAACAAGGTTTATTACTAAGCAGGTTTGGAGCAATTCTATTGGTCGGTCCATCATGAATATTCACTAAACTGAAAGGAGAACTAGAGCTTCTACACTGTGCAGAAACATGTATGTAAATATATATTAGAGGTGGAGATATGGAGAAATATCATACTGTGGTACATCAGGAGGATATGGGGTATATCAGGGTATGTACCGGTTCAGACTCTCATCAGTTGGAGCTGTTCAGTGACTGTAGAGTCTTTAAGATCACCAATGACATAATTTAGATGGGGGGGGTCTAAACTTGTGACTGGTAGTGTATATATAAACGAACGTTTAGGAAAAGGACTGGAGGAGTAAAGATTTGAGAGATTAGGTATAAGAGATTAGAGGTTAGACGCGGGCGTGTTCTGGGATTAGGAGCTCCCTCTAATGAGTGAACCTGTAGGAATATATCAGCATTAGAGCAGCTGGTTTAAAATGTCATGTTCATCTTCCAGCTAAGATCGCTCATCTTCAACGTTTAACACAAACTCCAGAAACCCGTAGCTGAAACGATGGTGCAGCTTCACCTGCAGGCATACGTACATACGTACATGTCTACACAGGTAAACAGATAGATGACTCAGAACAGACCCTGGATCTGCACAATGGTACAGTCTAAATGATAAAGTCTGTCTATCTATCTATCTATCTGTGTGTCTGTCTGTCTGTCTATATATCTGTCTGTCTGTCTGTCTGTTTATCTATCTATCTATCTATCTATCTATCTGTGTCTGTCTGTCTGTGTGTCTGTCTGTCTGTCTATCTATCTGTCTGTCTGTCTGTCTCTGTCTATATATCTATCTGTGTGTCTGTCTGTCTGTCTGTCTCTATCTATCTATCTGTGTCTGTCTGTCTATCTATCTATCTGTGTGTGTGTCTGTCTGTCTGTCTATCTATCTGTGTGTCTGTCTGTCTGTCTGTCTCTGTCTATATATCTGTCTGACTGTCTGTCTATATATCTGTCTGTCTATCTATCTATCTATCTATCTATCTATCTATCTATGTGTCTAGGTGTTGTTCTGTAGTCACTGCTGTACTCCACAGCCACTGCACACTGTGAGCCTCTGCAGACGTATGTCCTGTACGTGCAGACGGATGTAGCTGGCCGGCGGGTTTAAGAAGGGATAAGAAAAGCATAAGGGGAAATGATGGAGGGATGCAGAGGAGGAGGGAGAGAAGAGAATTAAAACAGGTCTTTATTTCTCTGGGTGAAGCTGTGGAGCTCCGGCTGCTGATCTGTTTATCTGTGTACTGATCATTTAAAGGCCCGTACATGTGGAATAAAGCACGTTCCTTCAGATCAGCCCCGCCGGCCACGTCAGAACTTACTGGTGGCCAAGCTGAGCATGAACCGCGGCACTCTGAGGAACGAGGGAGTGATCACGGAGAGCCAGGACAGGTAGGGAGCCTGGGTGAGGAGGAATTTCAGAGAGGTGTAATCCACCACGCTGCGGCCTGGGGGAGGAAGAGGGAGGGGACAGGTTCAGGAGGGGTCACTGAAACACACTTCTTTTCTTCTGCAGGAACATTCCCGAACAATCCTCACCACTCGGACACACGACGTACCACAGACCGGGCTGAGTGGCCTCACCGCAGGAGGACTCTATTCCATAGGCCCTTCTGCTAGCCTAGCATCAGTCAGCTATCCAGCTAAAAAGCTATTCTAACACAAATGGGCTTTTCTGAGAACAGTGAGCAGAGTCTTCATAAACGGTTTAGTTGCTAGCTGTGTAGCAAGCTAGCATAACCCAGATTAGCAGTCATGTAGGTGGACTAGTAACTATGGCCCAGTGTATAATGACCTCTGAGCAGGTTCTACTGCTGAGGTCTGCATATATGACCCGTTATCACCTAACTCGGCCTGCAGCTGGAGATATCAACACCGTTCTAACTCCGGAATGTTTGGTCTGATCAGGAATGGTGTGCTTGTATACAGCTTTTTGATCCGACGTATGGTTTTTGGAAAAACCTAGCTTCCGAATTTTTTCCCATTAAGAATGAATGTACTTCTGCCTCTGGACATACGTCTGCTCGACCGACAGACACCGTTTCACCTACACTATCTCAGGGCAGACCCCCGAGCACAAATTCAGTGTTGGTCTGACCCGCACTCGTCTGTTTGTCTTTTCCCCCATCCCTCGTTCCCCCATAGAGTCCCACTCATTTTCACCCCCATTCAAACCCTGTCTTCTTTAACCTACAGCCACCAAACTGCATGAACTCACACAGGGCAGATCCCCAAACTCTAATCCACAGCCATACTGACCCGCACTCCTCTATGAGTCGTTTATTCATCCTTCGTTCCGCCCATAGACTCCCATTCATTTTTAGCAACACGTTAGAAAATGGCTAGCAACAAGCTTAAGCTGCGCAGTCAGACCTTCAAACATCATCAGGGAAATGATGAGCACAGCATGATGAGGACAGATGTGGGGGTGAACATGGAATACACTCGGTTACCATCAACGTCTTGTAATCCGTAGCGCCTCGCAAGATCGCACGTCAGCAGCACTTTCCCCGTCAGGGACATCAGACTTCTGTCTGTTAGAGAGCAGATGAAACACAGAGGCCGAAGGTCATGCGGCATGTGAGCAGAGCTGTAAGGCCTCAAGCCCCCGAACGTGGACGGTGCCGTGTGTGTCAGCAGTCTTACCTTTGGCCAGTTCAACGATGCACTTCCCACTCAGCTCCGTGGTCTCTCCATTAGCGAACATCTCCTTCCACTGGAACATTCAGCAGGTGAGACAGAGGAGTATTAGAGGAACCTGCACCTCCACTGATCTTCACTACACGACTTAAACCCAGCAGCTGTTCTCCACATCACGCTCAACGGACCAATAGAAATGCTCCGTACGTACCAGGAGTAAAACCTCTTCACATTAACTCACATTCAGGGATAGGACTGTTTCTGCTTTCCCCTGTACAGTCACCATGTTGGAGGTGATGTGTTGTGGGGCGCATTTATGATCATATTTATCATATTAGTTCTGTTTATTTATGTAAATATAAATAATAGATCATAATCATAATTATATGAGTAATTATATGCCTGTCAGTTTCAGTACACAGTTAAGGTCGAATTATATCAGCCCCTTTATGGCATCGAACCAAACCCCTAGCTCTTCCATGGAAATGACCAGCAGCGGAACTGTTTATGATGTGTCCAGAAGATCAAAGACAAACAATAAGGATATTATTTTACCAACTGAATTATTAGTCCTCTTAACAACGACCTCTCAACAGCAGGGTCGGAGTCAGCCCGGCAGAAACGGACCCTGCTACTGTCTTTGGGCCAGTCGTCGGCCACGTGCCCTGTTCACTGGAGCCCATGTAGTGGAGTCAGCTGAGGTTCAGGTGTGGTTGGAAAGCTAACCGTTGGCCACATTTTCTTGAAGAATTCATGTAATAATTTTGATAATTTTTATACATCACGTTTAACAGGTACTGTGAACAGCCTAACAAGAAAACCGGATGTGGGCCACCTTTTAAAACATCCGGACTGTATCGAATGGGGGGCTTTCCATGAACGAGTGAGTTTTATGAACGTTGTTAACATTGGGAAGAGCTTCATTAAAATGATCCACATCTCCTGGGGACTAATACTTTAGCCCCTGTCTGGCAGGTTCCTTCACTTCTTAATAAGACACAAGCCACTGGGGGGGTTAAAATCGCCCAACTGCAAAAACAAAACTCAACAATGTATATCGTCGCTGTCCAAAGAAAAACAAGTATCTCCAAAAAGGCAACTTTACAGGAGAGGCCAAAAACCTCGTTCAATTTTAATGGAAGTCAATGGAACCAGACGTCTTTCCAAGTGATTTCGGGCCATTTCTGTTGGTCCGTTCTTCATGAGATTCTCACTCAGTGTAAACAGCAGCTGATGTGTTCAAATGATGCATTAAAGTCAAAATCCACAAAAATGGAGATACATGTTTTTCACTGGACAGTGACAGCATTGCTCTCCAACACCGGCCCGGCCCGGCCCGGCCCAACAGCAAAAACACTGCTGAATGTTGCTTCAGGTCTGAAGTCTAATTCAGCAGCTTTTTGTCTAAAGTTTCCATTCCACCTTAAACGGAGCTACATTCACATTCCGGACCTGTACAGAAGCCTGAAAGTTATGTACCATTTAAGGTGGAATGGGAAAAGCTTTTCTCTTCACTAGTCCCCAGCATATGCGCTGTATGCCTTATCTGTACCGTATGTATGTTGGACCCCGAGGAAGAACGTCACCCCGTACACCACTCGCCGCTACCTCCGTGTTCAGTGCATTACTGCGGCTCACCTTCGGGTCAATGCTCGGACCGTCCTCTTTCTCAGTAATGTGCTGGGAAACTAGCTCGGTCTGCACGGCCCCGGGCCAGAGGCTCACAGAAGCCACGCCCCTTCTCTTCAGCTCCACTGCGGTGTCTGCCGCCAGTCTGTCACACTGTAGACCAGAAAAGAACAGGAGCATCTCTTAGACTGGACTGCACTGTAGGAGCAAGGTGTACACATACAGAGGAGTCAAACACCTGCCGAAAGGCGGAGCAGCCATGCCCAGTGACTCACCGCGGCTTTGCCAACCCCGTACGGCACGTTGAAGATGTACCTTAAGCCTCCCATGGACGATATAGTGACTATCAGGCCCTTTCCCTGAGCTACCATCAGGCGGGCGGCGTACACGCTGCAGAAGTAGTGCCCCCTGCAGAACACGGAGAGACCCGGCATCAGTATGGCACGACTGGCCGCATATTTACCACACATGATTACTTATGATCAGATCAAGCAATGAAATACACATGCAGAAACAGTTACTGCTACAGCAAAGGCTCATTTATGGTTGGACTTGTGTAAACGTGTCCATGTAGGCGAGCAGAGACGCGTCGCACCAATAGGCTCCCTGCCAGAATATAAAGGAGGCGGAGACAATTCACTGGCTAAAACATGAATAGGAACGCTTGGGGTGAAAACCGAACAATGCTCAACCCGAACCAGAACCAGCCCGAAATCAGCAGTGTGACCACCCACCACCAAAAGGAAATCAGGGAACCGTCCTCTCTGTGTTTCTGTGGTCCGGGCTAAACACTGCCCCCTAACGCACACGCTCACATCACGTTCGAGGACGCTGGCAGACAGCTGGGCAGACGTCTCGGCGGAGCACCTGCACATGTGCACAGGTACGCAAGACTGTAAATCAGCCTTAAGAGCTGATCTGTTTACTACCTGAGGCCGGCGTTATTGATGTCATCCCAGATATCAGGTTCCTCCTCCCAGAACTTCTTTCCCAGGTTCTCAAAGATTCTCTGTGAACACAGTAGAACACAGAGCACAGCAGACGACTGAGTCACAGATGGAGAACGGTGTCATACTTGGCCAAAAGCATAATAAAATAATTATAACTACAAGCAGCGGATTCAAATCTAAACATGGTGCAAATATAAATCCTGAAATCGATATGAACTCCACATTTCTGGCCCCTTCACAGCTCATTGTTCCAGTTTTAGAATGAAATTTTACTTATTTGCACATTTTTTGTTTCTACAATCCTCATTATTCATGTGAATTACACTTTTACACTTACATGTTAATATGTAATATGTTTTAATATATGTTGGGGGGTCTCAGTTGCTATTTGAGGGGGATTAGTTTAACCAAAGGAGGTCCGGTAATGTAATAAGTCCATATAAAAGATCTCTAACTTCCCCAAACGGCCCGGATCCAAACATCATTGCTTCACACATTTACATCAGCAATATGCAGAACTAACCAGCGTATAGACCAGCATCAGGGTGGTGAAGTGGGTTCATTTAACTCGGCCAACAGGACAAAAATCCCAGAAACATTCATTTAATTGCATCACGGAACCCACCCCCCTCCCACCACCTTCTTTTTGGGGGGCTTCATAGATTCTTGCTGCTCTCAGGTGAAGGCTGCATCTGAATTAAGCTAGAAAGGCTAGCAGAGTCCGACTAGCAACCGAGCTAATTACGTAAATAGAACATTTACAGTCACTGGTGGAAACCACTGGGTGAACAGGGTGACCAGACGTCCCCGTGTGCCAGGACAGTATGGAGGCCTGTCTTCGGCTGGAGCTGTCCCCGGAAACGGCCCCCATTTTTAACTGTGAGTTGAGACCCTACCAGAGAGCATTAAGAAAGACCTGCAGCAGAGCCGACGGGTAGACAAGGGTCTCTGTGTACTGCGTGTTTAATACGAGTGTAGCTCCTCATACAGCCACTGAACCTGTTTACGGGAACTGTATCCCTGCTCCATCCCAGGTCCCTCTTTTCACTGCGGCTTATTCCTGAAAAGCAGTGAGTGACGAATCTCTTGGGGGGAAAAGCAAGAACTGTACATCTTGTACTGGGCTGCTGTACGGTACTCCCCTGCATCCAGAGTAATGCTAATGTCAGTCTCCGTCAGCAGCTCCTCTGGCAGCAGCGCCCCCCCCCCCCCGTCTCTCCTCATACATGTAGTGCCATAGTTTACCAGAGCCTCTCTCACCATGGTAGACACTGTAGGATCTTCTGGCACGGTTTACCCAGTGACTCAGAACCCAGTCGGCCTTCACCACAGTTTATTACAGGACAGCAGTTACCAGCTCCAAACTGGAACTCCAAACTGGAACTCCAAACTGGATCTCCAAACTGGATCTCCAAACTGGATCTCCAAACTGGATCTCCAAACTGGATATCTTAAAGCTATATTAACCGCTGTGCAGGAAATGATCCCGGCTCTAATTTCGGAGACATGGTCACTTTATAGAGGTAATACCATTATTCTGGTACTAGCATGTGCTACCCATGTTGAGACAGTACAGAGTGGAAAGACCCAGCCGTAATGCAACATCGCCATGTCCGTCATTTTTATCCTGGCAAACTCCTGGAATAAATCAAACTGCCTAAATGATACATTCTGTATGAGGTAGATGAGGCTAATTCCTTTTGGTGGCCTATGTAACACTGAACAATGAAACTCAGTCCACAATGAACACTTTCTGTACCTCCTAAGGGCACATCTGAGCAACCCTGAGATGTAAATTAGTCCCTGACGTGGCACTACCGCAGTGACCTCCCTACCCAAGCTTCCTGTTCACTCAGTCAGCCATGGCATGTGTCTGGAGATACTAAGCTAATGTGTCTTAACTGAATGTTCCGTTCCGCCTTAAATGCTACAGGTGGTACGGCTGTCAGCTGCCTTCGCTGAAGTGTGCGGTCAGCTGTGTATACTTCCAGGTACAGGAGAGTCAGTCGTGTTGTACTGGACAGCAGCAGCTACATTCACAAATGCAAACTAGCCCACCACACACACTTCCTCTTTCCACACTTCCACTTGCACAACAGACCTGCACGCCGGAATACGCGTTGTTCACCAGGATGTCCAGTCTTCCGTTCTGCTCGCGCTGAACCTTCTCAAACAGCTCCTTTATGTCATCGGCATTGGAGGAGTCGCAGACCACCGGCAGACACCGTCCACCTCTCTCATTCACCTGGAGGCATGTGGGCACACAGACGCACAGAGTCAAACCAGGCCATCATCTAACCACCGTCCTTCTTACCAAACCTTCTTGTTACCTCACCTAACCACTGTCATTCTTACCAAACCTTCCTGTCACCTCACCTAGCCACTGTCCTTCTTACCAAACCTTCCTGTTCCCTCGCTAGCCACTGACCTTGCTACCAAAGTGTCCTGTTCCTTTGCTAGCCACTGACTTCCCAACAAAGTGCGTAATGTTCCATTCCACCTTAAATGCTACAGCCTGCTCAGGCTTCACAATGTAGCTGTGGCACTATTTAAGGTGGAACCGGGTGGGGAACAGGAAGCCAACTTCGGGGCCCACATCTTTAAAACGATCCTAGACAACTTTGATTCCATGTTTTCAGTTTGCTCTGCCAATATTGAGGCATCACATGTCTCAGAGAGGAGAAGAGACCCGCAATTCCACCTTAAGTACTGTCACCAGACCATAGATCAGAATTTGGTCCACTACAGTACTACTCAGCACGTGCTCACCTCAGCTGCGGTCTGCTGTAGGGTCTTCATCTGTCTGCCGGTGATGTAGACGGTGGCTCCCGCCTCAGACAGCTGTAAAGCGATACCTCTTCCGATACCCCGAGAAGCACCGGTCACCACGCACACCCAGCCCGACAGCGCCATCTACCAAACACAAGCGCACGCACGTTAAACTGGGTCCTAATACACTTCCTGAAAAACAGCTCAAGACATTACGGAAAAGCCAGACTGGTCAAATACTTCCAGTCCATGGAAACGGGAGACCACATACTGAAAGAATGGAGGTCAGGGTACGTCACGCCCCTGGCGGAGGGTCACTTTGATGACACAGCCTAAGTACTTATGTTGTTGGATCGTCCTGGCTTCAGGTCCTGCCACATCTTTACCGGACTTTGGACTTTGGACTTTGACTCAGCTCCAGATTCTCCTCTGCTATTCTTCGGTAGACTGATGATGGTTTTTAGGGTTTCTGCTTTGCTGCAAGACCCACCTGGTGTTGAGCTTCAGTTCATGGATGCAAGCCCTAAAGTTCTCCTGTGGGATTTCCGGATACAATCTACAATTCACAGCATTACAAATGCTTCTTTCTAGCCATCATCACTCTGCCGAACTCCACACCCCCCCACCGACACTCCTGCTCATATACTGCATTCATTAGATTCATTGCAGCCCGTATTTGCTTTATTGAGCTACACATACAGAAGTCTGTCTCTCAGTATGGCGTCGGGCTGTCGTGTTCGCTAACCCAACACGTCTCGGCATGGAGCTGTGGAGGTTCCTAATGGTGTCCTGTGACAATCCATCCCATGCAGCTTGAATATCCTCACACAGTTCCTGCAGATGGTGCGGTAGGGGTGGATGTGGAGTGACACCAGGCCTTCTGGACGTGTGGCGCGTGACAACAAACCACAGTTCATCTTGGTGCTGACCACGGTGCCTCCACACACGGATTCGTTGGTCGTCTCCACCAAGACAAAAGCGGGACTCGTCACTGAAGATGACCCGCTGCCATTCTGAGTCACTCCATGACAGTCTGGTACGACACCACTGCAGTCTTTGGTGACGGTGACGTGGTGTTAAGGACAGTCGTGGTAACGGTCTGTGTGCATGTAGTCCTGCGTGGTGCAGCCGTCTGCCAATGGTGCTGCACTAACAGGATGACTCATGGAGGACACCACTGCTCGCTGGATGTCTGCAGTCGTTGTCATATCGGACAATCTGTCGGCCCTCTCACCGTGGTTCGTGTAGGTCTCCCAGATTTCATAGCCCCCTCCTGCTTAGGCCTACAGCTGGAAATGGGCCTGGCTGGAGTCAGCTTAAACAGGGACTTATCTGTACAGAGACGTTCCTTTCATGTCTGTAGAACCTGGGGAGTTACCTAGAACCTGTATTTGTTTATGTTGATGGATATGCTGTTTTACTGGCTTGTTAAACTGAAGCTATTGCCTATAACAGAGACAGCCAAACCTCCTAAATCTTCTCCTCACCCGGTTTGCATGAGGACCAGGAGAAAACTGGAACGCTCCCTAAACACTTAGGATTCTGGTAGGAGTTCTGAGAGAGCAGAAACCGTCCAATGATAATCACCACTGATATAGTTACATAAACCCGCCGTGGTTAATCAACAGGAGACACGCCGCTCAAGGTCTCTGTGCAGGCTGGAGCAAGAGTGGAGGAGGAGGAGCTGATACCGACTGCTGATAAACTGATTCATCCAGACCGTTCCTTTCAGTGAGTCAAGTGACTGAACTGACTCATTTTCAGCACAAAGGTCAGTCAGGTTACACAACTACCAATACAGGCCTGCATAAGAGGATTCCTCAGATATGCAGAGTCATCCCGAGTGGTTTAGTGTGGTTCTAGATAAAGTCAGAACCGTTCCCAGTGGTGGTGAAGGTAACCAGACGTCCCCCTCTAAAAGCTCCCTCACAGAAAGTTCCTACATGAGGTGGTTCTGAATACGCTGCCTGATGTCTGAGACGCTGTTTATGATAGTGTGGAGAAGATTTCAGCCCTAAACTCCATTCATGGTGGAGGGATACATGCTGCAGGGCGCTGTGAGGTAAAATAGTCCCCCAAAGAAACTTAGTATTTCCAGGTTTTCCAGATTTTCCATCATCAACATTCCATATAACACCCAGAAGACACGTGTAGGTTCACTGGTGGTTTAGATAGTCAATAAAGTGTCTGTATGTGTGTTCTAGACATGGAGAACCCTGGTTCCCATCACCACCACTGTACACCTAAGCCATCTCACACCAAACCCGCTCTGTAACTGAATGAATGCAGCTTTGTTAAACTATGTTGCAATGCTGCTAACCTTTATGATCCTGTACACTGAGAGTAAAGTGGGCAATAACCCGCATACACCACGGACAATAACCAGACAAGAGCAAAGACAGACGCGCTGAGAGAGCAGCATCTATAACTGACACCGCCCAGCTGAATACAAGCACTGAATCAGCTCTAAACAGGCTGCTCCGGGTTCAGGTCTGCACGTAAAGGGCCCATATCATACAGGGCTGAAGGCTTCAGGTTATTAAAGGGCCCATATCATACTGAAGGCTTCAGGTCATTAAAGGGCCCGAATCATACAGGGCTGAAGGTTTCAGGTTATTAAAGGGCCCATATCATACAGGGCTGAAGGCTTCAGGTTATTAAAGGGCCCATATCATACAGGGGTGAAGGTTTCAGGTCATTAAAGGGCCCATATCATACAGGGCTGAAGGCTTCGTGTCATTAAAGGGCCCATATCATACAGGGCTGAAGGCTTTGTGTCATTAAAGGGCCCATATCACAGATAACTGAAAGCTTTATTTCATTATGAATCAGCTCTAAACAGGCTGCTTCGGGTTCAGATCTGCACCTATACACATCATTTCAGTGCTGTAATCAATCCAAGATGATCCGCTAATCAGCACAGGAAGTTCAGCATCAGCACAGATCAATATCCTCAGGTGTGTTTAACTCCAAACTCTGACCACACACTCTTAAAGTCCTATTACAGCATTAATAAATCTGTTCACTGAGTAAATCAAGCTGCCAATACATAAACATTTTTATTCATATATGATTATTCATTTATGTGATCTCATATAAGGATTATTTGTAACCACCTACGGAGATTTGGAGTTGATATTCCACTCGTTTAGACTTTTGAATCGGTTCGATTGATTCACTGATCCGGTTCAACAGAATGACTCGTGATTCGGACTTCTCTACTGGCTACACGAGGCGAGGCTACACAATAAGCCCAACACCAGCGCAGATTCCTGAACACACAGCAGCAGCTGAACCTCCAGACAGAGCGTGCTGGATCAGTACCGAGGAGATCCGGGCAGAGCAGTTCGAGTCTGGGCTCGGACAGCGAGCGGATCCACCGCGGAGCTACTAACACGCTGTGCACGCTACACACGCTAACCACAACACGGACCCTAACCAGGCTTACCTTCTCAGCTCCACCAGAGTCCGGATCACACCACCACCTGAGTCTCTGAGTCCTCCTGCTGCTCCGCTCGTCTCACGCACTCACTCAGCCTGCTGCTCCGTCTCTGCTCTGGCGGAGGACCAGAGGAAACTCCCACTCTTATGTAAGAGGTGTGAAAGAGACATGCTCCGTACTTCAATCCCAAACACTCATACAACAACCCGAGTCTGACTTTTGCCCATTAAAGGGCCCATATCCCCGAAACCCAAAGGCTTCTGGTCATTAAAGTGCCCATATCCCCACAAACTAGAGGCTTCTGGTCATTAAAGTGCCCATATCCACACAAACTAGAGGCTTCTGCCCATTAAAGGACCCATATCCCCACAAACTAGAGGCTTCTGCCCATTAAAGGGCCGATATCCCCACAAACTAGAGGCTTCTGCCCATATCCCCATGAACTAGAGGCTTCTGCCCATTAAAGGGCCCATATCCCCGAAAAACACTCGCTTCTGGTCATTAAAGGGCCCACTTTACCAAAACTACAGGCTTCAGGTCATTAAAGGGTCCAAATCCCCAAAAAACAGAGGCTTCTGTTCATTAAAGGGCCCATATCCCCAAAACCAGATGCTTCTTTTCATTAAAGGGCCCACATCTTCACAACCTAGAGGCTTCTGCTCATTAAAGGGCCCATAACCCCCTAAACCATAGACTTCTGTGTATTAAAGGGCCCATATCCCTAAAATCAAATGCTTTGGTTCATTTCAAAGGCCCATATCATGGTACACCAAAGGCTTCTGTTCTTTAGAGTGCTCATACCACCAAAAACCAGCGGCTTCTATTAATTGAAGGGCCCATATCACTGCAACCAGTGGCTTCTCTCTGCACTTTAACCTCATAGTGAGGGTCACATTTAAAGACCACTGAGCTAAAGCAGCTAGACTGTGTCACTGCTCTCCGCTGTTTACCCTGCAGTGCTGTAGGAGATAATGTGGTATCTGGATGAAAGGTCACCAATACAAGGCCAGGAGGCATTCGCTGATGGAGACGTTTACTCCGGTCTGTGGAAGCTGGTCGAATCTAAAAAAACGAATCCTTCACGGCTCTGCTGCACTGTACGTTTATTTTGACTAACAGGAGACTGTAGTCAGCAGCTCCACCCAAAGAAGAAGAAACTCAGTACGGTATTACTGCATGCACATAACTGAGAACGAAAGAAAGAAAGAATAATATACACTTATTATACCACCAAAAACTCATACTCCCATAAACTCAGGCCTGTGACACGAGCACCTCAACCCCAACACCACAGCAGAGATGGCACAGTGTCTACACACACACACACACACACACACACACACACACACACACACGACAACAAAGCCTTTATTGTTACACCATCATCTCAGCCCCGTGAATCCAGCCTCGCTCAGGGTCTACGACACCATCATCTGAGCCTTTCAGGTTTCCACAGTACAGCCCCTTTACTGTCTACAGCCCAGATCTTTACATCTGGACCCTGAAACTAGTTTCCAGTCCTGGATTTTGTTCTCGCTGGAAGTTAAGAGAGGAGTTAATGTAACTGAGTGGACATGTAGTGTCACACCTACCACAGACTACAGAATCCAGGCCTGGAACCTGGATTCATGGTCCAGATCTGTAGACCCCGGTGCCCTGGATGCTGCGGATCCAGGGGATTAACACTGCGGTATTCCTTTAAAGACAGGGAGTAAACAGTGCACGATCTGACGGCGGTCACTGAGGTAACATGATAGCAGTATGCTGTGTTCTGAACCCATCAGCTCCAGAAAGACGGGGGGTCGTCACCACTGCCCCCAACACCCCACACACTTAATCATATTAAATCCCATTCCAATTCAAACAGCTCAGAAGTTATTCGGAGTGGTTTGATGTGAAAAGCCCCATTCTAGAGGCAGACAGTGGTGGTGATGGTAACCAGACGTCTGAAGTGTTGAATGCCTCTCAGCTCTCTCACAGGAAGTCAGTTACGAGGGATGGTTAGGAACACACAGCCTGATGCTGGAGATACTGTTTGGAGCTAGAAAGGTACATAGGAGATACCATACCATGATTGACATCCACCAAGACTTCAACTTCATGACTGTACTCACACTGGTTCCCATCAGCACCACTGTGACAAACCTGAGCCATAATGATTCCCAGTTAATCATTTCACAGCAAAACGCTCCCAATGGTTTTCCTCTTTCCTAATGCAGGGCAAATGGTTCCGAGCACAGAGAAGAACCGTTACAGTGGCATTTCCACACGGACGTGGTTCCACATGGAAATACATGGTGGGATGACGTGGTAATGAGAGAAACCGTTTCGCATTAGCTTAGCTTGCATGCTACCGAAATTTAACCTCTTCCAGTGTGTTTGGATCTATAGCCTCTTTGCTAAGCTAACAATAACTAAAGAGCTAGCCTAACCTAGGTAGCTTATCTAGTGGCTAACAGATCCAAACAACCAGTTAAAACTTTCTCCTGACTTCTGAAAGCCGAAATCCGAACCTGTTCTGCAGTGTTTAAAGCTACTAACAACAGTGTCACGTTAGTTAGCAGGCTACAGGTTCCACCCACCTCAGTACAGGCTGGGTTCCAGCTAACTGATGCTCTGAGTAACCTGTTAAGTGTATGGTGTGCCTGCACCAGTGCGAGTACAGCCCTGAGAACCATTTGGCTCTACCATGGAAAAGAGGCCTATGTTGTGATGGGTAGTCAGTCCACCCCAGCTGAAGTTCTGCCGGTTAGAATTAGCAAGCAGGCTAATCCTGGAATCTGGAGCTTCTACTCAAGTCTGCCAACAGCTGAACACCTGAACACCTTTCTCTGCTTCTCCTTCGTTCTCCTATGACAATAAACAAACAGACAAAACACACGAGCCCTCGTTACAGAGGGCATCAGTCTCTTCCCGCCGTGCTAGCCAGCGCTCTGTAGAACTGGGACACAAAAGTGGGATCTCTCTCTTCCAGGCTGTTCAAGAAGGCATTTCTCTCCTCCTCACTCCAAGACTCGAACCACTGAGTCCACAGCCTCAACTGGCACTCAAAAATGTTGGGCGGACGGTCCTTTACCTGCAACGCAGACGGAAACACAGAGGAGGAACAGTCAGGCCAGCCTGGATGATCGGAATTCTTTGGATGTTAGGATTAGCTTCTACTTTTATCATCTGGAAGCTCTGTCTTTTTCCCAAACCACAATTCCTACAGATTTAATTAGACTTTTAGACAGAACAGTCACCAGTTATACTGTATGGACCTGTACGGATCTTCTGATGAACAGAACAAAAACGGTCCAAAACTGCCTGGCGAATAATCCGGTGACATTAACTCATAAATTTACAGATA
Source organism: Semaprochilodus insignis (assembly GCA_034552555.1). Lineage (NCBI taxonomy): Eukaryota > Metazoa > Chordata > Actinopteri > Characiformes > Prochilodontidae > Semaprochilodus > Semaprochilodus insignis. The sequence continues at coordinate 34,028,577 of CM067482.1, read as the reverse complement.
AACTGATATAAACATTTAATTTGATATAAAAATTTAATTTGATTTTTATGTTACATTTACTTGAAATCTGAGATCTTGAGATCTGATAGTTAAACACTGTGTGACTCTGAAACTGTACTCCAACTTCGTTCCTACTCGATGCCTTTGGTAAAATGGAATGCAGCGGTTCCGTCCTCTGAGAAGACATGATAAGAAGTGATGAAATGGTGCGTGTGAAAGTCACCTGGAGTGTAGTGAGCTGCTCCAATAAGCTGCTAACCTTTCCTGGCACCGCCTTTGAAATCAGGTCCTGTAGAAAGCGCTCTCTTTGAGGAGGACCCCATCCGAGAAACCAGCTTAACACGCAGCGTTGTTCCTGGAGAGTCACGTAAGACAGGGGGAGAGGACTGTGGCTCACCCTCATGTTGAGGGAAGAGGTACACGAGAGCTCTCCCAGGCTTGGGGGCACCGTGTCCTGTGAAACACGGGGGAAGTCTGTTATGGAGGATGGATGTAGACTCGGACCCTCGGATGAAGCTGCTGGTACCGCTGTGCGGAGGTTTGATTCGAGGAACGTGTGGTTGTTCGGCATAAGGTTCTTCATGGAAGACGGCGGTGGCTGGCTGGCGTCCTGCAGGGCGTGATGGAACCAGGCCATTTTCTAGGACAAGCAGAAGTGCAGCATTTTAAAGACCCGCGTCTACCACATGCTCAACTGATTACAACTAATCAGAGGAAATAGACCACTTGGTGAATTCCTTCGGTCCAATGATCTTAGATACCTCTTCAATCGGCACCAACAATCTGAAACGTGTCACATTACATAAAACTGAGATCCGACATTCCAGATGTGGAAACGCGTGAACACATCCTCTACAGAGAACAGACCAAATATGCCATACAGGACACCCTGTAGTTGTACAGGTCCAGACTGTAGTCCATCTGTTTCTCTGTATACTGTATTACCCTGTGGGTGGTGGACCATTCTCAGCGTGGTGGTGGTGGTGTGTTAGTGCGTGTTGTGCTGGTGTGAGTGGATCAGACACAGCAGTGCTGCTGGACACCTCACCAAATTGTCCACCAAACTATCCAGCCAACAGCCTCCTGTGGGCAGCATCCCGTGGGCAGCGTCCTGTGGGCGGCATCCTGGGGGCAGCATCCCGTGGACAGAGTGCTGTGGGCAGCATCCTGGGGGCAGCGTCCTGTGCCCACTGATGAAGGACTAAAAGATGACCAACACTGCACTGTGCAGCAGCAGATGAGCTATCGTCTCTGACTGTACATCTACAAGGTGGAGCAGCAAGGTAGGAGTGTCTAATAGAGTGGACAGTGAGTGGACACAGTGTTTAAACACTCCAGCAGCACTGCTGTGTCTGATCCACTCACACCAGCACCACACACACTAACACACCACCACCACATCAGTGTCACTGCAGTGCTGAACACACACCTGCACACCGCATTATAATAAATCAATTACATTAAAACACACTGGCTCTCCTGAAAAGAGGATTAGCTTATTAGCTAACTATGTTTACCTGCTAACGGTGTTGACGGTATTCACAGTAAAACCCTCATAATCTCCGGACTCCTCCTCTCCTCCTCTCCCTCACCCCGCAGGAGGAGAACCTTACTCTCCTATACCTCTCATACTTCAATAAGTTCTGTTGTTTTTATGGTTTCCACTAAAAGATAACCGCCATGTTGGGAAGCGGAAGAAAGAGCGTCTTCTTCGTCTTCTTCTGCGCCCCGTGTCAGTAGCGTTACCGGCGTGTCGCGCCCACACCGCCCCCTAGCGGCGCATGCGCGATCACTACATCAACCAGTTGAAAGAGGAATTCCACCCATGTTTCAAAGTTTCTGCAGAATTCAACTGATTAAGGTCCATTATCCAGACGGAGGGGTAGAGTAGCTTCAATCAGTACTCAAGTAAAAAGGTACTGATACTGATTCCACTAAAAGTGCCTTCAAATAAAACAACTTTTAAAGTACTTTTAAAGTAAAAGTACAAAAGTATCAGGTATCAGGTAACTACTACTGAAGGACTAAGTGACTTCTAGAACTGCAGTGGAGCTTCTTAGTAACTCCAGCACCTATCAGCTCAAGAACTGAACTCTGTATGGCTCCATTTCTATATTTATATTATTATTTTGGTGTAAAATAAAATACTAAAGCTCCAACGTCAGAGATGTGACCAATCACAGAGCAGCACAGATGATCTCAACTACAAAACAGAATTCAATTAAACACTAAATAGGAAATTAGTGGCTAAATATGGCCATAAAGTAGATTCCTGCACTCACTGATATACTGGAGTATTACTATTAGTAGATACTCAATAGAGAACAAACCCACAGTACTTTACTGAACTACATGTACCTGAGTAGATGGAACTAGCTGTGTGGTTTCATGACCGTACTTTATTTAACATGGCCGTTTTCTGATCTGTGTGTTTGGTTATAAAGACAGACTCTGTTTATATTGTGGTCCTGCAGCTGCTGGATGAGCAGAGGACACTCCTGAGATGAGTAATGTGTTTTCACCCAGTAGAAGGATCACACAGCGGGCTTCTCTCTGTATTCTGGCGTGCAGTGTTTAGGTGTGGCTACTCAGTCACTGAAATACAGCCAGTTTACCAGGGGCTATCGCTGCTCCAGGACCCTATTTATGGTTCTAGCCTGAGTGGGAGAACAAAGAGTGGGCATAACTGAATTATGGCCATTTTAGAACATACTGTAAACACATTCAAACTTTAAAACTGGCTCGAATAAGAAATTAGCTTAGGATCTGGGCCCTTTAACGGGAGGTCAGGAGGAAATCTCGTCTATGGGATGTTTAGTATGGGATAGCTTGAGATGACATCAACATCAGCATCAACCCTTCCCAATGTAGTAATCATGTACTCAGTATAGTAACTTGTGGTCTCAATGTAGTAATTGTGTACTCAGTATAGTAACTCATGGCCTCAATGTAGTAATTGTGTACTCAGTATAGTAACTCATGGCCTCAATGTAGTAATTGTGTACTCAGTACAGTAACTCATGGCCTCAGTGTAGTAATTGTGTACTCAGTACAGTAACTCATGGCCTCAATGTAGTAATTGTGTACTCAGTACAGTAACTCATGGCCTCAATATAGTAATTGTGTACTCAGTATAGGAACTCATGGCCTCAATATAGCAATTGTGTACTCAGTATAGTAACTCATGGCCTCAATATAGCAATTGTGTACTCAGTATAGTAACTCATGGCCTCAATATAGTAATTGTGTACTCAGTATAGTAACTCATGGCCTCAATATAGTAATTGTGTACTCAGTATAGGAACTCATGGCCTCAATATAGCAATTGTGTACTCAGTATAGTAACTCATGGCCTCAATATAGCAATTGTGTACTCAGTATAGTAACTCATGGCCTGAAATATATTAATTGTGTACTCAGTATAGGAACTCATGGCCTCAATATAGTAATTGTGTACTCAGTATAGTAACTCATGGCCTCAATATAGTAATCATGTACTCAGTATAGTAACTCATGGCCTCAATATAGTAATTGTGTACTCAGCATAGTAACTCATGGCCTCAATATAGTAATTGTGTACTCAGTATAGTAACTCATGGCCTCAATGTAGTAATTGTGTACTCAGTATAGTAACTCATGGCCTCAATGTAGTAATTGTCACTGTATTGTCACAATATAGTAATTCTTAGCCTTAGTATAGTAAGTTGTAGCCTCAGCATAGCATATTGTGGTCTCAATATGGTGATTGTGTATTCATTTGAGTAACTTATGGCCTCAACATAGTACTTTTGTACTCAATATAGTAAGCTGTGGCCTCAAATTAGCAACTGATTGTCACCAAATAGTAACTTGTGTGTCAAAATGGTAACTGTGTACTTAATATAGTAAATTGTGGCCTCAATAAAGCAACTCATTGTTAAAATAGTAAAATTTATGTATGCAATAAAGTAACTTGTGGTCTCAATATAATGATTGTATACTCAATATAGTAACTCATGGCCTCAGTATCATAATATGTGGCCTCAGTACAGCAACTGGTGACCTCCACATAGCAACCAGTGACCTTGGGATAGTTTCTCGTGGCCTCGATATACTAATTTATGCCCACGTGTTATTTAAAAAAATTAACCGTGAAGTTTGCTGCTTGGCGACTCCTGACTTCCGGAAACGCTACTGACGCCGCTGACGTCAGCGCAGGAGGGGCGTTGCGCTTCCACGCGCCAGAGAGAACGGAGGGAGGAGAGCGGCGCTTCAACATGGCGGACCTCGAAGACGTTACGCTGGACGGGAGACCGCTCCAGTCCCTCCGAGTGGCGGATCTGAAGGCAGCTCTGGAGGAAAGAGGACTGTCGAAGAGCGGACAGAAAAATGCCCTCATCAAGCGGCTCAAAGGGGTCAGTCGGTGGTTTTGGGGTTCGGTATGAGGGTTGGCGGGGAGGGGGGGGTTGGAGTCCGTCAGCGGCGAAGATCGTTGATGATGATGATGCGAGGCCGAGTGTTGTGGTGGAGGGCTAGCCTGTTAGCTAGCTGGCTAACTAGTTAGCCGTGCTGCTCGCTAACTTTTGAGTTTGGTGTCGTGTATTTTCCCAGCCATGTATTTGTCGACGAATGACGAGGAAGAGCCGAGTTTGGCCTCTTGTTCGAACTCCCTGTTCCACCTTAAATGCTGCAGCAGTTACATTCTGGCGCCATAGGCGCCTGGACGTAACTGCTGCAGCATTTAAGGTGGATCGGAAAAATAGCACAAGAAGCCAACTTCAGCTCTTCCCGCATCGAAAGTGGTGTTTAATTCAGTGCAACTGGCTTGTAGACGGAACCTAGGGGGCACAGAGAAGCCCACCGAGTGCCTGAGGTCCTCATAATCACCAGCCAGCTGTTATCCCTCCATGGCTAGCTAGTTAGCTGGCTGGCTAGTTAGTTAGCTAGCTAGTTTCACAAGTTGTCGGCGGCTGTGTACGCTTTGTGTGCTTGAGGCGTTTCTAAGGGGTGGTGGGGAGGGGGGTTGTGAAACTGAGCCAAGGATTTAGTAGAGGGGGATTCCAGAGCCAGATCCCGAACACCAGCTAAATCCGAGCTCGGATCAGTTTGGACCTGTGTGGCGTCCTTTAGCGGTCCGCACTGAGGGACTGTAAACAGGAGGCGCGCGCGCTGCGGTAGCTTTGTATGGGCGGAGAGTGCTGTGTTTTGATTGATGGGCAGTGGGGATGTATCGATGCACTGGTATATCGGATCGATACCGGCTGGGAAAAGACTGGATCGAATATCGGAAGGGGTTGGATAGGATGCATATAGCACGCACTAACACGTAGTCTGTACTTCCAGAGCAACTCCACCAGAATTCCCCACGTAATTAAATGGTGGAGGTGGAAGTGGAGTCATTCGGAGTGGTTTGGCGTGAGACCTGGTCGCCTAGAGAAACTTACAGAGTCAGACTGGTGGTGATGGTAACCAGACGTCCCCCTTTAAAAGCCCCATTATACAAAGTTATCACGCTGTTATGTAATCGAGTGATACGGGTATAACATCCCATATTGGCCAAGATTCCGAATGCAGATTAAGCTTCTACTAGTAACTATGGATCGAGGTCCAGGCCAAGAAATGCATCTGCTGTTTTCCGGCTTGAGGCCCAAACATGGGCAGTTAAAATTCCAGGCTGCTAGAATACACTGCTTAATGTGTAGGGATGAACGATATGGGGAAAACGTCCAGTGTTGACTGATATTCCGAGTGCAGTTTAAGATGCTGTTAGTGAGTATGGATTGAGGTCAAGGCCAGGAAGAGTATCCACTGTTTTCTGGCTTGAGGCCTGAACATAGGGAGTTAAAATTCCAGGCTTCCATAATACACTGCCTGTAGGGATGAACGATATGAGCCATATATCCAATATGGACATATTGGATATATTAACTGCCCGAACATGGGCAGTTAAAATTCCAGGCTGCCAGTTAATTATGTTTGTGTTCATGTACAAGGGTTGTTTCTGATTGGTCTAAAGCATCTACGTTGCCATGTTATTGGGTGAAACTTTCCCGCTGGAAATTCCTGCACTAATTTGCTGAATCTTGTGATGAGAAGTGCATCCCTTAAAATTCCGATATTCACTATTATAAAGAATTAATCTCTCTGCCTTCAGCCTGTGCCGGATAGGTTTGTGATAGTTTTGGTCTAAAATGTGGTTTAATCCGTTCATGGTGGAGGGATACATGCTGCAGGGCGCTGTGAGGTAAAATAGTCCCCCAAAAAAACTTATTATTTCCAGGTTTTCCAGATTTTCCATCATCAACATTCCATATAACACCCAGAAGACACGTGTAGGTTCACTGGTGGTTTAGATAGTCAATAAAGTGTCTATATGTGTGTTCTAGACATGGAGAACCCTGGTTCCCGTCACCACCACCACTGTGGAGAACACCTGAACCACCTCAAACCCTGAATTGCTCAGTTTACATCTAATAACACTGAATTTTGGAGGGTGGAGTAAATTCAGTTTTCCTTAAAGTGGTCAACCAAGTGCGGATCCTGTAGTGCGGATCCTTCAGAACAGCTCTTAGTTATTCGTTTATCTGACATCAAAGTTAGTCTCATTCTAAACAGCCTGTTATGCTTCAAAGGGCACATATTCATTAGACTGTGTATGTGATGTCGGAGGCTGAACTTCATTGATCTCTGTGAACTTGTTTCAGGCTCTCATGCTCGAGAACCTACAGAGAACCTCGACCCATCATGTTGGTCTGCAGCCCAACTCGCAGGTAAGCCAGACTAGCTGTGAGAGTGTCTTATCTGTGCTCAGAGAGGAATGATCAGGGAAGCTAATGCTCCGTTTGAATCCGTGCCTCAGATCGGGGAGGAGATGAGCCAGAACAGCTTCATTAAACAGTACCTTGCAAAGCAGCAGGAACTTCTCCGGCAGCGCCTGGAGAGAGAGGCTCGCGAGGCCATTGAAACCGAAGGTAAGTTTCCGACAGGTGTGTCGTGTCGGCTGCTGTTGAATGCGGTTGCTCTTATTCAGAGAGTTCGTTTTCAGGTCCGTTATAGAGTTAAATCTTCCCTCGTTCAACATTAGAATAGAACCTCGCCGGACACACAAGGTACCTACCAGAGTCTAACACCTCCGCCTTTTACACCTGGTGTTTTGGTTCGGATCAAACTTAAGAGTCTGAAGGTCCAAACCAAACGAGCTTACAGTCTGAGTTGTCCAGAGTGCCGGGCTAGCGTGTCCACTAGTCCTGCCTGCCTACGTACCTGATCATGATCAAGAAGGTGGTTCACCCCGGGCAAGGCTTAGCTATTGCACTCCGGTTGTGCTGTCTCTTGCGAATTCCCAAAATGCGGGAATCTCGACTGCATAAGTTCTTGAAGTAGGTCTGTGTTCGCACTCTCCCCTTGGTTTTGTTTTAATTTAATTTATTTATTATTATTGTTATTATTATTTAGGGGCCAGTCGTGGGCTGGAGGTTAGGGAACCAGCCTTGTGACTGGAACGTCGGCGATTTGATTCCCTGAACCAAACGTACACGACTGAAATGCCCTTGAGCAAGGCACATAACCCCCAACTGCTCCACGGGCGCCTTGGATAGGGCTGCCCACCGCTCCGGGCAAGTGTGCTCACTGCCCCCTAGTGTGTGTGTGTTCAGAAGAGCTGGACAAACTTTATTGTCGTTCAGGATACAACAAGTGTATGCAGAACGAAATTTCATTGCAATGTGCTCACACGGTATAAAGATATAGAAATATATTAAATGTATAGCAGCTTGGAGAAAATAAATAAATAAATAATATAATGTGAAATTTATTAGATATACAAATTTAGTAACCTTAAATACATAGCAGCATGGAATGTCATATATATTGATATTACAGAGGTAGATACGGTTGGGTGAGAGCATGAAGGCACATGGTGTCCAGTATAAAACCCTAATATCTGGACAGCCGCGTAATTAGATGTGGGTGTTTCACTTCATGGATGGTTAAATGCGGGAGATGCGTCCCTCCGTGTGCAGACTCTCTACTCAGAGATTGATTGGCCTGAATCAAGTTGTAAAATCACCTCGGTCAGCTGGATCATTTAACAGTGGGGTCTTATACCTTACTGAACTACAGCAGAGTCTAACGCTCCGATATGTAACGCAGGTAAACGAGACAGTAAGACAAACGTCTCGAGAAACTCAGATGTGAAACCACATCCAGCTCTGGGTGCTCACATGTACGCACCACTACGTTTACACACTGTTCAGTTCTGATGGTTTTACACTGTAAAGGTATTTTTAGTCACTTCAGCGGTTAATCGTGGGTAGTGCTCCCTGTGTAACAGTAAGGCGGTATCGTTCATTCGAGCTGGGTAAGGTTCGTTAGTGATACAGAACAGATTTTCCCTAAATGAAATCTTTTAATACTGAAATAGTTGGAGTATCAGGACGTGGGTTATTCATGTTAGCTAGACCTGTTATAGGTCTTCAGCATCAACCCATACGGATCAGGTCCGGACGGGTGAAAGCAGTGTTGGTGCCTTTATGACTCTGAAGTGGTCATATTACTGACTTGTGTGAAGTAAGTGATGGAAGATCAGACGCTGAAGGGAAGACCGTGTACAGACCGCAGTATGTATAGACTCCTCGTTAGGGAAAGTTATTGGCTAGGGGCAGATACTGATTTTCACGTTGGACCACATGGGGCGCCAATCACTGGGATCTTATAAACTGTGGGCTCAGCCGGAAATGGGCCGGCTACAGCAACGGCGGGAAATGGTGGTGCTTTGAACGCTGCATGTCGGACTCTTCCAGAGGGAGGTTGGCTCTCTCCTTGGGTCTCGCGCTCTCTCTCTCCTCTTCTGTGGACATCTTTCCATCAACACATACAACCTGAATGCTACTATGAATACAGCTTGAGCTGGCCAGCCACGGGCTCATGGACTGAGCTGCCCCACCCTTTCAAGGTGATTTGAAGACTGGGACTTCAGGTGAGTTGGTCTCTCAAAGGGTCCAACCAGTTTTAGGCACACACCTTTACGTAGGTTCACATCTCAGAACGAATTGCAACACGTAGGAGCGGTGTATCTTGGTTCCAGTCAGGGTCAGGATATCCTAATTAAACCCCCGACAGGTTGGTGGTTTGACTCCGTGTGCCGCTGGTTCCTGGGCTTGTAAGAATCCTGCTCCGGCCTGACGTTTCTGCTTATGTCGTCCTTACAGAGCAGGAAGACCATACAGCGGCAAATGACGGCGCACGTTCTGCGGCGGACGAGGTAGGACCCTGTATATTGATGTTGTTTGTGATTATTTGGGTGTTAAATGTCCTTTGTGATGTAATCGAAATCACTGATTCATCGTTTTGCGTTCCTTTCTCCGTTAGGAAACTGCCCCCGCGTTGGCTGACCAAAATAAAGCCGTTGCCCCAGTGAGTGAGGGACGTGGTGTCACGGCAAGGGACGGCAATGCACATCCATCACCCTCTACGCATGGCCTCTCGGGGTCTGTCAGGGTCATGGGTGAAAGGCATTCATCTTCAAGTCAAGTACCTGTGGATAGTGATGAGGATAGCGAGGCTGGAGAGGATGACGAGGACGATGAGGAGGAGGAAGGATGGAACACGACTGCTAATCAGAGTCATAGAGAGGAGCAGCCAAGAAACCAGCCGACCAGGGAGAAGTCTGGGGGTTCCCGTCTGCAGCAACCCCCACCACACATTCCCTTGTTGTCCCAGCAGCTCAGGCAGCCGACTCCTCCTCCTTCACCTCCCCCCGAGCTTTCCTTCCCGCTCCCGGACACCCCTAAACAGAGTCCTCCGAGTCCAGATGAGATGTCTTCTAGACAGCACACGTCTAGCACGTCTGGTTCTGGGAGCTCTAGTAGTGGTAGTCGTAGCAGCAGCCCTGAACCAGCAAGTGATTTTACTGAACGCAGGCCACGCCCACTCACGCTGCTTGCGCAGAAAATGGAGTCGGAGGGAGCTTTCTCTGGAGTAGGACGACGCAGTTGCGAGGAGGAAGAAGATAGTACTGACGTTCCCTCCACGTTTCCGGAAGGAGATGAACCTGCTGTTATGCACACGACTAATGCAACTCCATCTCTGTCCTGTTCTGGATCAGTGAAATCCAAACAAGGATTCACTTACTCTCAGAGCCAGGATTCTGTTGGTCATGGCAGGAATGTTAAGAAACGGCGATCTTTGGAACGTGGTAGGCTGGAACGTGAGGAAGCGCTTAAGAGGGAGGCAGAAAGGGAACGGCAGGAGAAGGAGAGGCTGGAGAGGGAACGGCAGGAGAAGGAGAGGCTGGAGAGGGAACGGTTGGAGAAGGAGAGGCTGGAGAGGGAACGGCAGGAGAAGGAGAGGCTGGAGAGGGAACGGCAGGAGAAGGAGAGGCTGGAGAGGGAACGGCAGGAGAAGGAGAGGCTGGAGAGGGAACGGTTGGAGAAGGAGAGGCTGGAGAGGGAACAGCAGGAGAAGGAGAGGCTGGAGAAGGAGATGCTGGAGAGGGAACGGCTGGAGAGGGAACGGCAGGAGAAGGAGAGGCTGGAGAGGGAACGGCAGGAGAAGGAGAGGCTGGAGAGGGAACGGCAGGAGAAGGAGAGGCTGGAGAGGGAACGGCTGGAGAAGGAGAGACTGGAGAGGGAACGGCTGGAGAAGGAGAGACTGGAGAGGGAACGGCTGGAGAAGGAGAGACTGGAGAGGGAACGGCTGGAGAAGGAGAGACTGGAGAGGGAACGGCTGGAGAAGGAGAGACTGGAGAGGGAACGGC
>CM067482.1:33952384-33967096 GCA_034552555.1 Semaprochilodus insignis | reverse complement strand
CTCCAATCATGAGAAAGTAGAACCTGACTAAAACATGTTCTCCTAAATGGTCATGTGGTCACTTGCTGTGATCCCAGTTGTGGACACGTTTGTACTAAACTCCAGGTACAGTATTCAGAGGACGAGACCCTTTAGGACCCTAACACTAATACGGTGTTTGGGAATGTGTTCCCCAGCCTGAAGGACATTAGAACAACGAAGCTGATTTGGTTTCAGGGCTTATACTGTGTCAGCTGTACCTGCTGGTGTCCTGCCTGTATGAGAACGAACAATGTGAGGCCAAACCTTCATAAACCACGGGGCGGCGTGCGTCGTCAGACTATCAGTAATGACAGTAAAATGAATCAAAGCTAAACGGTATAAAGCAAAAATAACCAAATTCACATGCGGGTTTATTACCGTGTACTTTCCTTTATTTAATATGACCACGTAATTCCGTGAACTGTTAAAGAGGAATTCCACCGATTTCCTTGTCGCTAATTTCTGCATAATTAAGGATTAAAATATAAACAGAGCTCTGACATGAAATGCTCTGTTACGGAATCGGAGACGCTGAGTCTAGAACTCTAGAAGGTTCTATTCCACACTGAACCACTCAGAGTGACCAGGCTCATCGGCAGGAGTGGACATACTTGTTACACTGGTGTTTGAGGTGTTTCCGGTAACTGTCGTCCAGCAGAAGCGTGTCGGGGTTGTACTTGCGGATCCACTCGACCTTCTGGACATCGAAGGAGCTCTGAGCCTTCACCCTTTTCCCCTTCCTGCCACGAGGCACAGGAATGGACAGACCTGCACGGAAAGAGCACAAGAGCCGTTCACACGCGTCTCAGGATCACACTGGCAGCAGCTTTCAACCTCCTGACTGAGCTTGGACTTCTGAAACTTCCAGAACACACATCCCCCGCTTCACCTGCTTCACACATCAGGTCCAGTGAAGACCGATATTAATGCCACAGCACACAGAGCTGCAAAAACAGCCCGTCATCAATCAAATCCTGTGCAGATATCTGCCTACACCTGTTCAGCCCCCCCTCCCTTCCACAGCCTGGACTGCCTTCTGAACAAGGCACAGTAACAGGGCAGTCCGTCAGACAGGAGGTCGGGATACTGGACATCAGCCGAGGCTGGAGAACTGAGTTCAGGAGTCGTCTGAGGAGGAGGAGGAGGCGGCATACCGGAGTGGTTGAGGAGGGTGTGTGGCTCCTGGCCGTTCTCTGGTGGCGTGATGAGCTCCCATATGAAGCTCTTGATGTTCTCATCTCCACGGTAATGCAGCAGACAGAAGACCAAGATGACCCTGCAGATGGTCTCCACGTCTTTCTCCCCAAGGCGGCGCTTACACCGAGCGTGGCAGAGGATGTCCCGCCAGCGCCCCCACCTGGAGGCACAGGGGAAAGACAGTAAGCACTGCAGGTACGCCACACATCTGGACCAGGTTTTCACTATAGCACCACCGTGTGACGTACCCATAAATCAGCAGGTGTTTCTCCACCCTGAAACAGTCTGTACGACCGTAGCCTCCCCCGGACTGACGCTCGGAGCGGCGGGAAGCTCGGGCTTGTCGGGAGTTATGGGGTGGGTACTCCTCATCGCTGTCCAGGTCTGAAATATCGCCACCTTCTCCACGCAGAGAGGAGAACTGCCGCGTCTGCTTCCGCACCCGGGGCGTGTCTATCACGAGGGTGTTCTACAGAGCAAGCAGAGCAGTGAAGCACAAGTAAGAGCAGGGCTGCAACGATTAATCGACCCCCCGATTAATCGAACCCACAATTAATCGACCCCCTCACCAAATTAGTCAGAAACTACAGTAATTAATAAACTCCATTTCAGTAAAGGCCTTGTAGACGTGTAGAGTGCCCACCTTCCTGTTGATGCTGTCCAGGTCGATGTCCGCCTTCTTTGCCCACTTCTGCCAAAATTCCGGGTCGTCTAGCGCGATGTCGGACCTGTTTTCGGAAGCCACGAAACTGGCCTTGGAGAAAGTGGACCCCTTTCCCTCGCTTTCAATGGTGATGGTGGTGGCTCTCCTCTGGAGGATCTGGTCAATGTCCTCCTCGCAGAACCGGCTGCCCTCGTCGTTCTCGTCCATGATAGCAGCGTACGCTCCCTTCCGGAGCAAGTCTTCGATCTCCTTTTTGGAGAACTGCTGAATCTGGACACAAGTCACCGTAAAATCACTCAAAGCCCGTTTCATCCACGTGCTTTCATTTACAGAACCTGCTCAGCGCGGGCTACGGAAGACCTGCCTGCAGCCTTACCCCGTTCACAGTACTGTCCTTACTGCCACTCATGCTCTGCAGCACGGCTCTGTCCAGCCCCAGCTTCAGACTGGCCTTGTCCAGCATCTCCCGCTCATACGAGTTCCTGGTGATCAATCGATACACCTTCACTGCCTTAGACTGGCCAATACGATGACAACGTGCCTGGGCCTGGAAGGAGAGCGACCAGAGGTCAGAGACCAGGAACCCTCAGAGGGTCACGTAAACCGGAATCCGCTACCTGTCCCCTGCGGACGCAGCCACAGCCAACCCGTATATTAGACCGAACGTCGGCGGAGACTCACCTGAAGGTCGTTCTGCGGGTTCCAATCAGAGTCAAATATGATGCAGGTGTCCGCAGCGGTCAGATTAATGCCCAGACCTCCGGCGCGCGTACACAGCAGGAAGACGAAGCGGTCCGAGTCTAGCTTACTGAATCGATCAATGGCCGCCTGTCGGAGGTTTCCCCGGACACGACCATCGATCCGTTCATACAGGTATCTGGAGGAAAGCACATACACAGCCTTGACATCATATACACAGACAGATCTCATTTCTAGTGTCTGAGGGGCGACACAAACACATCCCACCCATGCATGTTCAGAGGGCTCACTGACTGGAGGCGCAAGAGCTCAGATAGGAAAGACGGGAAACATCAGAACCAGGAATAACACTTCATTCAAGGCCCATCTGAGCTTGGAAAGCAGGTGAGGGGGTGTTGCTGCACGGAGTCTCGATCACATGACCAATAAATCATGTACTTTAAATCCCCCCTCCATCAAAATCCCCCCTCCATCAGGACAGCAGTGTAAATACGGTGAATAATCATGTCCCACTGCTGTGTATCTGCTCACCGAGACCCTTAAAGCTGGTCACAGATCAGTCTGTAGGCTTTAATAGGGTCCGCTGTGACCCGATAGAGGGGGTTATTCTCATAAGCTGACCGTATGTAGAAGGGCTGCACCATTAAGGCCTGACATATGGCTTTTAACAGACGGCTGGCAGTCTAACATCAGCAGCCTCAAGATAGGAGGACCACGTAGGCAGCTCCAGCTGAACACGGGGGTCACAAAAGTGCAAGAAGCTGCGGGCCGAGGGTCCTAAATACCGCAGGCCGCCGTGTAATAACAGTCCAGAGACCAGCGGTGACCTCGGACTGAGCGGGCATGGGTCACCGTACCTCTTATGGATGAGGTAGTCCTCCAGGATGTCCAGGCAGCGCACCATCTGAGAGAAGATGAGTACTTTGTGCCCGCCAGCCTTGAGCCGAGGCAGCAGCTTATCGAGCAGGACCAGCTTCCCGGCCGAGCGCACCAAAGCCTGAAGGTGGAAGTCTGGAGCTATGGGGTCGTACCTCTCCCGCAGCTCGGCTACTATCTTCTCTTCAGCACCTACGAACACAGGAGTTCAAACGTGAGGCAGACGGCATAATGATCGATGGCAGTAGTGGTCATGTCTGTAAAGGGGAACTCCACCGACCCTCAGAATTCCAGCCTCATTAACCTATCAGGAGGTAAACATCACTCAGAGTGGCAAGATGTGAAATGCTCTGCCTGCTCTACATCACCTATCTGGATCTGAAGCTCGATCAGAAGTCCGAGAGAACAACTCAATCACCGTTTAGGCTTCCGATCGAGCTCCCAGAGGCCCCGCGGTATCATCAAACCTGTTGGATTACTACGACTCTAAATGAGCCCTGTACCACGAGACAGTTGGCAGTGTACTCAGCGAGTGATTCAGGCAACAGCCAATGAGAAAGGAGGATGTCATGTGTGTACAGCAGAGGCGGAGCCAACTGTTCCTCAGACGCTACCAAGAGCCGATATCATCCCAGACGTCAAGGCAACTTCGAGTCAGCGGTCAGCTTGTAGTGAAGTATACGGGGTCCCAGTGTTACACTCTCTCGTCTCAGCCCTCACAACAAACACACACGGAATCCTGGAAAACTGTGTGTGGAGTGCCCGCTCAGCTTCACCATCCCGAACCGCTCATAAAGGTGGTGAGAGGAACCAAAAGTCCAAAGCTTCAACGCCTCTACAAACACCTTCACAGAATTACATGACAGGGTTAGCATTACACTTCTCCGTTAGCCCTTTACGACCCACAGAACCCTGGTTCTTGAACTGGTTCCATTCAGGCTTCCCAGAACCTTGTTGCTATTCAGGGAACCAGTCTGCGTCTGCACCAGTTTTTACTGGAATGAAGGAACATCAAAGGATGTGACATCAGTGTTAACAGGGGGCGCTGCACAGCGGTAGTTAACAGTAGTATCAAGATGGCGGAGCGTATAGATGACCTGCGAGTGTTTGGGCTGTTATTCCAGATGTTTGTTTATATCCAGAAAGCAGCACGGATCAACTACTGGAGATAAGAAGACGTAGAAGAGCTTCTTCAGCAGACCACTGGGTGGCGCCATTGTAGCCTTCTCTCTGTCCTCAACAACTAACACAGCCTTCGTGCTGAAGGACCTGATGTTCCTTGGGTCCAGCTGGGACGGATTTTTTCAGGTTATGTTTGATGGGAATTTTCTGGTTCCACATTGGTGGCAAAGGGCTATTTATGACAGCTGGGAAAATCTTTTGGCCTGTAAGGTGGAATTTTTAACATCCAGAGGTGCATGCATGGTGACCATTTCACCGCAAGGTCAGCATGACAGTATTAGCATTACATCCAACACCCTTAGTAACTAACGGAAGCTAAAAGGCTTCGTTTGCATCTTAACGACTGAATTAATCAGGAATTTGGATGAAACTGGTGGAGCTCTCCTTCCTAACGAAGCCTTGTTCAGGTAAGCCCGGCCTGAGACCCGGCTGGAACGCTAGGAGTGAGTAACAGACCTGTTATCAGGTACGGGTGGTTGCAGCATTTGCGGAGCTCCATCATGGTGTTGAGGAGATTGGGAACGTTGCTGTTTGAGCTGGCTCCCAGACTCAGGAAGCTGAAGTTGCGCTCCAGAATGGCACGGTAGTACTTCTTCTGCACATCCGTCAACTCCACCTGAAGGAAACATCCATCAGCTTTGAATCAAAGTTACTGCACACACACTATAAACGATCCATCTACAGCATTCCGGGATCATTCGGAATGATAAACCCGCTTATCCGATACGAGCTATGGTGTCCACCACGGTAGTTACATGTTAGAGCAGCCCTCAATCATCACAACCGGATCTGACTGCCCTGAAGGGTGTTCGGATAAGCGGCTCCCGGGACCGATGAGATCTCTTGCGTACCTCAATGATGGTCTCCTGCTTCGGAGCCAGGTTCTTCTCCACGTCCTCCTTCAGTCTGCGCAGCATCATGGGTTTCAGAATTGCCTGCAGCTTCTGGACCTGAAAAGTCAAGAGGAAACGTGTGCATTAGCATCTGCTCAAGCTCCGCCTCACTTCGTGGTCAAAAGTATGTGGACCCCTGACACCCATATGAGTTTGCTGCTCCAGATCCATGGGCATTAATATGGAGCTGGTTCCCCTTTGTGGCTATAACAGACTCCACTCCTCAGGGGAGACCGTCTCTGGGAATCTGTGAGGTCAGGCATTGATGTTGGACAAGAGGGCCTGGCCCACAATCAGCATTCCAGTCCACCCCAAAGGTGCTCAGTGGGGTGGAGGTCAAGTCTCTGGAGGTCTAGAGGAGTCTTTGCTCTGTTCGGCACCAGTTGGTAGTGATGAGTGTAGGAGCGCTCCGAGTTTCCAGGGCAGCTCTAGCAGGCCAGCAACTTCTCGATCCGACTCGTGGCAGCGTGGCTCTCGACGATGCTCGTGTCTCCAGGCTGTGGCATGGTTATGTGCTTGACCCCGTACACCAGGTAGCAGTGCATACAGGTAAAACCCCTGAACTTAGAAAGTAGGAGGAGCGTCCACATACTTTTGTCCACATACGTGTGTGTATGTGTGTGCGTGCGTGAAGACAAGCTCATGTACCTGCTCCTCCGTTTTGAGATCTCCGAATTCACGCAGGAACTCCGTTTCTGAGGGAAACTGTGCAGGTTCCAGGAAGTGCAGCAAACTGAACAGCTCCTCCACCGTGTTCTGAAGAGGGGTACCTGTCAGAAGGACTTTGTGCTCCTGGAGGAGGGAGGGAGGGAGGAGAAGCAGGGAGAGATGGAAAACATCAAAACCAGACCACTGTATGTTGCTTTCATGAGCATTACATGGGCATGGCCGGATCTGATCTGTCCGTTTTATGACTAGAGCCTTTATTTCGGAATATTCTGGGATTACTCGGAATTATCTGGTAGTGTGAGGGGGGAGGTGTTTTTCTGTGCTGCCTTTATAACAGTGTAATAACAGAGGAAATCCTCCCAGAGCTGAAACACTGTCGTCTTTATGGGGACCGTCTGGTTACTGAACACCGTGCTCTCGAGTCTCATGGTTTCTGAAACCAGCCCGTGGTTTAGCATGACTGCGCACGCGCACACACACACACACACACTCACCAAGTTCAGCATCTTCAGGCTGTCGAGCAGCTTGCAGTTCCTGTTCTTCAAGCGGTGAGCCTCGTCGATGATCACGCAGCGCCAGTAGATCTCCCTCAGCTCCGGACAGTCAGACAGAACCATCTCAAAGGTGGTGATCAGAGCGTCAAACTTGTAGGCTCCTGGAATCAGGTGCTCCTAGAGAGACGTGTTAATGAGAACCCGTTAATCAGCTGTGCCTCATAAAGGCCATTCAGCATGGGCAGTGTGAGAGCTAACCCAACAGCTGTTACACAGGTATCATCATTACGGCTGGATGACACATCGCTTCAGTATCGGCATCGCGAGACTCACATTATAGTCATACCGCAGGAAGTGTGAAGTCAGGTAAGGTAAATCAAACCCAACGTCGTCACGCCAGAACTTTACTACTGCCTCATACAAAAGGAGAACCCACACGGGTCTTACTTCCCCATGGCTGAACTCCGTCTGACCACACAAGTTAATCTGATTTATTAACATTAAACTACTAAACCAAAGTCTACAATCACCGTCGTCCCTGTAAACGCACAGCTGAACCGTAAACACGGAATCAAACTAACGTCCCAATGTGAGTCAATAATCCAGACGGTTCCGTTAGCAGCGCAGAACAGATCTAAGATACACTAAAGAGTGACGAACTGGAAGGCGGGGCTGAGAGACGATACTGCGTCGTGTCACTGTATTGATCTTTAATCAATAGTTTACGATCAGAGATCTGCAGCAGATACTGGTTCATTTAGTGCTGTGTTTAGTCCCCCGGACCACTAGATGGCAGAGTTCTTCACCATTAGACTCTTTCACTCCCACATAAACTAGCAGCAAATGTCCCTACAGTCGGTTCTAGAGGCTGCTGAGCTCGGTCACCCAGAGAACCAAACCTGAGCTAAGCCCATGTCCGTCAAATTCAGCCAAACGTTCCGATACGGTGACCAGGTAACTAGAGGTTCATCTTACTGTCCAAACCTCATCGTCCCCACAGAGGGGTCCCCACAGAGGGGTCCCCACTATCTAGCACAGTTCAGTCACATACCCAAAGCGTCATGTACAGGTTATAACGCGTCCTTTTATGGCTTGTTTGTGCAGAGAACACTGGAGAACATTAGAACAGCTCCTAGATGACCCGTTTGGGGTCCCCATCTCCACTGAAGACCAAGTTTGTGCATTAGGGATACACAGACGGGGGACACACAGACGGGGGACACACAGACCCACCTTGTCATCTTTGCAGTACATCTCATACTGCTGGATCATCTGTCTGCTGGCCAGACTGCCATGGTAGACAATAGCGTTCATTTCGGTCCACGTGGAGAATTCCCGCTCCCAGTTGGTGATGGTCGAGAGGGGGGCAATAATCAGGAAGGGTCCCTGAACCCCAGCGGCAAACACTTCAGACAGCAGAGCGATGGACTGGATGGTTTTACCCAGACCCATCTCATCCGCCAGGATACAGTTCTGCCTGAAAGGAGGGAGGAGATCAGGGAGGAGGAGATCAGGGAGGAGATCAGCACGACCAAATACTCAGAATTCCTACGGACTTATTACACACACACACACACACACACACACACACACTGCTTTAGCTTTGTTGCTGTTCCTCTAAGTCGCTGGGGTATGAGTGGCTCACGAGAGCACACCTGCAGCTCTGATGTTAGCCACGCCTCCCAACACTACAGTCCCACCCTTAACGAGGCGTTCACCGCAGAAAGCCACATCACGTGGACAGCAAAAACACGGCCCACCACGCAGCCCTACTTCATGTAAGCATGCCCCCGCCAAGGTGTCAGATTGGTGCAGGTACCTGTTATACCAGTTGAAGAGGAGCCAGTTGACTCCCTCGAGCTGGTACTCTCTGAGCGTGTTGCCACTGCGGTACTCCCGAGACTGCTCCAGCTTCTTCCAGGAGGCTGCAGGAGGTCGGGGCTAAGAGCAAAGCAAGGACGGTCAGAATACACAGCTGCCACTCTGACACGCTACTAGTTAGCACCTTCTCTTGTGCTACGCTAGTCATACGCTAGTCACCTACCGTTCTCTTGACTCTCGGCTGTCGACTCTGTATCTTCCTGAACTCCTCCACCTTTCCCTCATCCACGTCTTCTTTCAGCTCCCAGGTGGCGTCTTCGTAGGGCAGAGAGCACCACTTCACCAGGTAGTACACCACCGGCTGTGGAGAGGGGAGGGGAGACCATCTGAACCCTCAGGGTGTACTCATGCTGAGTTCGTATTCGATGTTCTACGGCACATTAGACCCTCATAGCCCTACACGTTCTGCAGTATTTTGAGGGACTGGCAACACCACACCCTGACACACACCGAGCGTTCAATTCATACGACCTGGCCACAAGCCCGAACCTTCACCCATGCTCACGTACGAGCTACGTTTAAGGATGCTAGACATCCCTGTACGATGGCAGCCATTCTGAGAGTGTTCCTCAGTACCAAGAATCCAAAGAACGTTACCTGCACTAGCGGGAACAACGTACTAGACAAGATATTTCACAATGATGAACTCACAAGAACACAAGGATGGAGAACCACCCGTACACAGGTGCTCCAGACGGCGCTCGGCTATTGGTCAGCGTCAGTAAACGTGTAGTAGGGGAGGTCAAACTAGGTCATGGCACCTTCTACAGCAGATGTCACAGCAGCTCTACAGGGAATCCGGGTCCAATCCCCCAATAAGGAAGCCAAGGAGAACCTCCCTCAGAGCAAGAGGGAGAACGTCGAGAGGAGCCCAAGACTCAGACGGAGAACCCATCCTCCTCTGGTCCACACCGAATAGCAAACAGGTGGAAAAACACTAATGTTGGAGTTTGATGGCACCCCAGAGCCCACATCGCGGTGCTTCGACTACTTCACACTACACGGACTGTCCCTCATTCCTAACACTCATGTTCGGGACCAACACTGGAAATGTGTCGGGCTGAAGTTACCCAGAGTAAGTAAAACCAACACAACTGACCTCGCCGTTGTCCTTATCCACACTGATGGATTCATCCAGGATTCGGTCCACCTCCACGTAATCCGGATTGAAGGGCTCCTCGTCCTGAGACAAAGACAGGATTCAGGAAATCAGTGAAATCAGGCCTCAGAAGAAAGTCAAAGGACCCGACTGTACAGCCGACCACTGGTTTAGATCACGGATAAAGTAATCACCTCCTGGAAGATGTGTCTCATCTGAGCCTGCTTGGTCTTGAACCTCTTCAGCTTCTGATGGATCCTCTTGTCCCTTTCCAGCTGCTCCATAGTGGCCCATTCGCAGTGCAGGTAGGAGCTGAGGACACCAGACAAACAGGGGTTAAACAGAACACCTACACCTCCACACAGACAGGAGTTCCAGTGGAGACGCTCCAAGTGATCAGCAGCACTTAGTACACAAATTAAACCATAGGTCCAGATTTCTCCAGAACCGGACTAAAACCGAGTCCCCTGTGTAACCCCTCCACCAGCACCAATAACAGCTGTGACTGGATTGGGCCTGTACTGGACAAGTTTCTGGATGTAGCCACATCAGTGTTCAGACACTCTTACATCAAAGAATTGGTCAGTTGGTTCCAGATTTGGTGGATGTCTTCCCTGGCACAATTCCAAGGAGAATTCCCTGTGGACTGGGATTTTAGCCACTGCTGGTAGACCCGTATGAGCGTACGCTTCCATACACCTGCAGATTCAGCTACTTCCTTCACACTATGGTCTTTGGCACGCCCAAATGCAGTCACTCCTTTTAGCCAATCATTAACATCTGCTCTGGAGCCATTTTCCACACATGGAACGAGACATTCCCTGCACTGTACCACCTCTTCCCAATCTATGGATCCCGTCACTCACACCCTGCAGGGATTTATAGCCCTAACGTCCTTGTGCAGCGCCATCTGCAGGAGCCTGAAGATACCAGCACCTTAAACACGCAAGGAGACTCGTGAGCTCATACGCCCCCAATTGCTCATTACCATCACTGAAAACGGGTCAGTTCACAGAACCACATGGTGAACGGACAGGGATTCAGAGACTGGAGCACCGACAGCCGTCATACACCTAAAATTAAACTCAAATAAAGGGAAAAACACTTACTAGTTTTTGTACTTGACAAAAAACTCCTCCACAGTGATGTACTGTCCTGGAGACACCTAGAGCAACACACGGAACACACGGTCCCTTCATTAACATCACACGGCAGAAATAGGATTTTGGGAATACTGATAGCAGTACAGCGTGTGCCAACTTGCCTCCTTTTTGGTCAGACGCATGGTCAATACTTTATCCACGATCGCGGCATCTTCCTCACTGGGATTCTCCTGGACACCACAAACACAAACTCTGTTCAACACCAGAACTTACACCAACCCGCTCTCCGGAAGGAGCCAATCAGAGAGCCAACACAGCCTTCTACAACAGTCAGGAGAAACGACGGCACGGTCGGGTTACACGCCACATGCTACAGTTAACCTCACCACAAAGAACTGCATGCTGGGAAGGCCATCCCCGTCCAGCTCCTGGAGCTCCAGCCCGGCAGACTGAGGGTGCCCTAGGGTCAAGGGTGCTGGGGTGGTCACGTCCACTTCCACGTCCGGCTCATCTTCATCGTCCGTGATCTTGATGTCCAGGTCCTCCGTGTACTTCTTCCTCTTCACTTGACGGTTAGAGCGCCTCATCTGTCACGGGACAACACGCGGGATCACACGGCCAATCAGGAATATAAAAATAAATTAATTAATAAAAAAATAATAAAAAATTGTGTGTGTGTGTGTGTGTGTGTGTGTGTGTGTACACACACACACACACACACACACACACACACACTCTCTGTGTTAGAAGCACCCAGAAAGAGAGTTGGGGAAGAGTGGAGGATGATGGACAAGGATACGTCGGTCAGTTAAGCTGGTGTACAGGACCCGTATGATACACGCGTGTGGTTCTGTGTATGACACACAGCTGTAACTCCTCTCCACACAGACGTTTCAGGCTGGTTTGGTTGCGGGTCCTCTAAACGGTGTTCGGTCCAAGCTGAAACGCTCCGTATGGGGATGTTAAGTCTGATGTAAATACCCAAATACCCAACACACATGACAATCACAGAACCGGTAAAGCTTCTCACAGCCGGTTCCTTGTTTATTCAGCACCACTGTGGGTTAAAAAGGGTCTAAACTCTTTCTGGTCCGCTTGTTAACACGTCCGGGTCTGAGCCTCTACTGACCGGCTGAGGTTCTGTCTGTCCAGCCTGTAGCGGTTCTGTGTTCCTACTCAGTTATCGTTCTAGATCTGTCCTTGTGGTGGGAAAGAGAAGAGGAGAGTTACAGTTCTTACACCAATGAAGGAACACAGTTTGGTGTCAGTGGGCTCTAATGTTAACTCGCTACAGCTAGCGAACCTAGCTAACATTAGCTCCCACCGGATAACGCCAAACTGGCCCTTAGTGGAGACCCTTGACTAGACTGTGGGTTTATAGAGCGTTTCCTGCTCTGAACCCGCATCTTCATGTTCTGGTTGTCAGCCATTATGTGCTATCCAGCTAAAGCTAATATAGCTAGCCTTAGCTCCGCCTTAGCTAGCTAGCTCATCTGATTGACAAGCCTGACAACCGGAACATGAAGACAAGGCTACAAACCCACAGACTGTATCGAGGAGAGCCACAAAGGGCCCATTTGGCTTTGTCTGTAGGTGCTAAAGTTAGCTAGGTTCGCTAGCTAGCTAACATCAGCGCCTAGAGGCACCAAACTGCGTTAGTCCACAGACACTCCTCTTGCCCATCACCAGGAAAGATCTGGAATGGTAACGGAGTAGCTTTCTGGGTCCAGATCTGTTTAAACAGTGGGGCCAGGACCCAGACCTGAAGGTCGATGCATCTTTAGGGCACCACCTGGAGCCTGAACACAAACTCTGCTCGGGCACGCCGGCATACCACACACCGTTTAAAGGTGAGCTACAGGTGCCGGAGCGAAGCGTCCTGCTTTCATTTCCACAAACCGTCAATTACTTCATCTACAGCTACACAGACCGACGAGTCCTTCAGCTGCTACAGACACCAGCACCAGTCTTCCAGCCTCCAGGCTGAGGGAGCGCTGTACGCTTGTTCCTCACCTGTCTTCCTCAGATTAAAGGGAATCCTGAGCCTTACCTGGGACAGATCCTCCTCTTGTGTGCGAGGTGAGGCAGGAGGGCTGAGTTCTCCATCCGAGTGGTCAGACGACGCATTTCTCTTCCTCTTCTTAATACCCACCGGAGTGATGGTGCTAGAGGAAGGGCAGGAGACGACAGACGGGTCAGGAGGAAACAGGAAACAGCAGACTACGGAAAAGCTATTAGAGTAGCCGGTCTGGCACAGTTTCAAAGACTCCCGTAATTCCTGGTGCGGTTACATTTCCTGCTTTTCCGGACTGCTTGTCATCTAGATAGGACTCTCACTTCCCAGTGCCGTAAACCAGCAAGAACTTGGTGATACGATACACACACAGGGGTTTGACTCAAAAAGGTCAACTCCAAAGGTTCGCTAATGCTAATGCTAGTGAGCCATAACAGAGGTCTTCAAACCGGCTCTCTGCCCACCACCCCCTAACCTAACTTACAACACATAAGGGTGGAGCACAAACCTGGACTGTCTGGGGGGCCTGAGGACCGCACAGCTAGACCACAACCAAGTCAATGCTAAATGCTAATCTTAATGCTAACCGCTAATATACAGCCTCAGACCCAGAGACACCCTACATGTGCGCTCTGTACGTGTACATACTTAGACACTTACTTGGGCTTGGCTTTGCTTTTACTCTTGCTGCTGCTGCCGCCACCGCTGCCACCTGCTCCTCCGGCTCCTCCGGCCACCACGGACCCAGCCGGCTTCGGTTTCACCTTCTTCTCTCCGCTGGCCGCGGCTTTCCCAGCGGCACCCGAGGTAGGGCTCTTCTTCTTGCTCCCTCCTCCGCTCTTCTTCTTGGCCCCGGCGGGAGTGGAAGCCCCCTCTAGGTCAGCGGAGGTCTGTCCGGCAGGCAGCTCGTCCTGGTTGAGCACGCGCGGGATGTTCCTCTCCCCTCTGGCCTTGGCCCTAGCGATGGCCTCAGCCACAATGCGGTTGGCTTTCTCCTGCTTGCACAGGGTCTCCACTTTCCGGACGGGCTCCTGGACCTTGGCCACACGTACGCCGGTGGAGGCGACCGTGGTGCCCGGGCTGGCGGTGGAGCCGGCTGAGGTATTGATGACTTTGAGAACGGAGACGGCGCCTCCAGCACCGGAAGCCGAGCTCGTCTTTCCGAGAAGCAAAGCAGAAAGAAAGGAGGTGTGAGCGCAGTTCTAGTTGGGATGACCCATCCGGGAGCAGCTTAACGGAGCAGGTACGGGTTACATCAGACCCAACCCGGTTCCGACTCTCTGTTTCATGGACTGTATTTACATCACCGTGGTACAGGTGAGGTAAATACAGCAGCCAACCAGCAGGTGTGTGTGCAATGCTGATGGTGGGCTGGTGTACAGGACTGGAGACCACCTGTGTTGGAGACCACCTGTGTTGGAGACCACCTGTGTTGGAGACCACCCTTCTGATGACGTGAACTCCAGTAAAACAGCCGTAGAGTTACAGAACACCGGGGGGGCACGGAGACCCCAATACTTCAGATATTATACCTGAGTGTGGACAACACCGCAAAAATATTATAACACCGCAGGACCTGCACCGTACACGACCCGCACCACCACAGACAGCAAGCTGGACCTGAGAAAACAGAACCTGTAGTGCTAAACACAGAAAACACCAAATTATTACTATTATTATTATTATTATTATTATTAACGTGAATATTAATATTAATAAAGAAATTTAGAAATAGGTTCTATTTTGTCAGGCCCAACTTACAAAACCTCAGGAAATGAAGATATTGTGTCACCCAAATACCCCGAACGAGAGAGCTATATTAATACTACGACTTCACATGAATTTATTTTCTTATTTTCAGTATAAATATCTATTAAATATAATAATGGTAATTATTCAGCGTCAGGACACAATCAGAAA
>CM067482.1:33939137-33952233 GCA_034552555.1 Semaprochilodus insignis | reverse complement strand
ATAATAATAATAATAATAATAATAATAATAACAATAACAACAATAATAACAGTAATAATAATAATGATAATAATAATAATAATAATAATCCAACAATAATAATAACAATAATAATAATAATAATAATAACAACAACAACAATAACAACAACAACAGTATAACAATAGTAAATAATAACAATAATAATATAATAATAACAATAATAATAATAATCCTATTATAGTAATAATAATAATAATAACAATAATAACAGTAATAATAATAATAATAATAATAATAATAATAATAATAATAATCCAACAATAATAATAACAATAATAATAATCATAATCCAATAATAATAATAATCCTATTATAGTAATAATAATAATAATCCAATAATAATAATAATCCAATAATAATAATAATAATAATAATAATAATAATAATAATAATACTACAGACAACAACATTTCGATTTTCTGACGTCTGATTCTGATATACTCAGTAAAGCGTATCAGTAGTGGGTAACAGATCCGATAATGATTTCACCGTATTGATCACCGCTGATTAGAAATGATCTACACTCGCTCGTCTGTTAAATATGATTTCTGATCCTCTCCTGACGAACGGTCCTCTTTTATTTAAAGGCCGTTTACTGAACACACACTAACGTAGAGTACGCGTGATATACACTGGGGTTTATGGGGAGCGGGCCAAATCAAACGTCCACACTGAGCACAGCTACACCAGCAGCTCCAACACTCCCACCACGTTCACCCACCCAAACTAACACAGGTCTGAACACAGAACATCTCCAGGATCAGATCCGAGGAGGCAAACGAGCCCGTTTCAGAGGATGCAGAACCAGACCACACATCTTACAGTCCATACAGGGTTTATAAACACCCCCGTAACACCCTCCTCCACCTACCTGCGGCTGCAGCAGCAGCTTCAGAGGCACCGCCACTCTCTGTCCTCCCTGGCCCTGGGAGATCTGCACCACCTGGGGGCTGCCGCCAGCGTTGGGGGCTCCAGATACCAGCTGAAACTGCACCAACACAAGAACACGGTCACAGCTGGAGGAGGGAGGAATAACCCTCTCAACAAAGGGCTTAAACCCAGTCCAGACCCACCCAGGACCACCGGCCCAAACACCACCGACTTATTAGGAGTAATTAAACCCCACAGTCTGACCAACGGAGCACCACGGCGCCGCTCTGCCTGCGTCCACAGGGTGGCGCTGTTTCTATCAGGTGAGAGGGATTATTAACACTGATCTGTCCCTGTATGATGCAGATGAGACCGGGTCGCTCCGGTTCCGGACTGAGCCGGATCAACACCGCACTGAAGGATATTATTACATTGTTTGTCTACTTTACAAATAAATAAATAAATAAATAAATAAATAAAAAACAAACAGCTGCAGAACACGTAAACACGCTCCTTTACATCCTCCACAACATACGGTACATAAACAGACCCGGGACAGAACCGGGGCCGCAGCACACTGACCAGTACAGGAGCAAGGACAGTGGGTGTGCTAACCTTCTCAAGGGCTCCAACTGAGGGCGGGGTTACAGACCCCCAACACAGGTAAAGGGGACCACCCATTAGAGAGGCACACCTGAACTTGTGCTTCCTGAAAGAATGAAGACCCTCACAGGAGGTGACCACCTTTACTAAAATACCTTTTAAAATAGCTTTTATTACATACATTTTTAAAAATAGCTTTATAAAATACCTTTACAATACATTTTAGAAAATAACTTTAATAATAACTTTTAAAATGCCTTTTTAATAATAATAGCTTCAATGAAACACCTGGAAAATACCTTTTATAAAATAACTTTAATATCTTTAATAAAATATCTTTTAGAAATATCTTTAAAACATTTTTTAATAATAGCTTTAATAAAACAACCTTTTAAAACAGCTTTTATAAAATACCTTTAAAAGAACTTGTACAGCTTTTTAAACTATTTTTTTAAGTAATTAGGAAGTTTTTATAAATGTAATTTTAAAGTTATTTTTAACTGTCTAAGGTAATAACCTTTTAAAGTAATAATTATTAATAATTAATACATTTAATAACTTTTAATAACTCAATTTTTCACATTTAATATGCGCCAACTAACTTTACAAACTGTTGGAGCTGAAAATGTGGTGTGAAACAGACGCAGCTGTAACATCCTGGGTTTGTTCTGATGAATCTGAAACCAGCATATTTTAGTTCCTGGACACACTTACAACAAAAAAAGGACTCCTACAAGGTTCTCTAGCAAAGAAAACGGTTCTAATTATAGAACCAGGAACACACAGAGAACATATTTGGCGATCTGCACGGTTCTTAGCGTTATGGAATGGTTCTTCAGACTGACGGATGACGTGCTGTACTGTAGAGGCTTCTATAGAGCACCAAAAAAGGGTTCTGCAGTAGGTACAATATCTGTGGAGGAACACCACGTCAGTGTCACTGCAGTGCTGAGAATGATCCACCACCCACATAGTACCTGCTCTGTGGTGGTCCTGTGGGGGTCCTGACCATTGAAGAACAGGGTAATACAGTACACAGAGAAACAGATGGACTACAGTCTGGAACTGTACAACTACAGAGTGTCCTATATGGTCAGTGGAGCTGATACAGTGGACAGTGGAGCTGACGGAGGGGACAGTGGAGCTGACGGAGGGGACAGTGGGTGTAGATACCATCCACAGGAACAAACACACACAGCCAGACACATCAGGGCTTCACACTCACCTTGGCTCCCTGCTGGTTGGGCTGCTGCTGAACTTGCAGCTGGATGGTGAGCACTTTTGGCTGTGCCCCCGTTTGACCTCCTCTGGCCTGGGTGAGAGCAGCCAGCTGGCCCCCCTGCAGGACCAGCTTCCCCGGCAGAGAGCCCAACACCAGCCTGGGCTGCTGGCCCTGCTGCCCGGCCCCTGAAGCTGGAGCGCTGCCAAGCGTCACTGCTCCTGCTTGAGCAGGTCCACCTTGAGAGGGCTGCTGCAGCACCAGCGTGATCCTCTTCGCCTCGCCCTGAGAGTTTGGACACACACACACACACACACACACACACACACACACACACACAGGCTTAAACATTATGCTCTGGTTTTAAAGGTGCAGTGTGTAAGATTTAGGGGGCGGAGTCTATTATCAGAAATGAGATATAATATGTAGAACTACTATGATGTACACATCACTGTGTTCTCGTTATCTAGAACGAGCTTCAGATCTACATAGGAGCAGCTCCTCCTCCAGCAGAGACTCCCACCAGCATGTTTCTACAGCAGCCCAGAACAGACACACCACACACGGGCTGTAGACAGAGACTCTCACGCTGTTACACTGGAGCAGCAGCTTCAACTCGGGGGCGCTATAGCACCGACTGGAGGACAGAGAGAGAGGGAGAACCCTTGTTGGAATGTTCTACTGTAGAACATACTTATCAGTAGCTCCGCCCATAAACCTCCTTAATCAGAAACACTACCAGCACTAACACCGACACTACTAGCACTACCACCACCAGCACTACCAGCACCAACACCACCAGCACTAGCACCAACACCGACACTACTAGCACTACCACTAACACCACCAGCACTACCAGCACTATAACTACCAGCACCAACACCACCAGCACCAGCATGACACTACCACTAACACCACCAGCACTAGCACTACCAGCACCAACACCACCAGCACTATAACTACCAGCACCAACACCACCAGCACCGACACTACTAGCACTACCACTAACACCACCAGCACTAGCAGCACTGTAACTACCAGCACCAACACCACCAGCACTACTAGCACTACCACTAACACCACCAGCACTAGCACTACCAGCACCACCACCACTAGCACTACCAGCACTAGCACTAACACCGACACTACTACCACCAGCACCAACACCACCAGCACCATAACTGCCAGCACCAACACCACCAGCACCAACACCACCAGCACCAACACTACCCCAGCTTCTTATTCGCCAGATACCTATTCCAATCTTACCATTCCACCTTAAACAGAGCAGCAGTTATTATAACGTCTCAGGCACTAGATTGTTACTGCAGCACTATTTAAGGTGGAACTGGAAAACGGGAAAAAGAAAGCGGGTGAACGTGCTTAACGAAAGATGTTTCCAGCGTTAAAATGATCATTAGGATGTTCTGAGGGTCTAAATTAGAGATTTACATAAGAGTGGACGGTCTGAGTCTAATGCCTGCAGGTGACAACACTGCCATCCAGTGGTAGTCCTCCTCTCTTCCAGTTACAGTGACTCCCTCTAACTGAGCAGTGTGTTTCATCACTGTGGTCGTACGCTGTAACAGTGGTTCAGCACCCGAACCGGAAGTTCTAACACAGGACCCGGTTGGTTACAAAACCAATGAATGCCGGAGAAACTGGTGTGATCGGCGACCATACTTGTGTTTTCTGGGACTATCCGGAAATACAGACATTCTGGGAAAATCTTAAAGAGGAGTCGGAGAGAAATCTGGAACTGTACGTTCCCCTGGACCCACTGTCGTTCCTACTGGAAGGGCTCCCTGAACACACGCTCACCACTGACCAGGGCTACAAGAAAACTCGCTCCCTTACTCCCCCCCAGGGGTCCACTGGTTACACCAGGGTAAGCATGTTAATACGATATGACCCCCAGCTATAACTACCTGTATTATAAGGGGACGGGAGCCTGTTACTGCCCACCTCGGTCAGGTGTGCGGATGTCTGTCTGTATGTATGCCTGTAAGTACTCGTGTGTACATGGATGTGTGTGTGTGTGTGTGTGTGTGTGTGTGTGTGTGTGTGTGTATGCCTGTACACGCATTGAGTGTGAAGCCCGGTCTCAAGGAGATTTTGTGAATGTGAATTATACAGTTTAATTAATTAATTAATTAATTAATCAATCAATCATGATATCACTGCTTACAGTATCGCAATATATCAGTCATGATACGCATGGCATCCCCAGGCTCGCACCGAAACGCAGCCCTATAGGACTCAGACACGACATGTCCTTCTGAGCACACCCCAGACGGGGCTGCGCGTTGGTTAGGACCCGATGATGATACGGGGTTATGATCAGATGTACTGGAGCGTACCATGATACCAGGGGTCTTAGCCCGTTCTGCCCCGAGGCCCACCTGGCGTTAATTACACAGCCTGGCGGCCCACCAGAACACCACAGTCAGCTTTAGTTCTGATATGTCCAGGCACGAACACGGAACCTCTCTGTCAGTGGTTAGCTGGCGGCTATGCTGTCTCAGACTGACGCTGTGTGATCAGCCTCCTGCTGCTGCTGCGACGTTCTTATTAGTACATGTGCTCGTTAATATACATATGAAAATTAAATGTACTATATATATAAAAACACTAATATGGTTAATATATGACATCACCAGCCCACTACAAACTACTGCCTCCACCTGAGTACAGGCCCACGGACCACTAGAGGGCGCTCACACTGGTGGTGGTGGAGGTCCGCGGCCCACAGGTTAAGAAACCCTGCTGTAAACAATCTACCACCATCTTTAACTATATGACTCTATAGAAACTGTCATGGCACAACACCACACCACCGTATGCACACACATGCTAATGCTAACGTTAGCGCTGCAGAGTTGTTTAGGTAGGAGTGGAGGAGTCTAAAGAAACACTGCCCTCTAGTGGTCAGAGGTTTAAACACCACACAATGGGATCCACTGTTTGTACCAATGTTTACATTCAGCTATTGATTAAGAATCAATATTGAGAGAGAGTGGGGGGGGGGGGGGGGGTTGGGGGGGTTGACACAGCACTGGGATGCCCCTACACGATATACCAGCCTATTCCTGCACTTCTGCACTGAGCAGAACCTCCCTCAGCGAAACCAGTCAGTGAAGCGTATGACCAAAGACCAAATATTAACATAACGGTGATTAATGAACATAACCTACACGATAAAACAGATTCCAGGCCAAAAATGTGCCATAAAACAGCATATCCATAACCACCTCATCTCATCTGTGAGAGGTGGACGTCTGGTTACCTTCACCACCACTGTGAACAGTTCTGACCTTATCTAGAACAGAGCGCTTCACACCGAACCCACTCTGAATGGCTCTGTTTACATCTGAACCACTTAATTATGTGAATTAAAAGAAAATACAGGTGGAGTTCCTTATTACGTTCCTGCACAGAACCCAAACTATGTCAAATTATGGTTCTCCTGGGGTCCATTCCAGCTTAGGAACCCTCAGGAAAACGAAGCATCGTAATCCTGTGTGCTGTGAAAGTGTCCTAAAGTAACACGCTCCTCTGTGGACAAGGACAGTGTGCTAGATACCGAGTACCCACCTACGTGGTCAGCTACTGTAAGGGGAGTAAGAGAAGAGTCAGACTGACCTGCTGAGGGACGGTGGACAGAGTCACTCCTTGTGGCCGAACTGCTGCTGTACCTCCAGCTGCCTGTGCCTGCACTGTGGCCTGCGTCTGGGGTTGCACATGGACCTGCGTCTGCTGTGCTTGGGTCTGGAGCTGTAGCTGTGGCACCTGTGTGACCTGCGTCTGCGCGAGCTGCGCCTGTGCAGGAATCTGCACCTGTGACTGCGTCTGGGGCAACGAGGCCATCAGCACCTGCTTGACGGGCCCGTTTGGGGTCTGCACCAGTCTCTGGACACCCGTACCAACCTTGACCTGTCCCTGCGCAGGCTGGGCAGCGTTTAATACCGTCCCATCCGAGACGATGGACATTCCAGGTCTAAGGGGTGTCCCCGTCAGGACGCGTGCGATGGTGAGCTTCCCGGGCGAGCCCGTGTTTCCCCCAACGCTCTGTAGCACCTGGGCCTGACCCTGAGGGCCCTTCAGAATCACTATTTTAGGGGCCGCCTGGCCCGCAGTCTGTTGCGTAACTGCCGTAAGCTGCTGGGTCTGGAGCTGCTGTGCGGTTACTTGAGCCCCCGACACCGGCACTGCCAAGGGGGAGCTCAGCAAGACCGCGGTCGAAGCACCGCTGCTACTGGCCATGGGGAGAGACGTCTGAGGCACTGCCTGAACGGAAACCGGAGCAGAAGCGACTGGGATCGCCTGGGTGAGGGAGACCTGGGTTATCTGCTGTGTCTGGACCTGTACAGAAGGAACAGCATGCGTCGGAGCAGGGGGAGGTTCAGGGGAAGGGTCACTAAGGACAGGAACGCCGGGGTCCGAGGCTGGCTCTACAGGGGGATCCACCTGACCCAGTGCCAACTTGAGAGCTTCCTCAACTGGGTCTGAGGAACCCTGTGAGAAGGCATCCTCCGGCAGGGAGTCCAGGTTAAACAGTGGCGTGTCTTCGAACAGGTCCATAATTGGATCAGCCATCTCGTCGAACAGTACAATCAGGAATGCAAACAAAGCTGCCCCCCGGATACGGCGTTCCAAAAACAGATGGGAGAAAGCAACAGATTCGTTAGAAACCATGTGGAAGTACTTCAGTGTGGTCTATTAGGACAAAACCTTGTATCTCCAAAACGTTAACTTTACAGTAGAGTGGAAAACATTCCTCATTTTTAAACGGAAGCTTTCAAAAATTCCCAACAGCCGAATCATTCCGAGTGGTTTGATGGGAAATAGTCTAGTGTACAGAAATGTACTGTCCTTACAGCGGTGACGATCAACAGGGCAGAGACAGTTCATAAAGCCTAGCGACCCTACATGGGTCTTCTGGGATCAAACGTCAGTGGTGGATCAGCCCGACGACTTTCCTATGGGGACTACTTTTTTGCCTCACAGCGCCCTGCAGCATGTATCCCTCCACCATGAATGGAGTTTAAGGCTGAAATCTTCTCCACACTATCATAAACAGCGTCTCAGACATCAGGCAGCGTATTCAGAACCACCTCATGTAGGAACTTTCTGTGAGGGAGCTTTTAGAGGGGGACGTCTGGTTACCTTCACCACCACTGGGAACAGCTCTGACTGTATCTAGAACCACACCAAACCACACAACTGAATGACTCGGTTTACATCTTAGTTTGATGTAGGGGTTTTAGGTCATGGATGGAATTCTCCTTTAATGGAGCATATGGACCATCACGACATCACTGAACACGTTCTAAAGGCCAAATCACAGTCCAGGTGATATACAGACCTGCGGCTGACAGACGTCACAGTGCTGTAGCACAGCTAGCTAACCTCAAAGCAAACACAGCCGCGGACTGGGACATCACGGCCGGTCATATGTTTCAGGAGGTGCACAAGATCACCTGGACTACAATCTGGCCTTTAAGCAGCAGCACCCAACCCTGGTACTGGAGGACCACCCTGCCCTGCGTAGTTAGTGTTCCTCCTGCTCCCAACACACCGGATCCAACTGATCCGCTCATTAACAAGACCCTCCCGAGTTCGCAGGTGAGGAGAACAGACAAACACAGGCTGAACGATTTGGGATAGCTATCCGTGATGCTGTGGTTCGTTCCTATACGTTGAGGTCCATGCCTTCTTTGGACCCGGAAACCCAGCACATGCAGATTCACTGGTTTAAGGCTTTAGTACTGAATGACCACCACCTTTCCTGCAACGTTCACACTGGCAACGGCTTCCCGCCTCTGGTCGCTAATCTGGTCGTCTGGCTGTCTCTGAGCTCAAGCTGACTGCTGGTTGCTGCAGTTTCACTGAGGCCAGGTCCAAATCAGATGCGTCCCCACTAATAGTAAAACTCCTGGAGAGAAATCGCCAGACGGTCACAATGTGTGTGCGGTCAGGGTTCGGGTTTTGCGGTTGCTGTATATCTGAGGGCGACGGCACCGTCACCATCCCTCCATCTCTAGCAGGAACTGATCTCTAGGAACCAGAAATATCTAGGACAATATCCGTTTCACGGGTTTGGGAGATCAAGCACGTACCACCCTGCTCAGTTCCTATTGGTATTGCTTCACTCCTAATCTGCATAAAATTAAACTTCGCTCAACATTGTTGCATCACTGACTCCGCCCACTCTGCACTGCCAACGTTCCTGCTGCCTCTCCAGCTCTCACAGAAACCCTCACGATAGCCCTTTTCCACCTACGTAGAACCGGTTCCAGTTTGCTGTTTGCAATTTTATCCCGCTCAATCCATTTACACCTAAAATAAATATGTTCGGAACCCAAAAAGCGTGTTCCCATCTGGAACCGGCACGAGCCGTGACGACATCCGTGGGCGTGTCAGTTGTTAAGTAAAGAGAAGGCAACAATGGCGCCACCGAGTGGTCTGCTGGAGAACCTCTTCTACGTCTGATCTCCGGGAGTTGATCCGTGCTGCTTTCTGGATATAAACAAACACCTGGACTAACAGCGCAAATGCTCGCAGGTCATCTATACGGTCCGCCAGCTTGGTACTACTGTTTACTACCGCTGTGCAGCGCCCCCTGTTGGCACTGATGTTGTATCCTTTGGTTCCAGTAAAAACTGGTGCAAATACAGACCGGTTCCCTGAATAGCACTAAAGTTCTAGCAAGCCTGAAGGGAACCAGTTCAAGAACCAGGGTTCTGTTTAATCAGAAAAGGCTATGAATGAACTCCGGACGCTGCGCCGTGCTGCCGCCAGTGCGAACGCAGGGTTAGTTGTGGTTGTGATGTCACAGCCCCAGTGTTGGGTTGCTTGGCTGGTCTAACCCATCAACCACCAGGTCACAGGGTGAATTTGTAGGCTTAGAACTTGCTGTGTGTTCTGAAAACGACTGAACACCATTCATCTTTCAGCCCTAACAGAGCAGGGGGGGGGTGTCCGGGGTGGGACCCCAAAGGGCAACTACCCATTCCAAATTCTGGAAAAACCCTAAAAACGACACAAAATGGAAACGGGATACAAGGCTTTGCCTCCGGTTCACACACTCGGACTTACATTCAAGTTGGCGACTCGAGCTCTCCAGTCATTGACCCTCCAGTCCTCCTCCGAGCAGAAGCGGCAGGTGGACAACGTGGTGAGCGAGGAGGGAGGCAAAGGAATAGAGGGTCCTCCTGTCCCCCCACCTCTGCCCTCCAGCCTCTTCTTCCCTCTCCTTTAACTCTCCGGAACTGCTGCTTCCCGGGAAGCCCTTCAGCAGGAATGCCCCTAGAGAAGGCAGGTGGGATTCTGGTGGGAGACAAAAAGCAGGCAGGCAGGCGTTTGAGTCCAGTTCAGGGGCTGAGATGAATGGAAATGAGCGGGACCAGCAGGTCCCATCAGCCTGGAGTCACTAACAGCTCAACTGGGCTCCTGAAAGTGGCCGAGATCACCACGTCTGTGGGCCCGGAGGAGCGACCCGGTGTGGATGACTAGCTCAAAGTTCTGGGCGCTGCTGAACACAGAGCTGCTATTAATGTTAGCCGCAGCTAATTCAATAGCCATTCATACTGCTGCTGCTGCCGTGTACAAGGGAAACTAAGTGGACCTGGGAGGACTAAACGGCTGGTCTTATTGATCACAGGCGTTTACCGGAGCTGTCTATCGTTCGGTTTGATCCCCCTCGTTCGGACTCCCTTTCAATCCCCTCTCATCAACAAACCGGACCAAACCAAAGGCAACGTGCTACAAAACCCTGAGCCTGAGTACGTATAGACATGGACAAGGCCGCGAAGCTGTTTCGACTGAGCAAGGTCGCTTTTTTCCGGTAGAACGGCCACTAAAACGCTCCCGCTCACTCCTCTAACTTTCCCTGTTATAATTTCGGGCTACTAAATTTACCTTAGCGTCGACACACATGGCTTTCTCCGTCTCACAACACTGTACGATTACAGGAAACGGCCAGCGTAGAGCAGGAACTAGCTTTCTTGCCAGCGGCGACGTCGAGGGCGCGTCCCCTATCCCCATCCGCCTCGCTCTGATTGGCCGGCGCGGCGAGGGGCCGGCAGAACGTGGCGCTCTCATTGGCCCGCGTGCACGCCAGTCATGCTAGTGTGCGGAATTACTGGGCGGTCAGAAAGCTAGTTCGGTTGAAGAGGCACTCAATGCGGCCTGCTTGTTATCGGCGTGGGGTTTTCCCGAGCGCTCTTATTATTGCAATTTACGGCCATAGCAGCCAAATATCATCCGTGGCCGCCGACAGATCTGTTTAATTCCAGTCCTCATAGAGGAAAACGAGCTCCTCCGAGCAGTGTTAGCCTCCACGTCTCATATTTAGCCTATGCTAAATGATATTAGCAAAATAAAGCCTGGTATATTAAAGGGGTATTCCACAGACTGCTTCTTAGTTCTGTGTTATTCCATATTTAGGATGTAAACACACATATCCAGAGTGGTTGGTGTGAAACGTTCCCTTCTAGAGAAATTTGGAAGAATTAGAGGGCGGTAGAATTGTTTACAATGGTGGTGATGGGAACCAGATGTCTGAAGAGCGTAATGCATATACAAGCTACCTCCTCTGAGTGGTTATCGATACCAGGCCTGGAATATTGTTTGATATGAGGCAAATTATTATTAATAATAATAATATTTACTACTATATCACACATATCAACCCAGAGGACAGGGGCAGGTGACTGTAGATAATATGGCAAAATAAATAAAATGGCAGTATTTGCATTGTAGACACCTGGTTACCATAACTACCATAGTGGTGAAGCCACCATGAAAGCATTAAATGTTGTCCTGAAAAGTTCTTTGGGACAAATGAAGTAACTGATCATGATATTTACAAGCTTATAATGTTACAATACACACGATATAGAGATGTATAGGTTTTATATTTGAATGTTTCAGTTTTTCCAGTAAGCTAAACTCAGCAAAGACATGAAAACTGTTTGGTAAATATTTGGTATTATTTTGGTATATATGTGGAAATCATTAATTTAAAGGATCCATATCACTGCTAGCAGGTGTATAAAACCACATACAGAGCCATGCGGTCTCCACAGACACACACTGGCAGTAGAGAGGGTCATTCTGAAGAGGTCAGTGACCACAAGTTCATGTAACATCTGTCCTGCTAGAGCTGCCCCGGACAACTGTAAGTGCTATTGTTGTGGAATGGGAGCAGCTAGGAGCAACAACGGCTCAGACACAAGTCGAGCCAGGAAGCTTCTGGAAGCAACAAAAGCAGCAGAAGTGAGCACCAGGATCTCCATGGCTGAGCTACTGCACACAAGCCTAAGATCACTATGTTCAATGCCGAGCATCGGCTGGAGGGTGTAACCGTGTTCTCTGGAGTGATAGATCACGCTTCACTATCTGACAGTCTGATGTAGGAACCTGGGTTTGGTGGATGAATCCAGGAGAACGCTCCCTACCGGAATATAACTCAACATAAAAGTCCTTGCAGAACTGAACTACTTACAGCACAGGGTGGAGACACTACGGTACATCCTGTCAGGCCGTTCTTGTACTCATGAAATGCTGGTTAGCTTACTGTGCTGATATCCCCTAGCCTGCCACTAACAGAGGATAGCGGGCCAGGTAGATGAAGCAAAGCTGCTCTGGGAGGTATCGTCAACTCTCTAAAGAGAGTCTGGTACCTTCTGCCACTCAGCATAGATAAGAACCGCCTACTACTGGCGGAATAGGAGATTTAACTGACACTCAAGACGACCAATCATAAGCCAGCTATTTGGCTTGACTTGAAAAGGAGGCAGTCCTGATAACTGAGTCACGGCATTAACAGACGGAGTGGGTTTGGCTGAGACTGTTCACTCTGCTCAGCTGATGAAACAAAACTCTGATTCCCATCGGACAGCGCAAATACATACCCGGAAGTGTGGATAGCCAATCGGAATGTGTGTGGTAGTGTGGCCAGGTTAACACACTAAAGGGGGCAAAGCGTCTGTGTCTGAGACTGCATGAGTAGAGCAGCTAGGGCCTCCAGCAGAACATGGAGGGACACTGACTTTCTCAGCGTATCATGGGGTTATAGGCAGTAATGACCCACTGACCACACCACTGCCCCACTGACCACACCACTGCCCCTTGTACTACACAGCCACAAGTTAAAATGGTGTGGAGAATCTTTCTAGAGGAGCGGAGACTGGAGGCTCCATACTCTGGAGCAGGAGGTCAGACAGATACGTGTTAGTAACACTCTTTAAATATGATAAGAAGAAAAGAACCAGGGATGGCAAATACCCATGTATCATATACCTGAGAGAGAGAGAGAGAGAGGGAGAGAGACAGAGAGAGAGAGAGAGAGGGAGAGAG
>CM067482.1:33888728-33921097 GCA_034552555.1 Semaprochilodus insignis | reverse complement strand
TTCCTGCTTCAGAGTTGGTTCTCTGTTTGAGATATTCGTAACTATGAAGTTTTTTTTAGCTGTATATACCACATTAGTTGACTAATCCTGCTAATATTAGCCGATTACTTGCCAACAGTGCCATTTTTTACTTCAGAGTTGGTTCTCTGTTTGGGAAGTCTGTAACCGTGAGGCTGTTTTAGCTGTATAGATGATGTTAGCTGATGAATCCTGCTAATATTAGCCGGTTACTTGCTAACAGTGCCATTTTTATTCTGAAGTTGGTTCTCTGTTTGGGATATTCGTAACTATGAGGCTGTTTTAGCTGTATAGATGATGTTAGCTGATTAATCCTGCTAATATTAGCCGATTACTTGCTAACAGTGCCATTGTTTACTTCAGAGTTGGTTCTGTTTGGGAAACTTGTAATTGTGAAGTAAATTCATCTGTATAGATGATGTTAACTGACTTATCCGCTAATATTAGCCGATTACTTCCTAACAGTCTTTTCCTGCTTCAGAGTTGGTTCTCTGTTTGAGATATTCGTAACTATGAGGTTGTTTTAGCTGTATATACCACATTAGTTGACTAATCCTGCTAATATTAGCCGATTACTTCCTAACAGTCTTTTCCTGCTTCAGAGTTGGTTCTCTGTTTGGGATATTCGTAACTATGAGGTTGTATTAGCTGTGTATGTGACATTACCTGACTAATTTGCTCTTATTAGCCGGTTACTTGCTAACAGTGTAATTTTTAGCTGCAGAGTTGGTTCTCTATTTTGTAACTGGGATGTTGTTTGATAAACCGGGCTTGGCACTCTTATTCCCAGACAGCTTCCGGTGCTTCCATCTGTGGTTAAATCATCTAATTACGTTATTCTGGCGCTGTGCTTGTTCAGTGTCATTTGATCCGCTCGGTCATGTCAGGCTTTAGCGTGTGTTCACGGCAGAAAGTCATACCATTCTGCAGCTCTAAGGTATACGTCCTTCGCTCTGTGGCCGACCAGCTACTTAGTTATAGAACGGTGTGATTACATATGAACAGTAGACCCGGAGACACGCCCTGCTGGAGGAGAGTGGCGTGCTCACATGACGGTTCATGTTCTCAGCGTATCTGGACTATAACGAATAGAGAATTGGAACAGACCTTTATTCAACCAAGGTAGTAACAGTACGCTGTGTGTGCAGTCCACTCACGTGAGGGTTTGGGGGTCCAGGTTTCCGGTGATGGTCAGGCCATAGAATCTCTGCATGGCAGAGATTGCAGAGGAAATGGACTGAGGGGAGCGGGCTGCTTGCATGCGGAGATCTCCTGGAGGCAGGTAACCATACTGCTGTAGCCATGCCTAAAGCACCGACGAACAGAACAGGGAATGGTGGTTAAACACCTCCACATGGAAAAACAACATACTGCAGTTACACGGCTGCCATCACGATTACTACATGCCCTGTATCATAAACATACTGCATCTTGAAGTGGCGTATGGAATTGCGCTATCAATCTGCAGCTCGGACTGGAAGAGATCATGAGCCCCTCCCCCAAAACAAGCCCAGAATCGGTTCTGGGTGTGAACTCAGGCATTCAGGACAAACGCCTCATTCCTCCTCCAGGTCCCTGAGGTCTTTAGATCAGTAGGACTTGGCTGCTCCACAGTCCCAGCTGAAGCTCAAGGGCGACCGAGCTTTTGCAGCTGCAGTGCCGAGACTCTGGAACCACCTACCACTGGACATAGGAACCATGGAACCCCCCCTCACCACCCCGTTTCAGCTTTCAAAACAAGAATTGCTTCAACACTCTACAACACCCGAAACATAAAGCTACGCTCCCCGTTAGACCTTCTGTAAACTTCCCAAATCCGTAACATCTTCTACTGTCATAATCTGGAATTCTCTCCACTTCCTGAAACAGGCTGGATGTTTTGTTGTAGGACGTGTATTTGACCGGGTATGATTTGTGATATTTCTGAAAAGCACACTTTAACTTCATACTGTGCTTTGACTCAATCCAGCCTGGATTCACCCGGAATGAGGTATTAGCAGCATTCCGACCCGCGCTGACTCCAGTGTTTTCCACAGCTGTGCTGAGATGGCCCTACTTGGAAAATGTGCAACTGTTTATGGGGGTTTTTGGCCCCAGCGTTGGGCGGGATAGTGTTTTTCCAGCGTAGGGTATTCTGCCTGTTGATCGGCACAGTTTGCGCTAGCTTGCTTTTCCCTTCTGTTTTTAATCACTGGTTAGCCGCTAGCTGGACGCTGTTTGGTGGGATGACTCTTCCAGATGCCTACAGGACACTACCGAGGCTAAAACCCAGCCGTGCTGTAGATTTCCACAGTGTCTTCCATCACCCCATGTCCCTCCTCCACCACATACTGTACAAGATGCATGACCACACCTCAGTGCTTTAACAATGCTTCGGCTTGCTCAGCCCAAATCCGATTTCTGGCATATCCGGAGTGTATCCAGATCTATTTTTGATGAAATCCGATCCCACATGAAATCCAAAATTCAGGGGTGGCTTAAAATTAGATTCCTCTTTGGAATTTTACAGGTGGGTCTCAATATGGACACTCCAAACACGGACTTCTACATCAGTTTTGCAACTCAGCCAAAACTGAGTATGTCAAATCGGAAGTACCGGAATTACAGAAGAGCTTGACTTGACATAGGGACTGTTTGGATGGCGAGCAACTCATGCAGATGGATTGGTTATGTCTGGACACACAAATCCGATCCGATCACTTACAAATAACAGCACGGACAGTCGTCTCACAAGATGACCGATTTGCTGTCTCAGATATAAATTTTTTTGGGGGACTATTTTGCCTCACATCGCCCTGCATGTATCCCTCCACCATGAATAGAATGTAAGGGCAAAACTATCATAAAACTGCATCTCAGACATCAGAGAAGCAAATCCGATCTAATAGCAGTCTTGGGAATTCAACTCACTAACTGAAACTCACTCGTGATTGATTTTAACTGACCTAAATTAGGACTCTAAATAAACCAGCAAATAAATAAATAAAACAATGATTTACAGTGAAAAGGTCGGTTTTAAGACGTCCATTCGTGTATAAAGGTCCGGCTAGCATGTAGTTTGGTCACCAAGTATGCAAGAACAGCTAATTCAGCTGAAGATCCTGAAGATCAAACTAGTCAAGTTCAAATTTTAACCTCAGCTAGAATAGCCATTACGCTACGCAGCCAACTTGCTTGCCACTACAGATTTACTAACCAGCCCGCTTCCAGTTTAGCCTCTTTCCCTTCACTGGGCGGAGCACTTCAGTTCTGTCCACGGGTTCAGAGGTCATTGGTTTCTGTGTGTATGTGACCATGAACTCAGGAACCTCCGAAACGGCCCCCAAAATGAACCCAACTCAGACCACGTCTCGAGGGAGGTCTCCGTTTGGTTTGTTTGCAGTTCGTTTCGTGGTCTGATTCATGCATTGTGAAAACAAACCTTCCCCAGCTCCACTTTCTGCTGAGGCTTGCCGTACGTACACAACCACAGTCTTCCAGCACTTCAGCAGGCGAAAACAGACCGCCGAAGACCACAGACCGTACTACAGGATAAAGCCTGCCTGGGAGCTCACGGCCAGACAGCAGCGAGACGTGGTACACACGCATGCGACACTGGGTTCCACACTGAACGCCGTACGAACGAGCTGGACTTTTTTGGTGCAACAAGCTTTGGCCAAGTCAGCAGCAGGCGTGTCTGGTCGTTCCATTCCCCACCACAAAGGTTAGTTATATCAAAGAGTGCCGGCCACGTTCGCAGCCAGACGGCGAGTGCTGCGCTCACTGCGAGCGGTGTGAAAGGGGTCTGAGTTCTAAAGGAGTCGTGGTTTGAGATCTTATCAGCATTAAGAAGGACCAGAAAGAGAACCTCTTTGAAGTCCTCTTTGATGTCCTCTTAAAAAAGGTCTTAAAAGGAGTTTGGTTCATTTAAGAAGAAGTACACGTGAAAACACCTCCACAGTGGTGGTGGTGATGGGAACCAGGGTTCTCCATGTCTAGAACACACATATAGACTACCAGTGAACCTACACATGTCTTCTGGGTGTTATATGGAATGTTGATGATGGAAAATCTGGAAAACCTGGAAATAATAAGTTTCTTTGGGGGACTATTTTACCTCACAGCGCCCTGCAGCATGTATCCCTCCACCATGAATGGAGTTTAAGGCTGAAATCTTCTCCACACTATCATAAACAGCGTCTCAGACATCAGGCAGCGTATTCAGAACCACCTCATGTAGGAACTTTCTGTGAGGGAGCTTTTAGAGGGGGACGTCTGGTTACCTTCACCACCACTGGGAACGGTTCTGACTTTATCTAGAACGGAGCGTTTCACACCAAACCACTCAGAACGACTCTGTTTATGTGTTAACTGCTTATTTATGCGGACATTTTGGAAAATCGGATGAGCTCACCTTTAAGTTACTGTCGGCGGTTTGCTGAGTTCTACTAACTGATGTCGCTCCCTGCAGGGCAGATTTACAAGCTGGGTACTTATGGGTGCTGAGAGGCTAAACCTCAGACCTCTTGTGCAATGGAACAGCTCTGTAAAGGCTGGGAAGGGCACGCTAGCCTACAGTCCTCCTACACGGCATCTCCAAACGAATCCCATGTTTTCCATAATATGGCCACATGACCTAATTAGGGTTTCGCAAACTAAGGTCTCGTTATATTCCAGCACGTCTTTTTCAGTGCCGTTCCCCGGAGAGCGGTAAGGCTGTCGCATGTGTGCACGCTGCCTGGTAGTTAATATCCGAGAGGGTAAAAGAAAGACAACCAAACTGCAGGGAAAAAATGACTCACATGTTCCGTTTCCTCAAAGCCAACGGAATAAAACAAGATCCCAACGAGAGGTGATCATATCCAAGGCAGTCCAGCTTCTCGAGTTACCATAGAGAACCCCGACAGCCAGCTAACCCTATCACCACCACACGGGCTTTCATGCCTTCATGCCTTTCCTGGGAACAGCACTGCTTAGACTTGCAATGACCAGACCTGCATAGAACCATGAACACTCAAAGAACTATTTGCATGCTTAGGTGGTTCTTTGCATGGTGAAATGGTTCTTCAGACTGATGCTCAACAACATAACAATAGTAGAACCCTTTCTAATGACCTACAGAACCATACACAACAATCCTCCATCAGTGCAAAGTACCATGCAAATGGCTCTTTTGAGTATTTGGCCTCTATACAGAACCACCGTCTGTACTAAAGAACCCCTGAAGAACCTTCTTTTTTTTCCTCCCCACATATGAACACTGACCCTTAGAACTACAGGCCTTCATTAAGGGACATAGATGTCTAAACTAGGTCGAAAAACACAAGAAAAAGAAAACAGCTCTATATAATAATGCTAATTTTTGCTAGCATCCCTATGGGATTCTAGTTGTATGTTAGCTAACAGCAGGGCCTATGAACTTTTATTGGCTGTTCTGGATTAAACACAAGCACCTAAAGCTTGTAAAAACAGCTGCCCTGACAACCAGAGTCGCTCATTGTCGGGGTGAAGTTGTGATATTGGCCAGTGATGGACTGGCGGCCTGTCCAGGTGTTTCCTGCCTTATGCCCAATGAGTTCTGCGATAGACTCCAGGTTTAGAGGTGGAGTGAACGAATGCAAGTAGTGATATTAAGCCGAGTCTGTACTGCATTAAAATATGGCCGCTAGCAAAGCATAAATGGCTAACTGCTAGGTCGCCTCAGTGCGAGTGTCCTGACCACCAGGGGTCACTAACATTGCTTTGGGGAATTGAACAGAAGCTTCAGCATCAATAAGCTGGATCGGTATCTGTATCGATACATCCTACATCCCTAGTGGACACTTCCAAATTGCTCTTGGAACCAGTTCACACACCGACATCAACTACTCCTATCCGTCCTCAGCCGTAGGCCTTTAAATCACACCACTCTGAGGTTGAACTCCAGCTTCAGAAGATTTTAATGGTGCTTCGTTTTCCATGAATACTTGTGGTTGAGCTCTCCGAGGAAGACGGCTGAGGATATAATATAATCATATTTCTAGGCGATGTCTATGAGATCTCCAGCTGTTGTTTATGCAGCTATAAGTCAAGCTATTTTAGCACCTGGCCCACTCACAGCTCCGGTAGAAGAGCACTTCTCCTCTTCTTAGTCAGAGTTAGTCCTAATCCCGCAGTGGGTTATATTTGTTGTTGGATGGGAAATCATACATTGCGCCA
Organism: Semaprochilodus insignis; assembly: GCA_034552555.1. Lineage (NCBI taxonomy): Eukaryota > Metazoa > Chordata > Actinopteri > Characiformes > Prochilodontidae > Semaprochilodus > Semaprochilodus insignis. The sequence goes on along the minus strand of CM067482.1, from coordinate 33,914,902 downwards.
CAGGCCAGAATACGGCGCCTACGGATGTTCGTAAGAAGTAAAGGCAGCTAAGGAAACGCTGAACCTAAACGTAGTGTGAACCAAGGCTGGAGAGGCTCTAACAATCTCCAAGGATCTCCAAAGACTGCAGATGTTCCATGCCGCCTTTGTAGTCTACCAGTTCATACCACCCAGCCGCTCTAAAGGCTCTGAAGTGTAAGCCAGGTGTAAAAGCATGGCTGGACACTCAAAGGACCTAATTATCATGAACTCTGATCTAGCACAGGAACATCAGCCCTGGACGACCAGGTCTCTGCTCAAACAAACCTGATTCAGCTCAGCGGTTAACTTTTGTGTCAGACTCAAACGCTGCCCACCTCTGGCTTAGGATGTTTGACCCAGTTGGATCCTGTTGCCGAGTAAGGGTCCAAGAAATTCATCAAGATCCAAAATGGCTATCCCAGTCCTGTTACTCAGACAGGCAAGTGAGTCCGTAAGCAAGGAGCAAGAGGTCTGAGGAATCTGGAGATACTATGAAGTACGCCAAGTAGTAAGACTGCCGACTCTTAGCTTGAGTTTGAAGGTTTGTTTGTGGATGCATCAGAGAAGGTAAGCACCCTGGTGTTGTAACTCCAGAACCTCTGGAGTTCATTCTGTGCTGCCCTACAGAGCTTCAAAGGTCAGATATTGAAGGTCACTAGTCCTGGTTTCCTGAAGGCCACAACAAAAGGTCACGTATGGTTGGAGAGCATAATGCCCTATTCTGCTGCAAAGTTTGAAGTGGGCTACTCCTACAACGCCCTAAGGGCTTTTTCCGGGCCCCGGTCCGCGTGCACTATGGCATGTTTGGTCAAGTGCGAAAGCTGTGTTCGAGCCTGGGAGCAGTCCAGAGCACCGAACTTTGGTCCTTCAGAAATCGGTGGTCTGAGATTTGCTTCTAGTGAAAGCTATCTGCTCCTGGTGTCGCGTGATTGGCTCAGTTTGTAAGGACATTGTAGGACAAGGAACAACTCCAATTCCTCTCCTACAAGACCGGCTCCTTGTTTGTAGGTCCTCCTGCACAGTGAAACATGCCATGCATCCCAAAAGCGCTGTTCCTCTCCACCTGAGTGCTCGTCTCCAAGCAAATACTATAAAGCAGTAAACAGATGAAGTTTCTTCCTGACATTTTGTGAACCTGTGCACAGACAAGTGGCGTACGGGTCTGCCAAATTCACCCACAGTTCGGATGGAGTACTTAGGAATGAAAGCACATGAGCAGTAATGAGCCCCTCCCCGAAACGATCCCAGAATCAGTCCTGGGTATGAACTCAAGTATTCAAGACAACGCCCTAAATTTCTTTGGAGCTCTCTGGACCTCTGTGGGCAAGAGCCTCAGCAAGGCCACTCAGGGTGCACCCAAGTCGGATACAAATCTGAGAGATTCCGGGGTCCGTCTCTCCGGTTCCCTAAAGGCTAGCGAAAGGGGCATGTCATGCCCTAATGACATGAGGAGTCTGGCTTTGTTTTGAAGGTGCCTGCTACAAGGTTCCCTTCACCTGTGGGAGCAGTTAGTCGGGGCTGACGTCGACTGTCCTGCAGGGAACTCCAAGTAACTGGAGATTTGGTTCTTGACCAGTTGAGTGTTCTAGTTCATCCATAAGAAAAATACCAAAAGTCTGTGCGATGATTCCAAGGGAATTCCATTCCATTCCATTCCATTGGATACTTGCATATAAATAGTTGATAATGGTACAACAGTGGTACATCTGAAAAAACAATGCCTACTTTGTCTTAGAACACCCCGTAGGTTCCTTAAAACTGCTGTAAAACTGTGTACTAGGCACCAGGTGGTGTATTCATATTGCACAATGTGGTAAACTTTTCCTGAGGGAGCTTTACCGGGACTAAATGATTCAGACGTATGGTTCCCATCACCACCACCTTGAGCAATCCTGATTCTAGAATGGAGCATCTCACATCCAACCACTCTGAATGACTTTGTTTACACCGTAAATGACAGAACTGGGTGTGGATTTTGGAATACAGTCAGTGGAATTCCCCGCTAAGAAGATGCACTAGTGGGTTTAGCAACAGCCCATAACCTGGGGCGAACCCATTCTTGCGAGGGAGGACTTCTTGCTTAGCCAGCACGTTTGATCCAACCCTGGATTTTCTGTCTCATGACGGTGGATCACTGCCAGGGTTATTGGAGAAAGCAAGTTCAGAAGATGAGGCCTAGCGCAGAACCCTGTGTTTAGTGAGACCAGACAATGGTAAACCTCAGAAGGCAAGACTTTTGAGTAACCCAACAGAACTTCCAGTCAGTTTCGACTGCTGATCAGATCGAGATCGCTCTTCTATGCAACCAACTAGATCAACATCAGTACAATGGACAGAAGGACCAACCTCAATTATCCACCAAACATGGGGAATTTCCACCCACAATTCAGTATTATGGGATGTAACCCGAGTAATTCCGAGTGGGTGTTTGGTGAGAGATGGTTCAGATGTTCTGTACAGTGGTGGTGATGAGAACCAGGGGTCTCCATGTCTAGAACCCTCATATAGACACTTTATTGACTATCTAAACCACCAGTGAACCTACACGTGTCTTCTGAGTGTATATGGAATGTTGATGATGAAAATCTGGAAAACCTGGAAATACTAAGTTTCTTTGGGGGACTATTTTACCTCACAGCGCCCTGCAGCATGTATCCCTCCACCATGAATGGAGTTTAAGGCTGAAATCTTCTCCACACTATCATAAACAGCGTCTCAGACATCAGGTTGGTTCCATTCACCACCATTGTGAACAGCTCAGACTCTGTAAGATTATCTAGAACGGAGTGTTTCACACCGGCACCACTCGGAATGTTTACATCCGAAGCATCTGCACTGTAACCTCATAGTCACTGATTCAATTCAAATGTGCAGGAATACAAAAACAGTCCTGGAGACCTTCCCATATGTTCTCCCACCTCATGACTGTAGGAGAAGCCTCTGCCATCGGTCGAGACAGGGAACGCCAAAGAATGAGCAAGGAATTCTGATGATTTTCCTGAATTTCTGCCTTACGATGTAAACAGAGTCATTCAGAGTGTTCTAGACAAAGTCAGAACTGGAACCAGACGTCCACCTCTAAAAGCTCCCTCACAGGAAGTTACTACATGGTGTGGGCATAAGGACCCTTCACTGGACTAAGTGATGTTTAAGCCCCGGCGGCACTGCAGGCCATGATGCTCTACAGTTACAGCCTTGAGCCATCTCTGATTCCGTCACTCCCTTTTGTTCTCTGCATGACATCATAGTTCGGATATACAATGGCTTCTATTCTTCACCTCTTCCCTTTCCTGATTCAATAGCCTTCATTCATCCCCCTCTCCTTCTTGAAGGCGCTCTTCTCTGAACTCTACTCCCTCCATCCTTTCCCACTTCCTCTTCTGTGTGGCATAAACATCTGTTCGCAGGATATAGGTGCTCAAACACACAAGGAAAAGCCCCTGACCACTTCCTCTTCACCACAGGATGTGACTGGGCAGCTCTGATTTTCCTAGCCGTAAGTCCAGGATAAAAACGGACTGTGATTCAGATTTTGCTGGTGAATTTCGGTTCTTCTCGGTATTTGATATCTCCATGTGCTTTAATGCGAGCGCGCACTCGAGCTGCATAAGCTGCTGATGAGCAGATCCTGGTCTGAACACCAGCTTCACAGGAAAGATAAGACTACCTTAGGACCGGATGTTGGTTCTGATACTAATAAAATTAGCCGGATCGGGTATCGGATAATTAGGCCGATCCATGGGGCGATCTATTTGTTTGCCACGCATGCTACCCCATATGCCATCAGCACATGTGCAGCGTTCATTGACTTCCAAACACAGAGAGTACTGGAGAGTCGGCTGTATGGAGGAATTCTGTTTTACAGGCTTAGTACGGTAATGTGTAAGCCAATCCTGATGCCTTAGATCTCTCCCATATGGATACAGTCTATCAATTCAGCAATAGTATCGGATCAGTATCGGGTATCGCCCAGTTCTCAGAGTTTAGGTACCAGTATCGATATCGGAGCTGAGAAAGCTGGATCAGTGCACCCCTACTAAGGATAACCATGTATAACTCTTTGGAAGGAGGATTAGGAGGCTAAGGAGGTTCTATCTAGAACCATGAGTTCCACATAGAACCACTTGCATGGTGAAACAGTTCTTGGGATTGATGCAAAATGTATGGCTCTGTGTGTAGCACCTATTGTTACAAGCTTGACAAGCCATAAGAACAGCAGAACCCCTCTCCAGTGCTAAACAGACCATCGCTGCAGGAGAACCCTTGAAGAACCATCTTTTCTAAGCGTGCGCTGATAAGCGGACAAAGAAAATGTAGGCCAGCTGAAGCCGTGCACTCAGCTAAAGTCTCTTTCTCTTGTTTGTGACCATAATCGTAACTCAGAACAGATGTCGGGATCCTCAGCTTAAGGGCGGTGGGGGCAGCAAATCCTATCCACAGCAAACGCTGGCTGTACTTGCAGACTCAGCATCCTCCTGCCCCTCTCCTCTCATCACATGACTCCTCTAACGTCTTACAACACAAAAGCATTACTTCAGAGTCACAAGATCAGAACACACGGGGCCAGTGCGGCACATTGTCTGCCGCGTTATCCCAGACGGAACTAATTTCGGCTTATGCATATATACATATGTCATGTCTCGGTGGTGGTCAAGCAGTGAGCGTGTGACATGGTATTCTGGGGTTCTAGCTATGAGGCTTAAACACTGGCCGATACCATGCTGGTCTACGTCTATAAGCCAGAAGCTCTGCCAACAGCTCATTATAAAGCAAGCATAGATTTTCAGACTTCCTGCACAATCCAGTGGCTGGTATTTCTTTACCCTGGTGGAGGTGGTGATGGGAACCGGGGGTCTCCAGGGGTCTACAGCACTAACATAGCTAGTTTATTCACTATGAAAACCACCACATGCCTTCTGAGCTATTATGTGCAATATTACTGGCTGCAATATAATGGAAATCATTTATGATGTTCAGCCTGATGATGCAATGCAAATTTTTAGAATTTTTTTTTATTAGATTATTTTTAGGTTATAAGACAAACTATGCCTTTAATTGTACTGACAATGTCATTAAAGGTGTTTTATAGCGTTTTATATATTGGTTTATGTAAGTAATGTATGTGTTTTCCCAGGAAAATTTAATTTTTTGAAATCGTCCGTTCCGCCTTAAATGGTGCAGCACTTCCATTCTGGCGCCTCAGGCGCCAGAATGGAAGTGCTGCACCATTTAAGGTGGACGGGCTAATTCGAAAAAGGCGCTTGCGAATAGTGAGCCAACTTCACTCTAGTTATTTATATTATATCTCAAATCATACTATAAGAAAAAAAAACCCTACTCANCTAATTCGAAAAAGGCGCTTGCGAATAGTGAGCCAACTTCACTCTAGTTATTTATATTATATCTCAAATCATACTATAAGAAAAAAAAACCCTACTCACTTCTGGTTTAACGTCTTGTTTGCCTGTTTCTCCGTAAACGCAGAGCCAACAGGAGAGTACGAGCAGCAGCTCCGCGACTCCATCCGACCAGCCCGCCATGACTAGAAGCCAAACTCCTTCTCCTTTACCGGGAACTCTTCTTCTTTGCCTCCCGAGCTGCCAAAATATCACCAAAAAAACACCTTTTTTTCTAATACCAATAACCGCCTCAGAAATACTGTCCCATCAGATAAAAGATGGCGAATCTGCGGACCATAAACACACGGTCTTATTTTCTTTAGCTGCTAGCCGCCCTCAGAGTTCCATCAGATACAAGACGGCGAATCTGCGGACGCGGAAATCTCGACTAGCTTTTCACTGCTCTGCGTAAACTCTCCGCAAGTCATATTTTTCTTGGGAAATAAATCAGAAACGGAGGAGTGAGGGGTCTCACTGACTTCCTCCACGGCTTGCTTATCTTTAGTACTTTGCTTTATATCAGTCCTCACACTCGGATGTCACGGTGTTCCGTCTCTACAGCGCCTTTCCTCCGAGCTGTTGACGTGGTCGCTCCATAAGGCTGCTTAGGCAAAGCTGGCACGGCTTCTATTCTACAAGCAGCCCCCTCTAAAACCCTCCTCCTTTTCCAAAGAAGCCCACCCATTTCCAGCTGCCAATGCCGCTCCCTCTGTACGTGGGGCATTCCAAAGATGCAGTACACCTAAACTGTATCCATAATAATTCAGTTAACAGCAGTTTTGGTGTACAATATTGGCTCAGATGTTCTTTACAGTGGTGGTGGCGGTGATGGGAACCAGGGGTCCCCATGCCTCCAGTATGTTGTGGTGTTGGTGTAGAAGACTGTGGAAACATCTCCAACAGTCACACAGTGGCTGCTCATGGTGGCCACCCAGTCCTGCTAGCCAGCCCACATGTGCACACATGTTGAACTAAGTACTTGATTACATTACAAGTGTCTGTCCCGTCTCTGCAGCGAGAGACTGAGCAATGCTCCTGTTCCCCCAAGTGCGGTGGTATTGCTTGCCTTGGCTGTGACAGCTTGAAGGCTGGCGGGTATGGCGAGCTGCACATGCTTACCAAGCTCTTCTGGCAGCAGTGTGCCCAGGAGCGCCCGACTCCTCCAATTTGGCTTTCATGCTGCCTGCCCGAAGCGCCGTTTAGGGTGCATCTTCAACACCACCATGCTGCACCAGGTCCTAGCCAATCTTCTTCCAGCATCATAGCAGCTGGGACTTGCAACATCCATTCTGCCGGGCTCTGCTGCCACACTGCCTCTTATGCAGTCTGCGCTGCTGTTTCCTTCGCAGTCCTCAGCCAGGCTCGCTTTACAAGAGACGCTGCGTCCACTCACTGTCCACTCTATTAGACACTCCTACCTTGCTGCTCCACCTTGTAGATGTACAGTCAGAGACGATAGCTCATCTGCTGCTGCACAGTGCAGTGTTGGTCATCCTCTAGTCCTTCATCAGTGGACACAGGACGCTGCCCACAGGACGCTGCCCACGGGATGCTGCTCACAGGACGCTGCCGAGGACGCTGTTGTGCTGGACAGTTTTGGTTGGTGGACGATTCTCAGTCCAGCAGTGACACTGAGGTGTCCAGCAGCACTGCTGTGTCTGATCCACTCACACCAGCACCACACACACTAACACACCACCACCACGTCAGTGTCACTGCAGTGCTGAGAATGATCCACCACCAACATCATACCTGCTCTGTGGTGGTCCTGTGGGGGTCCTGACCATTGAAGAACAGGGTAATACAGTATACAGAGAAACAGATGGACTACAGTCTGGACCTGTACAACTACAGAGTGTCCTATATGGTCAGTGGAGCTGATAACATGGACACTGGGTGTAGATACAGGGTGAAGGTAAATTATGGAGGACAGCATGCCTCCAGTGAGGTTGGGAAACTAGAGGGAGGGAAAGTGCAGACCGGCGCCACCTGCTGGTTGACTGCGAGACTCATTCCATGTGACCGGTGTCGGTTGTACGTGGTAATTTGAAATGTTTTCATGTTTGTCTTCCATTGTTTCAACTGCATATTGCTCTAACCCAAAACAGATTTGGCCACCCATATTTTTCATGGCGGAGGGAAATATTTCAGTCTGAGCTGGTGGCCACACTCACTTAGACCTTCTAATGCCGGTTCTCCAACAGTAAAGTGCATAACGTTTGGAAAGAACTCCAGAAATGATTATTAAAACAGATATGATGTGTGTTTTTATATATCTGCATATAGACATATTTGCATGTATATCAGTGTGTGTGTGTGTGTGTGTGTGTGTGTGTGTGTGTTAGATCTTCACTATATTTAGTGTTATCAAAGTTTCCAATGGCCTATTTCAGGTATTAAAGCTGTTATGCTCTAGTTGCACCATTGGACTTACTGGTTGTACCGTCTGACTTTCAGACTAACCTTTAACCTGAGTTTATCCTTACATTCTGTTCAGTAAATAAATAAACATTATTATAAACTTTATTATAAACATTATGTACATTTTCATGGTTTTGCTGAGGAGATGATACCACCTGACATGATAGACTGAAGCATTTGAACCAAAATGACTCCAAAATCACATTTTTTGCAGAATTTGTGAAGAAGCTATTGACCTTGGCATTACACTGTGAAGATCTTAATGTGTGTCAGTATAAAAGTGCTTTGTTTTCGGTTGCGCTGCCTGACATTTGACCATGTGGAGAACGTTTAAAGTTGTCTTGTTTTTAAAACATGGTTTTTATTGTTTTTGTAAGATTTCAAAAATAAAATCATGCCAAATTATTTAATTTAGAATTTCAGAACTAAATGACCTTTTTTTGATGCTTTACTTAATCTACACATACGGTTGGACGGTTGTACCACCTGACATTTTGGAGGCAAAAAGAAGCTAAACTGAATTTTATTTGGATGGCCTGAAGATTGTTGAATAATTTATGTCGTATTTTTCTAGTTATTTTGGGGGTTTTTTTGGGCACAAAAAAATGAATGTCTTAAAACATTTTTTATGTAATTTTGAATCGGCATCTGCCCTTTAGATCGTATCAAAACTTTGTGATGAATGGACCAAAAGAAATGACCAAAAATGACATTATTAATTCCTCTATTAACTTCCACTGAAAGTTAGAAACGTGTTTTCCTTCTTCTGTAAAGTTACCATTATAAATATAATATATAAATATATATAAAGGTGTTTTTACACACACACACACACACGCACACACACACACATATATATATATAGATGCCGATTTTGACTTTTCTGCATCATTTGAACACAGCAGCTGCTGTTTACACCGTGTTAACATTTCATGATGAATGGACCAACAGAAATGGCCAAAAATCACTTGGAAAGACGTCTGGTTCCATTGACTTCCATTAGAATAAACCAGGTTTTTCCTTGAACAGATATTTACCTATACCAATAAAACATGGGATATTCTGTATCCACAGTCATATGAAAAGTTGATCTCCTGCTAATTTGAATGCACCGTTGGTGTTTGTGAGCTGAATTTAGCGAATGCTATACAGCCTAGAGGATTCACTGCTGTGGAGAATCAGTTCCAGGAACATCTGGATGTTTAAGTTTCTACCCCGGCGTTGGGGGCGAACAGAGCAGCAAGTGTTTTAGGGGCTGAACACTAACATCATCATAATGATGGCAAACCCCTTTACAGTCACTGACCAGTGATGCTGGGCTCCTTCCCCGGTGATGCTCTCTGTCTTTAGCAGCAACAGATTCCAAAAGAAAATTCCACACTGGAGATCAACTGAGGGCGACACAACGGCATAGTGGGTAGTGCTGTCATCTCACAGCTACAAGGGTCTGGGTTCGATTCCCCTGCCGGGTAGCCGGGGTCCTTTCACTGTGGTTCTCCCCGTGTCTGTGTGGGTCTCCTCCTCCGGGTGCTCCGGTTTCCTCCCACAGTCCAAACACATGCAGCCAGGTGAACTGGAGATGCAGAATTACCCCTCCAGGTGAGAGTGTGTGTGTGTGTGTATCTGCCCTGTGATGGACTGGCGGCCTGTCCAAGCTGCCTTCTGCCCAGTGAGTGCTGGTATAGACTCCAGCTCCTCCAAATTGACCCAGAAGGATAAGCAGCTCAGGCGATGGATGAATAAAGGAAATCAGCTGAAACCATGAAGCAATATCACAACAAGCCATGTAACAGCTGAGGAGTCTGATGTACGAACTGGGTATGAAGATGGTAGTAATGCTTCACCGATCAGCAGGTATGTATGTGTATCACCTCGAATTTGAGCTGACTGTGCACATATTTGAGCTCATAGTCATTATTTAGTTTCAGCTCCGTGGTGTGACTTTGTCCGTGTCTGACTGTATTATTAAAGACTTGACAACAAGTCAGAACAGTCCCGGAATCACAGCTCAAAAGTTTGGAATCAGTGTTTTCCATAGTATGAAAATGATTTGTGTGCCGACCAACATGATTTAACTGATTCTGTCATGTCAGTCCTGTGGAATTAAGAGTCGGTTATTTGAAAAAGGTTTGGTTCTTTATTTATTTAGGTCTTTGAGAAATGGCAGTACGCAAACAACTGGACTAAGATACAAGAGTTTCTGTATATCATCTAAAATAAACACAGCAGAATTACAGAACTGACCTACACTCACCGCCCGGTTCATCACAAACCCCCCACAGACTCCGCATCATTAGACAGTCAGCATGTAAACAGACTCATTCCGAGTGGTTTGGTGTGAAACGCTCCATTCTAGATAAAGTTAGAACTGTTCCCAGTGGTGGTGAAGGTAACCAGACGTCCCCCTCTAAAAGCTCCCTCACAGTGTTGGTGAAGGTAACCAGACGTCCCCCTCTAAAAGCTCCCTCACAGAAAGTTCCTACATGAGGTGGTTCTGAATACGCTGCCTGATGTCTGAGACGCTGTTTATGATAGTGTGGAGAAGATTTCAGCCTTAAACTCCATTCATGGTGGAGGGATACATGCTGCAGGGCGCTGGGAGGTAAAATAGTCCCCCAAAGAAACGTATTATTTCCAGGTTTTCCAGATTTTCCATCATCAACATTCCATATACACTCAGAAGACACGTGTAGGTTCACTGGTGGTTTAGATAGTCAATAAAGTGTCTATATGTGTGTTCTAGACATGGAGAACCCTGGTTCCCATCACCACCACTGTACAGAACATCTGGAAGTGTCTTTACATATAAACCATTTCAGGTCAAAACAATTGGAATGGCTTTGTTTGTCTCTCCACTACTGAATTTTAAACATGCTGGTGGAATTCCCCTTTAAACAGGCTGGCCACTTTTAGAGGTGCTCCTGATTGGTCGGTTTCTGACCACATGAGCTGCTCAGTGCTCAGTGGTGTCATCATGTTACATAACAAGCCATCTTTGATCGGAGAGTTCAGTACATACTGTGACCCTCAAACACTGTTGTTCCTGCTTCAAATCCAAATCCTGCATTTCCCAAAGAGGACGGGAAAACAGGCCGATTCCAAAATCCTAAACTGTTACACCCCCAACATTTACATATAACCAGAAATCCAGAGTTCCAGGCTGGGAAGGGGAAGAAGCTTCCTATTCACCAGCTTCTTCATCCAATGTTCCCTTCCACCTTAAATGCTATGGCCATAATGTAACTGCAGCACCATTTAAGGTGGAGCAGAAAATTCCCAAAACAGGCTGGAGAACAGGAACTTCAGCTCCCACATCTTTAACAGGATCCCGGAACAACTTTAATCCTACAGTCCGCACATTTCACTCCGGACAGTTTCCCAAACCTCTCTGGACAATATGGAGCAGCTCCGCTCAGCGTTTGACCCTGAAGAGACTGAAGAGAGGAGCAGCTCCACCTTTATTAGCATCACCACCCCAACAGCAGCCTGTAAGTAGCAGTCATGCTGTGTGATTGTATCCGTGTTTGCCGGTTGGAGCAGATCATCTTAAACTGAGAGTTCCATAGTGAGGAGCAACTTTAACCTACTGTGTGTTGATGTCCAGATGGAAAGACAGTAGCTAGTACAGGGAACGTTAGCTACTAGCATTAGCTCCTAGTAACTAGCATAGCTAACTAAATAGCATGAGGGCGGAGCTTATTTACACAGAGGCTCATTTTATTTAGCCTCACACATGGTGCTTCAGTGTGATCATAGTGGGTGGCGTCTCGCTGTAAACCAGCCAAACTCACATACCTACAGGTTCTGTTTTGTCTGTTCCGACCTGTTCCACCCAAATATACCCATCCAGGAGCAGCTCTGTGGTCAGCACTGATTAAGGGCCATGAGGTGGATAACACAAACTGTGCAGAGGGGCTAGGGCAGGCGTTTCCAATAAAGTGGCCGGTGAGTGTACATCAGTTTAGGGCTAAACATTCAAACACAGAACACCAATGCAGATCCAAACAGAGTCACAAAGAGTCGCCACGGAGTCACAGGAACGGTTTCACCCGGATCTGAGTGTGTTAGAGAAGATACACCGACAACAAATACAGCAGACACTGCAGCTACTGCAGCCACAGCTCAGAGCTGATCACCAGGACTCACCACGGACTGACACTTACGTGATCTACACGCTATTAACGGCTGACATATCACAGACTAGTCCCAGTGTAAACACATAACAGGTCACGCTATTCGGTACAGTACAGCGAGGAAAGGAACATACACCAGGAAAGATAGGCCAAGTCCTATTTACACTTCAGTGTGACCTTCAGGTTCTTCAAGCCAGTTTTGTTTACAGCAGTGTTTACATGGTGTAAACAGGGTGTTTATTCTGCCGGAGGCTCAGTAGCTCTTTCTTTTTGATGGAGGTGTTTACGACAATCTGTGCACCGTAGCATATCTCCAGAAAGGAACCGGCCAGATCACTGTGGATGCAAAGAGATCTCAAAAACATTGTATGCAAAAAGCACAAGCAATAGTTTAACACGCCGCCGCGGAATACTGCTACCTACCAACTCATCCGCAGGGGATGCTATATCCGACCGTGGAGCTCTTTGTGCTAGGGATCGGTTGCCTTTGCTTTCGGAGTTGGACTTATTTAAAGCCACCCTATGTAAGAGTTGGGGATTTGGAGACCCCTCTGGTGGAACTGTGTAATTGCATGCAATTGTCTTCAAAGGGATTTTTCAGGTACTTGATATTGCCTGCATATGTTCATCAGTAAAATCTTGATTTTGTACTTTTGCGAGCCGGAGCTTCTTTTTAATGAGCGTGTCGTCAGTATATATAACCATATGATGTGATCCAAAAAAATTCCAACTGATGATTAAAATTAGTATTTCAGATTTTACATGGTACATTAGCACCATATTTAAGCATGTCCTCATTATCATTATTTCTGTCTCGGTCAATTAATATCATTTTAATTTATACCGCAGATTTGGCTGATAGACAGTGTTGCCAGATTGGGTGCTTTTCCACCAAATTGGGCAGATTTCGGATGTATTTGGTGTATCTATCTTTCCAGTTTTTTTTTTTCTTTTTGGGCACATTTTTTTTTTGGCTAGAACTAATTGAAGCAATCTGGCAACCCTGCTAATAGAAAGTACTGGAAATATGGTAGTGTGTATCAAATGCTGATTTTGTCCACACAGTGTTAGCTTTGGGTCAAAATATATAAATAAATAAACAGCCAAAAAAAATCGTCCAATCAGGTTGTAGAGATGATCACGATCCTCCTCCTTCATATCTAAAGAATGTTACATGAAATTCTATTTTTCTACTGTGAAAAAACAAATAGAGAGTTGATTTAACTGCTTTAGCTTAGCATAGATAGCATAGATATCAGGACAGCAAGTAAATAAGGTGCACACAGTACACTGGTGTGATTATCTAATGCTGCTCTTCCATGGTACGGCTCGACTCTACTCGCTTTTGGTACCACTGCAGATGTAGTACCTCAACGTACCTGGTCATCCTAGCAATGCCTCATGAACCTGCCGTGACGTGAAGGAGGCAGATTATGCTCAAAAGAGGCAGCAAGACAAAACACTGCTGAACAAACAGGAGTCTGGGGAAAACTACATCCGACCAGGAAGCGATTCTGGGGCTCAAAGGTATTGGAGGGGGTATGCTAACCCGGCAGCTAGCATTAGCATATGTGATCAGGGCTCGTGAACAAGCAAGCGAGGTTAGGCGCGTGAAATTGGTCATGTAAGCGCTATACATGTTCCTTTCTGGCTCTCAAAGGCGATGCAGGGGGTATGCTAACCTGTTAGCTAGCATTAGCATATGCGTTTATAGACCAAGTTCTCAGGCCAGTCAGTAGTCTGCAGCATTTCTATGTCACCTTTCGGTATCAGCTCAGCTCGAGGTAGCACCAAAAATGCTACAGAGTACCAGGTGTACCTAATGGGGAACCACAAAGGTTGAGAATATTGGAGTTGAGCCGGTACCTCGCCATGGAAAAGCAGCTCAAGCATAGGCCCTAATGTCCAGGGATCGGGAATTCGAACCCTGGGGATGCCACAGCCATCTGTGAGCAGGATCCATGAGAGCATATTTGATCTTGCTCTGTGTGGTCAGATAAGATATTGTGCTCTATCGCTCAGTATGATGCAAGGCATTATGGGTATCTGACATAGCTAAATTAGCAGCTAGCGCTCCTGTTCATGCACGTTGAGCTGTGCAGTAACGTTGTGTTAGCAGCAGTTGGCAAAGACACGGTGCATATGTTATCCTTCAGCCTCCTAGCGTGCTAGGGAGAGAACTAGCCAGCGGGCGCAATTGGGATTACTAAATTTGGGGTACAAAAAAATGATCAAGAAAACATTACATCCCATCTACTAGTTCAACATGGAAAATCTGACATTCACTTAGTGGGGTCCCCGACAGACTCGGCACTACACAAACTAAGAAACGAATCCGTTAATTAGCAAAAGAGCTGGCAAACAAGCAAGTGAGCAGGTTATGTAAGCGATATACAGGTTACTTCAATGCAGGTTTCTGTTTCTTTACGCAGCTAAGGTTCACCACGTTCCTCATGCTGTGGGCTGCTCTCAGTTTTCATCTGACAAGGACGTCTCAGTCCCATTTCCCTTTTTACTGCTAGAACGATCTGGAGAAGAGTTTCCTTTCGGAGTGACGTGGCTGATGCTGTGGCGGGCTTGATACTGGTTCAAGAAACTGACTGACGCTCTAGTGGCCGGAGGTGTCGAAGAAGTGATGGGCAGGATTTGTGAAGTCGCAGGCTGATGTCTTTCGGAGACTCTTGATCTTGCAGGGACATGAGGGGAAGCTCCATGATGCTTCATGTGTCCCTGTAGATCATAAAAGAGGAAGAGGAGGTTACAGTCACGCCAGGCACTGTTACACCCGTGTAGTGTCTACTTTATCCGGTCCACTGATCATGTACTGTAAGTGGAGTTAAATGTGATGAAGTCACAGTTCTAGATAAACTCAGTCTAACTACACTAATACCACACACAGCTGTAGTGTTCAGGTCTGTTACTGAGCACACTGAGGAACATCCACCGTGCAGGCTAGAACCAGTCAGAGATCCTCTGTGTTAATGACTCTCCAGAAGCTAACTGGTAAAAGGTGTTTGGGTTAAGGAGATAAGACTGGAAGTGTGGGGTTCACAGGTGCTTCACCCATAGCATTGTGGACCCTCACACGTTCCATAAGGCTTCTGGGAAAATGTTCTATGGACAGACGAGACAAAAGTGACACAACCCTATGTTTGGAGAAAGAGTGTGTATTAACACAGTTTACAGGAGATGGTCGGGGCAGCAGTCCATGACCTCCAGCTGAAGAAACTAGACAATGAACTAAAGCATTTGACCTAAAGAACGTCTGGAAAAGGAGAAGATCTGTGTTCTGGACCGGCTGAGTCCTGACCTGAACCCTATCTAGGTCCTATGTATGGTAGGACCTGCAGAGGGCTGTGCAAGCAGGACATCCCAGAAACACTGATGACTGGAAACTAAGTTACAGAAGGACTGGTCCAGAATTCCTCATCAACGATCTTCGTAGCAGCTACAGGAAACGTCTGGTGGGGCTGATTCTGCACAGTGGATGTTCCTCAACATGCTCAACAAAAGACATGGACAGTACAGCTCTGCGTGTGTTGTCAGTGCAGGGAGACTGAGTTTGTCTAGAACTGTGACTCCGATATACAATCAGATCACGTCTCATTAGTAATCAATCCAGAAATCCAATAATCCAAACCTGTCCACCTCCCAAAATACCCAGCGGTGGACGAAGTACACACACCATGTACCTGAGTTAAAGTAGAGATCCCCCAGGGTAAATCCTCCTCCAGTGTCAGTTCCTCCCTTTAGACCTCCACTGGAGTAACAGTACTAAAGTATGTACCTTCAAATGTACTTAAGTATGGAGAGTAACAGGAGCATGATTTATTATGGCTCTAATGTCCTATTATCATTTCTGGAACAAGACTCTTAATCAGCTCAGTGTAGGTGAAGAGACTCTAGTGTCTCTCAGTCCACCAGTCTTTAATAGAAGCTCATTAATTAGTCTGACACTGACGTCTATTACCATCATCATCAGCACAGAACACTGAAGGAGAACAGGTTCCATTAGCTAGAACTGTAAAATAACTTTCAGCAAACGAGTAAAGTTTCAGTTTAAGGTTTATTTGTAACTTAGTTACAGAGTTACAAACAGGATCACAGATGAGTTTCTCCTTTACTGTACTGCATCTGTAGGTCTCTATTCATAAACACAAACCGGCCAAAACACATGTACTATAAGAGGAAACAGAGTTTATATAAAGACGCTCGCCAGTCACGAGTTCATGTGTACATATTTCTATATTGTGTCTATTTACCCACAAAGTTAGGAACAATCTGTTTGATCTGTTCACTGATGCTTTGATGTGTGATTGTCAATCAGTGTCTGCATTAACCCCGTCCTGCTTTACCTGCCTCCTGGATGGTGGTCCTGGATGTAGTCCAGGCCTGAAATGAACATTTCCATGGATGCTAAGAATCCATCAATAAGCTTGTTTAGTTTTGATGTTACGTTTTTACGCACACATGAGCCGAAATGACCGACAGAATTCCCATAATGGAGAAAAAGTTAAATATTAGAGTTTGAAATGTGGTGGAGTTCAAGTACAAAGTCGTCCAAAATGGAAACACTTCAGTACAGATACACGGAAAAACTACTTAACTACAGTATCTAATTACATTTACTCAGTTCCTGTCCACCACTGAAAATCCCAGCTCTGCAGCGGTCCTGTCAAGGTTCTATTGGTGAACAGGTAAAATGGGACCTACAGGTTTTGCAGAGAAACCGTCTGCAGCTGTAGAACTACAGAGTGCATCGCTGTGGTAAGTGGAGCTGACTGAGTGTATACAGGTGTACCTGATAAATCAATTAAATTTAATATGGACCCTAAAAAAAGAAAAAGTACAATAAGTAGAATCTTATTTGTATATTATGCACAGAACTGTATTCGGGTTCCTCACCTTCAGGCCGCTGCGACTCGCATACTCTTTTCCACATTCAGAGCAACAGTAGGTTTTTTTGTCAGGGCGAGACAGCGGGAGCAAACGAGCCACAGAGGTAGATGCCGTTGGTTCTGGTTGCTGTTTTTCAGCGCCTGCAGCCTCTTTAACCCCAACCCCATCAACTGCTACATCAGTACGAGCATCCTTCCTTGACTCCGCCGGTTGCGTACGATTTGAATCTGCCGCGCTCTTTTCCAGACCCTCACTTGTCTTTTCCGCTGTGTACGCCACCGCTGTGGCATTGTTGTCCTCAGAAGCTGCCCCTGAGGCAGTACTTGCTGTGTCTTGCGGGATGTCGCCTCCTTTGTTTGGGTCTGGGGTGAATGATTTGGGTTCACAGACGATATCCTGATCAGGCTCTGACAGGGATCCCGGGTGAGTAGAACAGTTTTCGTGGCTCAGTGTCAGCAAAGAGGGTGACGTGGTCATCAGAGGGTGAGAAAATCCTGACGAGGTGTGGGCGTCCATGTTTAGCAGGTTCTCCAGGTTTGAATTGAACTCACATGAAGTGATGTCCAGGTGAGCTCCTCTGTCATGGACTGTGTGGTCAACTGCCTCACAAAGGGAGATGGGAGCTGGGGGTGTATCCTCTGTAGTCACAGCTTTAATGGGATGTTCAAGGAAATGCTCTTTATTTGCAGGAGATCCTACTTTCACTGGAGACGAGGGAGCCAGTGGAGGGCTGGGAGTACCAGATACGGCTAGATGGGGCACATTAGCACAGGGGACAGGAGGATCCGATTGAAGAGTGTGGTTTGAAGACTGGTCAGGGTTTAGGTCAGAGGGCAGGTTCATTTCCAAACTCAATTTGTTTTTGGTACTTTCCAAGGAAGAACTGATGAGAGTAAGGGGATCCGGGGCACTCACAGATGAACTGCACTCCTGGGAATTATCGGCGCTAGGTGTGGTAGCTGAAACAGTACTGGGGTTGTCAAGCACCTGAGTTTTAGATAGCTCTGAGGAGGCCTGATGATCTGGAACACCCTCTGGCGGCAGCTGTCCTCCCAAGTGCATTCGAATGTGGTGCTGCAGCACCACAGCGTTGGTGAACTTCCGTTGACACAGAGGACAGGAATTCTGTGTGCGGTTGTTTGGTGGACGCGCTCTGTGTGTAGCCAGATGTGCCCGCAAGCTGCCCTTGGTTGAGAAGGAGCGACCACACAACTTGCAGGAAAAGGGACGCTCACCAAGGTGAGTGGCCTGGTGAAGGCGAAGTGCCCTGGGACAGCTAAGCACTCGGAGGCATACGCCGCACTGGTTTGGGGTGAGTGACCCAACAGAAGTCATGAAGTGTAGATTGGGTATCATGGTCCCCACCAAATCATTTTCTCCCTTAGCATTCATCCCCAGGGCTGCCATCATCTCCCTGCTAAACGAGGATGGTGGGGTATTTGTGGTGGAGAACGGAGGTGAGGCTACGACATAAGTAGTGGATGTACTGGCAGTTCTCAGTGCTCCAACTGTACTGTAACTGCTAGAAGGGTTCCCGCTGGAAGACGGAAGCCACTGGCTATACGTCTGGGGCTCTTTCTCTAACTTTTCCACTAGTTTCTGCAGCTTAGAGGTGTCCGAGGTCGGGGTGGATGTGGACAGAGAAGAGGCGGAGGAGGCCGAATCTTTAGGGTAAGATGCACTAGAGAAAGTAATTTGTTGCTGGCTGGATGATGGGTTGGATGTTGTTGAAGCCAAAGATCTTAGTAGCCCAAAAGCAGGATGGTGGTGGGAGGAGGCAGCTGGGAAGAGGATTTTGGGTAAGTGACGAGGGAGCAGGTCAGGGACTGGGGGAGTATTCTCGTCAAAGCGCTGTTGCTTTGCTCCTTTAAACAGTCCAGTAAGGGTTGAGGCTGAGGAGGGAGAAGAGAGGAGGGATGAAGAAGACAAGGAAGGCGTGTTTGAGGAAGTAGAGGATATTGAGGTACCTGCTGCAGCAGCAGCCGCAGCAGCCACACAGTTGAGTTGCAAGAGGGAGCGAGCAGTGGTCAACAGAGCCAAATCTATACTGGGAGGCAGGGGCAGGGATGAGGGTGGGGAGCGTTGCAAGGCTGTGGATAGGGCACCACTTGCAGCTGAAACCTCCAGACCTACACCACAAAGATCATCTTCTGCTCTGCGTTTCTGCTGCCTGTCCTGAGTACTGGAGTTGGTAGCAGCTTGTGGCGATCCTCCAGTCGTTCCCCCTGATCCAGGCACAAACAGTGAGGGAGGCAGCAGGGAGAACGACAGCTCTGGGTTTTGCTCACGGTGTCTCAGGAAGTGCACCTTGAGGTTTCCTCGTGTAGTGAAGCGGCTAAGGCAAACAGGGCACTGGTAAGGCCTTTCACCTGTGTGAGAGCGCAGGTGTATTTGCAGGGAGGAGTCGCTACCAAACAGTTTTCCGCAAAAGCGGCAAGCGTGCTGCAAACGCCCTGTGGACAAAGCTGCCCCACTCCCTTGAGCTGAGTGTTGTGGCTCCTCGGAGCCAGCAGGAGCAGGAGGAGCACCAGATGTTATGGTATTAGAGGACTTATCATATAAGTAGTGAGTAGGTAAGCCAAAGGAGAGGCTAAGTGGATAGCTTACCGCAGCAGATGATGAAGATGAGACTGTAGAGCGAGCACTTGTCACGTTAGCCTGTTTCTCGGGAGGTGCCGTTTCATCCTGCGGAGGTTTATAGGGATGCAGGTCGTTTGACAGGGATTGGGCAGGTTTGGAGGGTTTAGCCGAAGACGCTGAAGGAAGCAGGGTGGAGAGGCATGCCAACAGAGGGGTCACAGAAGTAGGAGGAGGTGTTTGATCAAGACGAGGAGGTCTTGGAGTGCTTTCTGAACCTTCCAAACAGAGTGGCAGCGGAGACAGAACGAGTGGAGCCGAATCAAGGTCGCAAGATGCTTCTCCTAGTCTTAATACCTGCCGGCATATCTCCTCAGTCATCTGCATCTGGTGGATCTGCCTTTGCTGCAAAATACGAAGCTCCTCCAGGATTACAGCGATGTTGACGGGGGCGCTGACCAGAGCTGCAGGAATTGTACTCGGGCACAGGGAAGTTGCCATTGGGCTAGTGGGAGCCTCGGGCACTGAGCTAAGGCCGCTAATGTGTTGTGGAGCACAGAAGGAAGCAGCTGAGCGGGAGGAGGATGAAGACAAGGTTGTAGTCGTGGCAGGCACGGCTAACTTTGGAGAAGCCATTAGAAACTGTGGAGTACTGCACCACTAACACACGGAATGGACTGAAAGGGAGGGTTGGGGATTAAATGGTGTCTGGAGATTCTGAGAGTGATACAGGAAGAGTCATGAGCTGGCAGGGAACGCGGTAGGTGGGGAGCTTGCAGTGGGCATGTAAAAGTAGAGGAGACGTCCTAGAGATGGGCTTGAAAACTTTGGACTGTTGAGGATTAGGCAGAAGAGGGAAAGTTCTCTGTAAGAGCAGACGTGAAGAACCTCACTGCCAACTTCTATGAAATCAAAAAGAGACCTGTTATGCAGTTAAACACACATTTCTACAGATTTCTACATACAAATGGCATCCAATGAATAGTGGTAACAAACAGATCATTTATCCAGCATGAGAGGACTTTTCCCAGGTAGCAAAATTGTTCTGGCCCAAATCTGGCCCAAATTCCCCACTTCATCTGGCCTACTTGCCACATGGATTGATGGCACCTGGGCGGACCACTCCAGGTTGCAAGATGCGGGCCACATACACACCAAATCAGGGCCACGCCTCCGCCAAAAGCAGGCAACTCTGCCGTATCTGTGCCAGAAGTAGACCAGATCTGTTTTGGGACAGGTGGGCCAACTACATGTTTTACATATGTGGGCCACCTATGGCTCACTGCAGACTGACAGTGGGCCAGCAAGACCCTATCTTTGCAAGGTGTGGCCCACATCCACATGCTAACTGGGTTCAGTTGTCTAAACAGGTGGCCAATTTGCAAGACCACTGGACAGTAGTGTTTACTGTTAACAAAACGGGTTTGTCAGGGGGCTGCTAGGTTCTGAATGCATCATGAAAAGCCTTTTTGCTTCCCTGTGGCCTTTAACACAGTAAAATCACATGGGCTCTTATATCTCATTACCACAGTGTCAGTGCTCCGGTCTTGTAATGAGATCACAGGCAGGCTTTATTCTGAGTAGTACCTTATATGATCTCCGGTAATCTGAAGTGCTGGAAGACTGTTGCCACTTACTGCGGTAAACCTCAACGTCCATACAGCAAAAGACAAAGCAGGCTGGGACTGTTCAGTTCACAATGCACAAATCAATCGGACCACAAAACCAACTACACATGAACCAAACTGAGACTCCCCGAGCAGTGGTCTGAGTTTGGTCCATTTGTGAAGCCATATATTCCGACATACACGGAAAACCACGACTCAGCGATATGAGTCCACTCCAGACACTCCAACGGTCCAAGTGTTAAATACCCCTAATCCCTTTTTCATGATATCTCAGATTGTGTCCACCCATCTTATCACTGGCTCCAAGCGTGTCTTTTCCAGAAGCCTCGGTTTGGTTACCTGGGCTTCAAGTGAGAGGTGAGGCTGGATTTCGCTGGGGATCAAATTTGTTTATCTTTCCATCTGAGGTTCCCTTAAAAGTCTTCAAAGGTGCTTTTTTATTGCCCAACCTTCAAATCCATAAAGAACCAGGACCACAGCCTGGACAATTCTGATCTTAGTTTGTAGGGATTTTAGTAAACCATTATTTTGATATATGGCTGAGAACAGTGTGGGAGGGTGTGATTTGACCTGATCCCTCTGGGTGAACGTAACGATCAGAAAGGCTCCGCTCACACCGCAGGTAAAAGTGGCCCAAATCCGACTTTCTCACCAAATCCGATTTCCTTGTTAGACTGTTCACGATATCCTGTAAGTGTGATCTATATCCAACATCAGTCTAAACAGGTCACACTCCCCAACAGTCCCGCATGCCCAAAATAACTTTATGTAAGCAGTGACTGCTGATGGATGCAGGTCCACTCCTGGTTTCAGTTACATCTTTGCCGGTATCACTAGAGATCACGCAGTTCCTACGGCTGAGCTATATGGCCATGTCCACTTCCTTGGTTTGTGTCCTTGGTCTCTACTTTACTTCCAGACTTTACTTCTTTGGCACTGCAGACTCGTTTGAGCCGCACTCACCCATTTCTTTCAAAATCCCTTTGAACACGGAGCAGTTGGGAAGTGCCTTCATTTTTTATACAGGAATATCAGCCGGAATGCTTACAAGGACAAGGCAGCGCAAAATTATGAGGAATGTTGAGCTTGATTGACTTAAAAGTAGCAGAAATTTCCATCTGGCTGTTCAGATTGAGTGGCATTGCCAGATATGCATCGGATTTAAATACCACATATGAATTCCGGTCCAAACCGGAATTGAAAAAGACCGATTCAGCGTGTGCTTTGCTGTTCATACTGCTACACAGAGACACATCCGTATCACACATCCGAGGAAAAAGACCTGCGGTGTGAACGCAGCCAAGGAGAAAGAAAGAGTGTACTGTATGTTCCGTCAGCTGGACGACTGTGGAACATTCCAGAAACAGTGTGAACTGGCTGTACTGGTTGTAAAGGGGGCTCGGCCTACACGAGAAGAGGGCAACTGAAGTGCTTTGAGTGCAAGTTCATTGTCTCCATGGGGCTTTGTGGTCGTGCAGTGAGGCATAAACGGGTGAATGTAGGAATGTGTGCCCACCTTTGCCGTTTCGGGTTACGGGCAGCTCCCGCCAGACACGCTGAGCTTGTGTTAAGAATACTGAACACTGAATTGGTTTGTTTGCTGCCGCAAATCATCCACGTCTTTGCACCGTACCGAGGAATGTGGCCCCAATGCTAACAAGCCCAAACCTTTGAGGCAGTGAGAGCAAGTTTACACACAGTGAATAACAACCAGGTAAGAACGGTGGGCGTGATGGTGGAGGAGAGATATGAGGAGTGTCCATATGCACGGCTGTTTGCCTTCGCGGACAGAGAGGCTGGGAAGATGGGTGAAAGGGTTTAAGGATTCTGTGGCAGGGTTCATTGTCCCTGGTCATGTGTTGCTGTGGCAACAGGGTTGGCTCTTAAGTGTGCACGGAGTGTTGTGAGCCGGAGGAGGGATGGGATTTCAGATCAGAGGGAGGGAGGGAGGGAGGGGATAACGAGACTGTCAGAGAGAAAAGAAGGATAGAACCACAGACCTGGACCAAATGTAGAATGAAGATTCCCTCTATTAAAAACAGAGATGGTGGTGAAGGTAACCAGACGTCCCCCTCTAAAAGCTCCCTCACAGAAAGTTCCTACATGAGGTGGTTCTGAATACGCTGCCTGATGTCTGAGACGCTGTTTATGATAGTGTGGAGAAGATTTCAGCCTTAAACTCCATTCATGGTGGAGGGATACATGCTGCAGGGCGCTGTGAGGTAAAATAGTCCCCCAAAGAAACTTAGTATTTCCAGGTTTTCCAGATTTTCCATCATCAACATTCCATATACACTCAGAAAACGTGTAGGTTCACTGGTGGTTTTATAAGTCAATAAAATGTCTATATGTGTGTTCTAGACATGGAGAACCCTGGTTCCCATCACCACCACCACCGTACCACCATACCAGCACTCCACCATACTGCCAAACCATTGCTTTATTTCTCTGCACCACTATACCAGCACTCCACTTCACATACTGCCATACCAGTACTTTATCATACCACCACTTCACTTCTCTATACCATCATACCGGCACGTCACTTTACCACTACACCAACACGTCACTTCACCATGTCACCATACTGGCTCTACACTTCACCGTACCACCATATCAGCACTTCACCATACCACCATACCAATACTACACTTCACCATACCACCATATCAGCACTTCACCATACCACCATACCAATACTACACTTCACCGTACCATCAAACCAGCACTTCACCATACCAATACTACACTTCACTGTACCATCATACCAGCACTTCACCATACCACCATACCAATACTACACTTCACCGTACCATCATAGTGGCACTTCACCATACCACCATACCAATACCAGACTTCACCGTACCATCATACCAGCACTTCACCATACCACCATACCAATACTACACTTCACTGTACCATTATACCAGCACTTCACCATACCACCATATCAGCACTTCACCGTACCACCATACCAGCACTTCACCATACCACTATACCAATACTACACTTCACCGTACCATCATACCAGCACTTCACCGTACCACCATACCAATACTACACTTCACCGTACCACCATATCAGCACTTCACCGTACCACCATATCAGCACTTCACCGTACCACCATACCAATACTACACTTCACCGTACCATCATAGCGGCACTTCACCATACCGCCATACCAATACTACACTTCACCGTACCATCATACCGGCACTTCACTTCACCAAACCACCATACCAATACTACACTTCACCGTACCATCATAGCGGCACTTCACCATACCACCATACCAATACTACACTTCACCGTACCATTATATCAGCACTTCACTTCACCAAACCACCATACCAATACTACACTTCACCGTACCATTATATCAGCACTTCACTTCACCAAACCACCATACCAGCACTTCACTTTACCGTATCACCATACCAGCACTTCACCGAACCACCGTACCAGCGCTTCACCGAATCACCATACCAGCATTTTACTGTACCACCATACCAGCATTTTACTGTACCACCATACCAGCACTAGTACTATCACCATACCATAGATTTGGTACCCCTATTGTTCACTTCATAGCTATGGCCTTGGTTGAAGCAGTCGCATTACAAAATGAACTGACCACGCAGCCAATGCCAGAAGGGAGTCGCTTCCACACAAAGCGGACTACACCAGAGTTGACTGGAACTGAACCCAAGGACCGGTCCTGGGCTTAAAACCAGCATTCGCACTTGACCAAATGTACCAAACTCATGGAAGCAAGCGGCCATGGGTCCGGAAAAAACTCTAGTGTGCAAGAGCGTCTGATCTATCATTTACTTCATTCAGTAAGTACAGGAAGCTGCAGTGCTCTCATTAATGAGGTTAATCACCCATTTAAACTTCCATTACACCCACACACAACATATACTGGTCTTACTGGTGACCAGTATATTAACTTCCATTACACCCACAACACATACTGGTTTTACTGGTGACCAGCATATTAACTTCCATTACTGCTGACCGGCGTACCAGCACCCACACCACAACATATACTGGTTTTACTGGTGACCAGCATATTAACTTCCATTACTGCTGACCAGCACCCACACCACAACACATACTGGTTTTACTGGTGACCAGCATATTAACTTCCATTACTGCTGACCAGCATACCAGCACCAACAACACAACATATACTGGTTTTACTGGTGACCAGCATATTAACTTAAGTTACTAAGAACCACTGTTTCATGATGCATTCTCTAGCTGCCCAGTTCTGCTACACAGTGCAGTCTTATTCGAATTCCCCGTTCCACCTTAAATGCTGCAGTAGTTCATTTCTCCTGCCTGCACAGGCGCTGTGTGTGTGTGCGCTGCAGCGTTTAAGGTGGACTGGGGAATTTGAACGGCGAGTAAAGAGACCTGAGCCTGGTCGTACTGTACAGATGACCTGTTGCGTTCTGTGCTCTATGATCATAAGCAGTTATGATTCATATTTGCGCGCGTCGACGCAGAGCGCGCGCGGCTTGCGTCACCCTGAGACTCGGCGCTCGTGCTGTGGCGGTGAATAGGAGCGGTGAGGTACTTACCGGATGTCGGTTATTTAATAGCTGAATATGAGATGATAGGACGGTGGAGCGACTCGGAGACAGCAGTACAGCCGCCCCTTAGACCAGCGCGGCGGAGTCCGGCCTACAGCAGCCTGCTACACCGCTCTCAGCGCCATGACAGCGGATCCTCCGCGGGCTCCGTCTGTGCTCACACCTCTGTCTTCCTCAGTCCTCCTCTGTCCTCGCCCTCCAGCGCCCT
Organism: Semaprochilodus insignis; assembly: GCA_034552555.1. Classification (NCBI taxonomy): domain Eukaryota; kingdom Metazoa; phylum Chordata; class Actinopteri; order Characiformes; family Prochilodontidae; genus Semaprochilodus; species Semaprochilodus insignis. The sequence continues at coordinate 33,889,018 of CM067482.1, read as the reverse complement.
TTGTGCTCCGGGAAAAGCCCCCTGTCCTCGTTGTGCGCCTTTGTTGACCCTCCTATTCTGCGGCATCGGCGGGGGTCTGTCCACAGGGGTCCCTCTGTCCTCTCATTACAGCTAACAGCCAGACTAGATCTGACTGTGTCCGGTCTGTTTGGCATCTGTTAAAGGAGCAATCGGGTACACTGAAGGGGAACTCCACCGACTTTTCAGAATTCCCCCAGAATGCAGTATTATGGGATGTAAACAGAGTGATTGAGAGTGGGTTTGGTGTGAGGTGTAAACAGAGTGATCGA
>CM067482.1:33873462-33888228 GCA_034552555.1 Semaprochilodus insignis | reverse complement strand
CTCCAATCATGAGAAAGTAGAACCTGACTAAAACATGTTCTCCTAAACGGTCATGTGGTCACTTGCTGTGATCCCAGTTGTGGACATGTACTAAACTCCAGGTACAGTATTCAGAGGACGAGACCCTTTAGAACCCTAACACTAATACGGTGTTTGGGAATGTGTTCCCCAGCCTGAAGGACATTAGAACAACGAAGCTGATTTGGTTTCAGGGCTTATACTGTGTCAGCTGTACCTGCTGGTGTCCTGCCTGTATGAGAACGAACAATGTGAGGCCAAACCTTCATAAACCACGGGGCGGCGTGCGTCGTCAGACTATCAGTAATGACAGTAAAATGAATCAAAGCTAAACGGTATAAAGCAAAAATAACCAAATTCACATGCGGGTTTATTACCGTGTACTTTCCTTTATTTAATATGACCACGTAATTCCGTGAACTGTTAAAGAGGAATTCCACCGATTTCCTTGTCGCTAATTTCTGCATAATTAAGGATTAAAATATAAACAGAGCTCTGACATTAAATGCTCTGTTACGGAATCGGAGACGCTGAGTCTAGAACTCTAGAAGGTTCTATTCCACACTGAACCACTCAGAGTGACCAGGCTCATCGGCAGGAGTGGACATACTTGTTACACTGGTGTTTGAGGTGTTTCCGGTAACTGTCGTCCAGCAGAAGCGTGTCGGGGTTGTACTTGCGGATCCACTCGACCTTCTGGACGTCGAAGGAGCTCTGAGCCTTCACCCTTTTCCCCTTCCTGCCACGAGGCACAGGAATGGACAGACCTGCACGGAAAGAGCACAAGAGCCGTTCACACGCGTCTCAGGATCACACTGGCAGCAGCTTTCAACCTCCTGACTGAGCTTGGACTTCTGAAACTTCCAGAACACACATCCCCCGCTTCACCTGCTTCACACATCAGGTCCAGTGAAGACCGATATTAATGCCACAGCACACAGAGCTGCAAAAACAGCCCGTCATCAATCAAATCCTGTGCAGATATCTGCCTACACCTGTTCAGCCCCCCCTCCCTTCCACAGCCTGGACTGCCTTCTGAACAAGGCACAGTAACAGGGCAGTCCGTCAGACAGGAGGTCGGGATACTGGACATCAGCCGAGGCTGGAGAACTGAGTTCAGGAGTCGTCTGAGGAGGAGGAGGAGGAGGCGGCATACCGGAGTGGTTGAGGAGGGTGTGTGGCTCCTGGCCGTTCTCTGGTGGCGTGATGAGCTCCCATATGAAGCTCTTGATGTTCTCATCTCCACGGTAATGCAGCAGACAGAAGACCAAGATGACCCTGCAGATGGTCTCCACGTCTTTCTCCCCAAGGCGGCGCTTACACCGAGCGTGGCAGAGGATGTCCCGCCAGCGCCCCCACCTGGAGGAACAGGGGAAAGACAGTAAGCACTGCAGGTACGCCACACATCTGGACCAGGTTTTCACTATAGCACCACCGTGTGACGTACCCATAAATCAGCAGGTGTTTCTCCACCCTGAAACAGTCTGTACGACCGTAGCCTCCCCCGGACTGACGCTCGGAGCGGCGGGAAGCTCGGGCTTGTCGGGAGTTATGGGGTGGGTACTCCTCATCGCTGTCCAGGTCTGAAATATCGCCACCTTCTCCACGCAGAGAGGAGAACTGCCGCGTCTGCTTCCGCACCCGGGGCGTGTCTATCACGAGGGTGTTCTACAGAGCAAGCAGAGCAGTGAAGCACAAGTAAGAGCAGGGCTGCAACGATTAATCGACCCCCCGATTAATCGAACCCACAATTAATCGACCCCCTCACCAAATTAGTCAGAAACTACAGTAATTAATAAACTCCATTTCAGTAAAGGCCTTGTAGACGTGTAGAGTGCCCACCTTCCTGTTGATGCTGTCCAGGTCGATGTCCGCCTTCTTTGCCCACTTCTGCCAAAATTCCGGGTCGTCTAGCGCGATGTCGGACCTGTTTTCGGAAGCCACGAAACTGGCCTTGGAGAAAGTGGACCCCTTTCCCTCGCTTTCAATGGTGATGGTGGTGGCTCTCCTCTGGAGGATCTGGTCAATGTCCTCCTCGCAGAACCGGCTGCCCTCGTCGTTCTCGTCCATGATAGCAGCGTACGCTCCCTTCCGGAGCAAGTCTTCGATCTCCTTTTTGGAGAACTGCTGAATCTGGACACAAGTCACCGTAAAATCACTCAAAGCCCGTTTCATCCACGTGCTTTCATTTACAGAACCTGCTCAGCGCGGGCTACGGAAGACCTGCCTGCAGCCTTACCCCGTTCACAGTACTGTCCTTACTGCCACTCATGCTCTGCAGCACGGCTCTGTCCAGCCCCAGCTTCAGACTGGCCTTGTCCAGCATCTCCCGCTCATACGAGTTCCTGGTGATCAGTCGATACACCTTCACTGCCTTAGACTGGCCAATACGATGACAACGTGCCTGGGCCTGGAAGGAGAGCGACCAGAGGTCAGAGACCAGGAACCCTCAGAGGGTCATGTAAACCGGAATCCGCTACCTGTCCCCTGCGGACGCAGCCACAGCCAACCCGTATATTAGACCGAACGTCGGCGGAGACTCACCTGAAGGTCGTTCTGCGGGTTCCAATCAGAGTCAAATATGATGCAGGTGTCCGCAGCGGTCAGATTAATGCCCAGACCTCCAGCGCGCGTACACAGCAGGAAGACGAAGCGGTCCGAGTCTAGCTTACTGAATCGATCAATGGCCGCCTGTCGGAGGTTTCCCCGGACACGACCATCGATCCGTTCATACAGGTATCTGGAGGAAAGCACATACACAGCCTTGACATCATATACACAGACAAATCTCATTTCTAGTGTCTGAGGGGCAACACAAACACATCCCACCCATGCATGTTCAGAGGGCTCACTGACTGGAGGCGCAAGAGCTCAGATAGGAAAGACGGGAAACATCAGAACCAGGAATAACACTTCATTCAAGGCCCATCTGAGCTTGGAAAGCAGGTGAGGGGGCGTTGCTGCACGGAGTCTTGATCACATGACCAATAAATCATGTACTTTAAATCCCCCCTCCATCAGGACAGCAGTGTATATACGGTGAATAATCATGTCCCACTGCTGTGTATCTGCTCACCGAGATCCTTAAAGCTGGTCACAGATCAGTCTGTAGGCTTTAATAGGGTCCGCTTTGACCCGATAGAGGGGGTTATTCTCATAAGCTGACCGTATGTAGAAGGGCTGCACCATTAAGGCCTGACATATGGCTTTTAACAGACGGCTGGCAGTCTAACATCAGCAGCCTCAAGATAGGAGGACCACGTAGGCAGCTCCAGCTGAACACGGGGGTCACAAAAGTGCAAGAAGCTGCGGGCCGAGGGTCCTAAATACCGCAGGCCGCCGTGTAATAACAGTCCAGAGACCAGCGGTGACCTCGGACTGAGCGGGCATGGGTCACCGTACCTCTTATGGATGAGGTAGTCCTCCAGGATGTCCAGGCAGCGCACCATCTGAGAGAAGATGAGTACTTTGTGCCCGCCAGCCTTGAGCCGAGGCAGCAGCTTATCGAGCAGGACCAGCTTCCCGGCCGAGCGCACCAAAGCCTGAAGGTGGAAGTCTGGAGCTATGGGGTCGTACCTCTCCCGCAGCTCGGCTACTATCTTCTCTTCAGCACCTACGAACACAGGAGTTCAAACGTGAGGCAGACGGCATAATGATCGATGGCAGTAGTGGTCATGTCTGTAAAGGGGAACTCCACCGACCCTCAGAATTCCAGCCTCATTAACCTATCAGGAGGTAAACATCACTCAGAGTGGCAAGATGTGAAATGCTCTGCCTGCTCTACATCACCTATCTGGATCTGAAGCTCGATCAGAAGTCCGAGAGAACAACTCAATCACCGTTTAGGCTTCCGATCGAGCTCCCAGAGGCCCCGCGGTATCATCAAACCTGTTGGATTACTACGACTCTAAATGAGCCCTGTACCACGAGACAGTTGGCAGTGTACTCAGCGAGTGATTCAGGCAACAGCCAATGAGAAAGGAGGATGTCATGTGTGTACAGCAGAGGCGGAGCCAGCTGTTCCTCAGACGCTACTAAGAGCCGATATCATCCCAGACGTCAAGGCAACTTCGAGTCAGCGGTCAGCTTGTAGTGAAGTATACGGGGTCCCAGTGTTACACTCTCTCGCCTCAGTCCTCACAACAAACACACACGGAATCCTGGAAAACTGTGTGTGGAGTGCCCGCTCAGCTTCACCATCCCGAACCGCTCATAAAGGTGGTGAGAGGAACCAAAAGTCTAAAGCTTCAACGCCTCTACAAACACCTTCACAGAATTACCTGACAGGGTTAGCATTACACTTCTCCGTTAGCCCTTTACGACCCACAGAACCCTGGTTCTTGAACTGGTTCCATTCAGGCTTCCCAGAACCTTGTTGCTATTCAGGGAACCAGTCTGCGTCTGCACCAGTTTTTACTGGAATGAAGGAACATCAAAGGATGTGACATCAGTGTTAACAGGGGGCGCTGCACAGCGGTAGTTAACAGTAGTATCAAGATGGCGGAGCGTATAGATGACCTGCGAGTGTTTGGGCTGTTATTCCAGATGTTTGTTTAGATCCAGAAAGCAGCACGGATCAACTACTGGACATAAGAAGACGTAGAAGAGCTTCTTCAGCAGACCACTGGGTGGCGCCATTGTAGCCTTCTCTCTGTCCTCAACAACTAACACAGCCTTCGTGCTGAAGGACCTGATGTTCCTTGGGTCCAGCTGGGACTGAATTTTTCAGGTTATGTTTGATGGGAATTTTCTGGTTCCACATTGGTGGCAAAGGGCTATTTATGACAGCTGGGAAAATCTTTTGGCCTGTAAGGTGGAATTTTTAACATCCAGAGGTGCATGCATGGTGACCATTTCACCGCAAGGTCAGCATGACAGTATTAGCATTACATCCAACACCCTTAGTAACTAACGGAAGCTAAAAGGCTTCGTTTGCATCTTAACGACTGAATTAATCAGGAATTTGGATGAAAGTGGTGGAGCTCTCCTTCCTAACGAAGCCTTGTTCAGGTAAGCCCGGCCTGAGACCCGGCTGGAACGCTAGGAGTGAGTAACAGACCTGTTATCAGGTACGGGTGGTTGCAGCATTTGCGGAGCTCCATCATGGTGTTGAGGAGATTGGGAACGTTGCTGTTTGAGCTGGCTCCCAGACTCAGGAAGCTGAAGTTGCGCTCCAGAATGGCACGGTAGTACTTCTTCTGCACATCCGTCAACTCCACCTGAAGGAAACATCCATCAGCTTTGAATCAAAGTTACTGCACACACACTATAAACGATCCATCTACAGCATTCCGGGATCATTCGGAATGATAAACCCGCTTATCCGATACGAGCTATGGTGTCCACCACGGTAGTTACATGTTAGAGCAGCCCTCAATCATCACAACCGGATCTGACTGCCCTGAAGGGTGTTCGGATAAGCGGCTCCCGGGACCGATGAGATCTCTTGCGTACCTCAATGATGGTCTCCTGCTTCGGAGCCAGGTTCTTCTCCACGTCCTCCTTCAGTCTGCGCAGCATCATGGGTTTCAGAATTGCCTGCAGCTTCTGGACCTGAAAAGTCAAGAGGAAACGTGTGCATTAGCATCTGCTCAAGCTCCGCCTCACTTCGTGGTCAAAAGTATGTGGACCCCTGACACCCATATGAGTTTGCTGCTCCAGATCCATGGGCATTAATCTGGAGCTGGTTCCCCTTTGTGGCTATAACAGACTCCACTCCTCAGGGGAGACCGTCTCTGGGAATCTGTGAGGTCAGGCACTGATGTTGGACAAGAGGGCCTGGCCCACAATCAGCATTCCAGTCCACCCCAAAGGTGCTCAGTAGGGTGGAGGTCAAGTCTCTGGAGGTCCTCCACACCAATCTCCTGAAACATGGAGACGGAGGATGGAGTTCTGTGTACAGGAGTCTTTGCTCTGTTCGGAACTAGTTGTTAGGGATGAGTGTAGGAGCGCTCCGAGTTTCCAGGTTCAGCTCTAGCAATTCAGCAACTTCTCGATCCGACTCGTGGCAGCGTGGCTCTCGACGATGCTCGTGTCTCCAGAGGCTGTGGCATGGTTATGTGCTCGAACACCAGGTAGCAGTGCATGCAGGTAAAACCCCTGAACTTAGAAAGTGGGAGGAGCGTCCACATACTTTTGTCCACATACGTGTGTGTGTGTGTGTGTGTGTGTGTGTGTGTGTGTGTGTGTATGAAGACAAGCTCATGTACCTGCTCCTCCGTTTTGAGATCTCCAAATTCACGCAGGAACTCCGTTTCTGAGGGAAACTGTGCAGGTTCCAGGAAGTGCAGCAAACTGAACAGCTCCTCCACCGTGTTCTGAAGAGGGGTACCTGTCAGAAGGACTTTGTGCTCCTGGAGGAGGGAGGGAGGGAGGAGAAGCAGGGAGAGATGGAAAACATCAAAACCAGACCACTGTATGTTGCTTTCATGAGCATTACATGGGCATGGCCGGATCTGATCTGTCCGTTTTATGACTAGAGCCTTTATTTCGGAATATTCTGGGATTACTCGGAATTATCTGGTAGGGTGAGGGGGAGGTGTTTTTCTGTGCTGCCTTTATAACAGTGTAATAACAGAGGAAATCCTCCCAGAGCTGAAACACTGTCGTCTTTATGGGGACCGTCTGGTTACTGAACACCGTGCTCTCGAGTCTCATGGTTTCTGAAACCAGCCCGTGGTTTAACATGACTGCGCACGCGCGCACACACACACACACACACACACACTCACCAAGTTCAGCATCTTCAGGCTGTCGAGCAGCTTGCAGTTCCTGTTCTTCAAGCGGTGAGCCTCGTCGATGATCACGCAGCGCCAGTAGATCTCCCTCAGCTCCGGACAGTCAGACAGAACCATCTCAAAGGTGGTGATCAGAGCGTCAAACTTGTAGGCTCCTGGAATCAGGTGCTCCTAGAGAGACGTGTTAATGAGAACCCATTAATCAGCTGTGCCTCATAAAGGCCATTCAGCATGGGCAGTGTGAGAGCCAACCCAACAGCTCCTTCACAGGTATCATCATTACGGCTGGATGACACATCGCTTCAGTATCGGCATTGCGAGACTCACATTATAGTCATACCGCAGGAAGTGTGAAGTCAGGTAAGGTCAATCAAACCCAACGTCGTCACGCCAGAACTTTACTACTGCCTCATACAAAAGGAGAACCCACACGGGTCTTACTTCCCCATGGCTGAACTCCGTCTGACCACACAAGTTAATCTGATTTATTAACATTAAACTACTAAACCAAAGTCTACAATCACCGTCGTCCCTGTAAACGCACAGCTGAACCGTAAACACGGAATCAAACTAACGTCCCAATGTGAGTCAATAATCCAGACGGTTCCGTTAGCAGCGCAGAACAGATCTAAGATACACTAAAGAGTGACGAACTGGAAGGCGGGGCTGAGAGACGATACTGCGTCGTGTCACTGTATTGATCTTTAATCAATAGTTTACGATCAGAGATCTGCAGCAGATACTGGTTCATTTAGTGCTGTGTTTAGTCCCCCGGACCACTAGATGGCAGAGTTCTTCACCATTAGACTCTTTCACTCCCACATAAACTAGCAGCAAATGTCCCTACAGTCGGTTCTAGAGGCTGCTGAGCTCGGTCACCCAGAGAACCAAACCTGAGCTAAGCCCATGTCCGTCAAATTCAGCCAAACGTTCCGATACGGTGACCAGGTAACTAGAGGTTCATCTTACTGTCCAAACCTCATCGTCCCCACAGAGGGGTCCCCACAGAGGGGTCCCCACTATCTAGCACAGTTCAGTCACATACCCAAAGCGTCATGTACAGGTTATAACGCGTCCTTTTATGGCTTGTTTGTGCAGAGAACACTGGAGAACATTAGAACAGCTCCTAGATGACCCGTTTGGGGTCCCCATCTCCACTGAAGACCAAGTTTGTGCATTAGGGATACACAGACGGGGGACACACAGACGGGGGACACACAGACCCACCTTGTCATCTTTGCAGTACATCTCATACTGCTGGATCATCTGTCTGCTGGCCAGACTGCCATGGTAGACAATAGCGTTCATTTCGGTCCACGTGGAGAATTCCCGCTCCCAGTTGGTGATGGTCGAGAGGGGGGCAATAATCAGGAAGGGTCCCTGAACCCCAGCGGCAAACACTTCAGACAGCAGAGCGATGGACTGGATGGTTTTACCCAGACCCATCTCATCCGCCAGGATACAGTTCTGCCTGAAAGGAGGGAGGAGATCAGGGAGGAGGAGATCAGGGAGGAGATCAGCACGACCAAATACTCAGAATTCCTACGGACTTATTACACACACACACACACACACACACACACACACTGCTTTAGCTTTGTTGCTGTTCCTCTAAGTCGCTGGGGTATGAGTGGCTCACGAGAGCACACCTGCAGCTCTGATGTTAGCCACGCCTCCCAACACTACAGTCCCACCCTTAACGAGGCGTTCACCGCAGAAAGCCACATCACGTGGACAGCAAAAACACGGCCCACCACGCAGCCCTACTTCATGTAAGCATGCCCCCGCCAAGGTGTCAGATTGGTGCAGGTACCTGTTATACCAGTTGAAGAGGAGCCAGTTGACTCCCTCGAGCTGGTACTCTCTGAGCGTGTTGCCACTGCGGTACTCCCGAGACTGCTCCAGCTTCTTCCAGGAGGCTGCAGGAGGTCGGGGCTAAGAGCAAAGCAAGGACGGTCAGAATACACAGCTGCCACTCTGACACGCTACTAGTTAGCACCTTCTCTTGTGCTACGCTAGTCATACGCTAGTCACCTACCGTTCTCTTGACTCTCGGCTGTCGACTCTGTATCTTCCTGAACTCCTCCACCTTTCCCTCATCCACGTCTTCTTTCAGCTCCCAGGTGGCGTCTTCGTAGGGCAGAGAGCACCACTTCACCAGGTAGTACACCACCGGCTGTGGAGAGGGGAGGGGAGACCATCTGAACCCTCAGGGTGTACTCATGCTGAGTTCGTATTCGATGTTCTACGGCACATTAGACCCTCATAGCCCTACACGTTCTGCAGTATTTTGAGGGACTGGCAACACCACACCCTGACACACACCGAGCGTTCAATTCATACGACCTGGCCACAAGCCCGAACCTTCACCCATGCTCACGTACGAGCTACGCTTAAGGATGCTAGACATCCCTGTACGATGGCAGCCATTCTGAGAGTGTTCCTCAGTACCAAGAATCCAAAGAACGTTACCTGCACTAGCGGGAACAACGTACTAGACAAGATATTTCACAATGATGAACTCACAAGAACACAAGGATGGAGAACCACCCGTACACAGGTGCTCCAGACGGCGCTCGGCTATTGGTCAGCGTCAGTAAACGTGTAGTAGGGGAGGTCAAACTAGGTCATGGCACCTTCTACAGCAGATGTCACAGCAGCTCTACAGGGAATCCGGGTCCAATCCCCCAATAAGGAAGCCAAGGAGAACCTCCCTCAGAGCAAGAGGGAGAACCTCGAGAGGAACCCAAGACTCAGACGGAGAACCCATCCTCCTCTGGTCCACACCGAATAGCAAACAGGTGGAAAAACACTAATGTTGGAGTTTGATGGCACCCCAGAGCCCACATCGCGGTGCTTCGACTACTTCACACTACACGGACTGTCCCTCATTCCTAACACTCATGTTCGGGACCAACACTGGAAATGTGTCGGGCTGAAGTTACCCAGAGTAAGTAAAACCAACACAACTGACCTCGCCGTTGTCCTTATCCACACTGATGGATTCATCCAGGATTCGGTCCACCTCCACGTAATCCGGATTGAAGGGCTCCTCGTCCTGAGACAAAGACAGGATTCAGGAAATCAGTGAAATCAGGCCTCAGATGACAGTCAAAGGACCCGACTGTGCAGCCGACCACTGGTTTAGATCACGGATAAAGTAATCACCTCCTGGAAGATGTGTCTCATCTGAGCCTGCTTGGTCTTGAACCTCTTCAGCTTCTGATGGATCCTCTTGTCCCTTTCCAGCTGCTCCATAGTGGCCCATTCGCAGTGCAGGTAGGAGCTGAGGACACCAGACAAACAGGGGTTAAACAGAACACCTACACCTCCACACAGACAGGAGTTCCAGTGGAGACGCTCCAAGTGATCAGCAGCACTTAGTACACAAATTAAACCATAGGTCCAGATTTCTCCAGAACCGGACTAAAACCGAGTCCCCTGTGTAACCCCTCCACCAGCACCAATAACAGCTGTGACTGGATTGGGCCTGTACTGGACAAGTTTCTGGATGTAGCCACATCAGTGTTCAGACACTCTTACATCAAAGAATTGGTCAGTTGGTTCCAGATTTGGTGGATGTCTTCCCTGGCACAATTCCAAGGAGAATTCCCTGTGGACTGGGATTTTAGCCACTGCTGGTAGACCCGTATGAGCGTACGCTTCCATACACCTGCAGATTCAGCTACTTCCTTCACACTATGGTCTTTGACACGCCCAAATGCAGTCACTCCTTTTAGCCAATCATTAACATCTGCTCTGGAGCCATTTTCCACACATGGAACGAGACATTCCCTGCACTGTACCACCTCTTCCCAATCTATGGATCCCGTCACTCACACCCTGCAGGGATTTATAGCCCTAACGTCCTTGTGCAGCGCCATCTGCAGGAGCCTGAAGATACCAGCACCTTAAACACGCAAGGAGACTCGTGAGCTCATACGCCCCCAATTGCTCATTACCATCACTAAAAACGGGTCAGTTCACAGAACCACATGGTGAACGGACAGGGATTCAGAGACTGGAGCACTGACAGCCGTCATACACCTAAAATTAAACTCAAATAAAGGGAAAAACACTTACTAGTTTTTGTACTTGACAAAAAACTCCTCCACAGTGATGTACTGTCCTGGAGACACCTAGAGCAACACACGGAACACACGGTCCCTTCATTAACATCACACGGCAGAAATAGGATTTTGGGAATACTGATAGCAGTACAGCGTGTGCCAACTTGCCTCCTTTTTGGTCAGACGCATGGTCAATACTTTATCCACGATCGCGGCATCTTCCTCACTGGGATTCTCCTGGACACCACAAACACAAACTCTGTTCAACACCAGAACTTACACCAACCCGCTCTCCGGAAGGAGCCAATCAGAGAGCCAACACAGCCTTCTACAACAGTCAGGAGAAACGACGGCACGGTCGGGTTACACGCCACATGCTACAGTTAACCTCACCACAAAGAACTGCATGCTGGGAAGGCCATCCCCGTCCAGCTCCTGGAGCTCCAGCCCGGCAGACTGAGGGTGCCCTATGGTCAAGGGTGCTGGGGTGGTCACGTCCACTTCCACGTCCGGCTCATCTTCATCGTCCGTGATCTTGATGTCCAGGTCCTCCGTGTACTTCTTCCTCTTCACTTGACGGTTAGAGCGCCTCATCTGTCACGGGACAACACGCGGGATCACACGGCCAATCAGGAATATAAAAATAAATTAATTAATAAAAAAATAATAAAAAATTGTGTGTGTGTGTGTGTGTGTGTGTGTGTGTGTACACACACACACACACACACACACACACACACACTCTCTGTGTTAGAAGCACCCAGAAAGAGAGTTGGGGAAGAGTGGAGGATGATGGACAAGGATACGTCGGTCAGTTAAGCTGGTGTACAGGACCCGTATGATACACGCGTGTGGTTCTGTGTATGACACACAGCTGTAACTCCTCTCCACACAGACGTTTCAGGCTGGTTTGGTTGCGGGTCCTCTAAACGGTGTTCGGTCCAAGCTGAAACGCTCCGTATGGGGATGTTAAGTCTGATGTAAATACCCAAATACCCAACACACATGACAATCACAGAACCGGTAAAGCTTCTCACAGCCGGTTCCTTGTTTATTCAGCACCACTGTGGGTTAAAAAGGGTCTAAACTCTTTCTGGTCCGCTTGTTAACACGTCCGGGTCTGAGCCTCTACTGACCGGCTGAGGTTCTGTCTGTCCAGCCTGTAGCGGTTCTGTGTTCCTACTCAGTTATCGTTCTAAATCTGTCCTTGTGGTGGGAAAGAGAAGAGGAGAGTTACAGTTCTTACACCAATGAAGGAACACAGTTTGGTGTCAGTGGGCTCTAATGTTAACTCGCTACAGCTAGCGAACCTAGCTAACATTAGCTCCCACCGGATAACGCCAAACTGGCCCTTAGTGGAGACCCTTGACTAGACTGTGGGTTTATAGAGCGTTTCCTGCTCTGAACCCGCATCTTCATGTTCTGGTTGTCAGCCATTATGTGCTATCCAGCTAAAGCTAATATAGCTAGCCTTAGCTCCGCCTTAGCTAGCTAGCTCATCTGATTGACAAGCCTGACAACCGGAACATGAAGACAAGGCTACAAACCCACAGACTGTATCGAGGAGAGCCACAAAGGGCCCATTTGGCTTTGTCTGTAGGTGCTAAAGTTAGCTAGGTTCGCTAGCTAGCTAACATCAGAGCCTAGAGGCACCAAACTGTGTTAGTCCACAGACACTCCTCTTGCCCATCACCAGGAAAGATCTGGAATGGTAACGGAGTAGCTTTCTGGGTCCAGATCTGTTTAAACAGTGGGGCCAGGACCCAGACCTGAAGGTCGATGCATCTTTAGGGCACCACCTGGAGCCTGAACACAAACTCTGCTCGGGCACGCCGGCATACCACACACCGTTTAAAGGTGAGCTACAGGTGCCGGAGCGAAGCGTCCTGCTTTCATTTCCACAAACCGTCAATTACTTCATCTACAGCTACACAGACCGACGAGTCCTTCAGCTGCTACAGACACCAGCACCAGTCTTCCAGCCTCCAGGCTGAGGGAGCGCTGTACGCTTGTTCCTCACCTGTCTTCCTCAGATTAAAGGGAATCCTGAGCCTTACCTGGGACAGATCCTCCTCTTGTGTGCGAGGTGAGGCAGGAGGGCTGAGTTCTCCATCCGAGTGGTCAGACGACGCATTTCTCTTCCTCTTCTTAATACCCACCGGAGTGATGGTGCTAGAGGAAGGGCAGGAGACGACAGACGGGTCAGGAGGAAACAGGAAACAGCAGACTACGGAAAAGCTATTAGAGTAGCCGGTCTGGCACAGTTTCAAAGACTCCCGTAATTCCTGGTGCGGTTACATTTCCTGCTTTTCCGGACTGCTTGTCATCTAGATAGGACTCTCACTTCCCAGTGCTGTAAACCAGCAAGAACTTGGTGATACGATACACACACAGGGGTTTGACTCAAAAAGGTCAACTCCAAAGGTTCGCTAATGCTAATGCTAGTGAGCCATAACAGAGGTCTTCAAACCGGCTCTCTGCCCACCACCCCCTAACCTAACTTACAACACATAAGGGTGGAGCACAAACCTGGACTGTCTGGGGGGCCTGAGGACCGCACAGCTAGACCACAACCAAGTCAATGCTAAATGCTAATCTTAATGCTAACCGCTAATATACAGCCTCAGACCCAGAGACACCCTACATGTGCGCTCTGTACGTGTACATACTTAGACACTTACTTGGGCTTGGCTTTGCTTTTACTCTTGCTGCTGCTGCCGCCACCGCTGCCACCTGCTCCTCCGGCTCCTCCGGCCACCACGGACCCAGCCGGCTTCGGTTTCACCTTCTTCTCTCCGCTGGCCGCGGCTTTCCCAGCGGCACCCGAGGTAGGGCTCTTCTTCTTGCTCCCTCCTCCGCTCTTCTTCTTGGCCCCGGCGGGAGTGGAAGCCCCCTCTAGGTCAGCGGAGGTCTGTCCGGCAGGCAGCTCGTCCTGGTTGAGCACGCGTGGGATGTTCCTCTCCCCTCTGGCCTTGGCCCTAGCGATGGCCTCAGCCACAATGCGGTTGGCTTTCTCCTGCTTGCACAGGGTCTCCACTTTCCGGACGGGCTCCTGGACCTTGGCCACACGTACGCCGGTGGAGGCGACCGTGGTGCCCGGGCTGGCGGTGGAGCCGGCTGAGGTATTGATGACTTTGAGAACGGAGACGGCGCCTCCAGCACCGGAAGCCGAGCTCGTCTTTCCGAGAAGCAAAGCAGAAAGAAAGGAGGTGTGAGCGCAGTTCTAGTTGGGATGACCCATCCGGGAGCAGCTTAACGGAGCAGGTACGGGTTACATCAGACCCAACCCGGTTCCGACTCTCTGTTTCATGGACTGTATTTACATCACCGTGGTACAGGTGAGGTAAATACAGCAGCCAACCAGCAGGTGTGTGTGCAATGCTGATGGTGGGCTGGTGTACAGGACTGGAGACCACCTGTGTTGGAGACCACCTGTGTTGGAGACCACCTGTGTTGGAGACCACCCTTCTGATGACGTGAACTCCAGTAAAACAGCCGTAGAGTTACAGAACACCGGGGGGGCACGGAGACCCCAATACTTCAGATATTATACATGAGTGTGGACAACACCGCAAAAATATTATAACACCGCAGGACCTGCACCGTACACGACCCGCACCACCACAGACAGCAAGCTGGACCTGAGAAAACAGAACCTGTAGTGCTAAACACAGAAAACACCAAATTATTACTATTATTATTATTATTATTATTATTAACGTGAATATTAATATTAATAAAGAAATTTAGAAATAGGTTCTATTTTGTCAGGCCCAACTTACAAAACCTCAGGAAATGAAGATATTGTGTCACCCAAATACCCCGAACGAGAGAGCTATATTAATACTACGACTTCACATGAATTTATTTTCTTATTTTCAGTATAAATATCTATTAAATATAATAATGGTAATTATTCAGCGTCAGGACACAATCAGAAA
>CM067482.1:33860244-33873311 GCA_034552555.1 Semaprochilodus insignis | reverse complement strand
ATAATAATAATAATAATAATAATAATAATAACAATAACAACAATAATAACAGTAATAATAATAATGATAATAATAATAATAATAATAATCCAACAATAATAATAACAATAATAATAATAATAATAATAACAACAACAACAATAACAACAACAACAGTATAACAATAGTAAATAATAACAATAATAATATAATAATAACAATAATAATAATAATCCTATTATAGTAATAATAATAATAATAACAATAATAACAGTAATAATAATAATAATAATAATAATAATAATAATAATAATAATCCAACAATAATAATAACAATAATAATAATCATAATCCAATAATAATAATAATCCTATTATAGTAATAATAATAATAATCCAATAATAATAATAATCCAATAATAATAATAATAATAATAATAATAATAATAATAATAATACTACAGACAACAACATTTCGATTTTCTGACGTCTGATTCTGATATACTCAGTAAAGCGTATCAGTAGTGGGTAACAGATCCGATAATGATTTCACCGTATTGATCACCGCTGATTAGAAATGATCTACACTCGCTCGTCTGTTAAATATGATTTCTGATCCTCTCCTGACGAACGGTCCTCTTTTATTTAAAGGCCGTTTACTGAACACACACTAACGTAGAGTACGCGTGATATACACTGGGGTTTATGGGGAGCGGGCCAAATCAAACGTCCACACTGAGCACAGCTACACCAGCAGCTCCAACACTCCCACCACGTTCACCCACCCAAACTAACACAGGTCTGAACACAGAACATCTCCAGGATCAGATCCGAGGAGGCAAACGAGCCCGTTTCAGAGGATGCAGAACCAGACCACACATCTTACAGTCCATACAGGGTTTATAAACACCCCCGTAACACCCTCCTCCACCTACCTGCGGCTGCAGCAGCAGCTTCAGAGGCACCGCCACTCTCTGTCCTCCCTGGCCCTGGGAGATCTGCACCACCTGGGGGCTGCCGCCAGCGTTGGGGGCTCCAGATACCAGCTGAAACTGCACCAACACAAGAACACGGTCACAGCTGGAGGAGGGAGGAATAACCCTCTCAACAAAGGGCTTAAACCCAGTCCAGACCCACCCAGGACCACCGGCCCAAACACCACCGACTTATTAGGAGTAATTAAACCCCACAGTCTGACCAACGGAGCACCACGGCGCCGCTCTGCCTGCGTCCACAGGGTGGCGCTGTTTCTATCAGGTGAGAGGGATTATTAACACTGATCTGTCCCTGTATGATGCAGATGAGACCGGGTCGCTCCGGTTCCGGACTGAGCCGGATCAACACCGCACTGAAGGATATTATTACATTGTTTGTCTACTTTACAAATAAATAAATAAATAAAAAACAAACAGCTGCAGAACACGTAAACACGCTCCTTTACATCCTCCACAACATACGGTACATAAACAGACCCGGGACAGAACCGGGGCCGCAGCACACTGACCAGTACAGGAGCAAGGACAGTGGGTGTGCTAACCTTCTCAAGGGCTCCAACTGAGGGCGGGGTTACAGACCCCCAACACAGGTAAAGGGGACCACCCATTAGAGAGGCACACCTGAACTTGTGCTTCCTGAAAGAATGAAGACCCTCACAGGAGGTGACCACCTTTACTAAAATACCTTTTAAAATAGCTTTTATTACATACATTTTTAAAAATAGCTTTATAAAATACCTTTACAATACATTTTAGAAAATAACTTTAATAATAACTTTTAAAATGCCTTTTTAATAATAATAGCTTCAATGAAACACCTGGAAAATACCTTTTATAAAATAACTTTAATATCTTTAATAAAATATCTTTTAGAAATATCTTTAAAACATTTTTAATAGCTTTAATAAAACAACCTTTTAAAACAGCTTTTATAAAATACCTTTAAAAGAACTTGTACAGCTTTTTAAACTATTTTTTTAAGTAATTAAGAAGTTTTTATAAATGTAATTTTAAAGTTATTTTTAACTGTCTAAGGTAATAACCTTTTAAAGTAATAATTATTAATAATTAATACATTTAATAACTTTTAATAACTCAATTTTTCACATTTAATATGCGCCAACTAACTTTACAAACTGTTGGAGCTGAAAATGTGGTGTGAAACAGACGCAGCTGTAACATCCTGGGTTTGTTCTGATGAATCTGAAACCAGCATATTTTAGTTCCTGGACACACTTACAACAAAAAAAGGACTCCTACAAGGTTCTCTAGCAAAGAAAACGGTTCTAATTATAGAACCAGGAACACACAGAGAACATATTTGGCGATCTGCACGGTTCTTAGCGTTATGGAATGGTTCTTCAGACTGACGGATGACGTGCTGTACTGTAGAGGCTTCTATAGAGCACCAAAAAAGGGTTCTGCAGTAGGTACAATATCTGTGGAGGAACACCACGTCAGTGTCACTGCAGTGCTGAGAATGATCCACCACCCACATAGTACCTGCTCTGTGGTGGTCCTGTGGGGGTCCTGACCATTGAAGAACAGGGTAATACAGTACACAGAGAAACAGATGGACTACAGTCTGGAACTGTACAACTACAGAGTGTCCTATATGGTCAGTGGAGCTGATACAGTGGACAGTGGAGCTGACGGAGGGGACAGTGGAGCTGACGGAGGGGACAGTGGGTGTAGATACCATCCACAGGAACAAACACACACAGCCAGACACATCAGGGCTTCACACTCACCTTGGCTCCCTGCTGGTTGGGCTGCTGCTGAACTTGCAGCTGGATGGTGAGCACTTTTGGCTGTGCCCCCGTTTGACCTCCTCTGGCCTGGGTGAGAGCAGCCAGCTGGCCCCCCTGCAGGACCAGCTTCCCCGGCAGAGAGCCCAACACCAGCCTGGGCTGCTGGCCCTGCTGCCCGGCCCCTGAAGCTGGAGCGCTGCCAAGCGTCACTGCTCCTGCTTGTCCACCTTGAGAGGGCTGCTGCAGCACCAGCGTGATCCTCTTCGCCTCGCCCTGAGAGTTTGGACACACACACACACACACACACACACACACACACACACACACAGGCTTAAACATTATGCTCTGGTTTTAAAGGTGCAGTGTGTAAGATTTAGGGGGCGGAGTCTATTATCAGAAATGAGATATAATATGTAGAACTACTATGATGTACACATCACTGTGTTCTCGTTATCTAGAACGAGCTTCAGATCTACATAGGAGCAGCTCCTCCTCCAGCAGAGACTCCCACCAGCATGTTTCTACAGCAGCCCAGAACAGACACACCACACACGGGCTGTAGACAGAGACTCTCACGCTGTTACACTGGAGCAGCAGCTTCAACTCGGGGGCGCTATAGCACCGACTGGAGGACAGAGAGAGAGGGAGAACCCTTGTTGGAATGTTCTACTGTAGAACATACTTATCAGTAGCTCCGCCCATAAACCTCCTTAATCAGAAACACTACCAGCACTAACACCGACACTACTAGCACTACCACCACCAGCACTACCAGCACCAACACCACCAGCACTAGCACCAACACCGACACTACTAGCACTACCACTAACACCACCAGCACTACCAGCACTATAACTACCAGCACCAACACCACCAGCACCAGCATGACACTACCACTAACACCACCAGCACTAGCACTACCAGCACCAACACCACCAGCACTATAACTACCAGCACCAACACCACCAGCACCGACACTACTAGCACTACCACTAACACCACCAGCACTAGCAGCACTGTAACTACCAGCACCAACACCACCAGCACTACTAGCACTACCACTAACACCACCAGCACTAGCACTACCAGCACCACCACCACTAGCACTACCAGCACTAGCACTAACACCGACACTACTACCACCAGCACCAACACCACCAGCACCATAACTGCCAGCACCAACACCACCAGCACCAACACCACCAGCACCAACACTACCCCAGCTTCTTATTCGCCAGATACCTATTCCAATCTTACCCTTCCACCTTAAACAGAGCAGCAGTTATTATAACGTCTCAGGCACTAGATTGTTACTGCAGCACTATTTAAGGTGGAACTGGAAAACGGGAAAAAGAAAGCGGGTGAAGGTGCTTATCGGAAGATGTTTCCAGCGTTAAAATGATCATTAGGATGTTCTGAGGGTCTAAATTAGAGATTTACATAAGAGTGGACGGTCTGAGTCTAATGCCTGCAGGTGACAACACTGCCATCCAGTGGTAGTCCTCCTCTCTTCCAGTTACAGTGACTCCCTCTAACTGAGCAGTGTGTTTCATCACTGTGGTCGTACGCTGTAACAGTGGTTCAGCACCCGAACCGGAAGTTCTAACACAGGACCCGGTTGGTTACAAAACCAATGAATGCCGGAGAAACTGGTGTGATCGGCGACCATACTTGTGTTTTCTGGGACTATCCGGAAATACAGACATTCTGGGAAAATCTTAAAGAGGAGTCGGAGAGAAATCTGGAACTGTACGTTCCCCTGGACCCACTGTCGTTCCTACTGGAAGGGCTCCCTGAACACACGCTCACCACTGACCAGGGCTACAAGAAAACTCGCTCCCTTACTCCCCCCCAGGGGTCCACTGGTTACACCAGGGTAAGCATGTTAATACGATATGACCCCCAGCTATAACTACCTGTATTATAAGGGGACGGGAGCCTGTTACTGCCCACCTCGGTCAGGTGTGCGGATGTCTGTCTGTATATGCCTGTAAGTACTCGTGTGTACATGGATGTGTGTGTGTGTGTGTGTGTGTGTATGCCTGTACACGCATTGAGTGTGAAGCCCGGTCTCAAGGAGATTTTGTGAATGTGAATTATACAGTTTAATTAATTAATTAATTAATTAATTAATTAATTAATCAATCAATCATGATATCACTGCTTACAGTATCGCAATATATCAGTCATGATACGCATGGCATCCCCAGGCTCGCACCGAAACGCAGCCCTATAGGACTCAGACACGACATGTCCTTCTGAGCACACCCCAGACGGGGCTGCGCGTTGGTTAGGACCCGATGATGATACGGGGTTATGATCAGATGTACTGGAGCGTACCATGATACCAGGGGTCTTAGCCCGTTCTGCCCCGAGGCCCACCTGGCGTTAATTACACAGCCTGGCGGCCCACCAGAACACCACAGTCAGCTTTAGTTCTGATATGTCCAGGCACGAACACGGAACCTCTCTGTCAGTGGTTAGCTGGCGGCTATGCTGTCTCAGACTGACGCTGTGTGATCAGCCTCCTGCTGCTGCTGCGACGTTCTTATTAGTACATGTGCTCGTTAATATACATATGAAAATTAAATGTACTATATATATAAAAACACTAATATGGTTAATATATGACATCACCAGCCCACTACAAACTACTGCCTCCACCTGAGTACAGGCCCACGGACCACTAGAGGGCGCTCACACTGGTGGTGGTGGAGGTCCGCGGCCCACAGGTTAAGAAACCCTGCTGTAAACAATCTACCACCATCTTTAACTATATGACTCTATAGAAACTGTCATGGCACAACACCACACCACCGTATGCACACACATGCTAATGCTAACGTTAGCGCTGCAGAGTTGTTTAGGTAGGAGTGGAGGAGTCTAAAGAAACACTGCCCTCTAGTGGTCAGAGGTTTAAACACCACACAATGGGATCCACTGTTTGTACCAATGTTTACATTCAGCTATTGATTAAGAATCAATATTGAGAGAGAGTGGGGGGGGGGGGGGGGGTTGGGGGGGTTGACACAGCACTGGGATGCCCCTACACGATATACCAGCCTATTCCTGCACTTCTGCACTGAGCAGAACCTCCCTCAGCGAAACCAGTCAGTGAAGCGTATGACCAAAGACCAAATATTAACATAACGGTGATTAATGAACATAACCTACACGATAAAACAGATTCCAGGCCAAAAATGTGCCATAAAACAGCATATCCATAACCACCTCATCTCATCTGTGAGAGGTGGACGTCTGGTTACCTTCACCACCACTGTGAACAGTTCTGACCTTATCTAGAACAGAGCGCTTCACACCGAACCCACTCTGAATGGCTCTGTTTACATCTGAACCACTTAATTATGTGAATTAAAAGAAAATACAGGTGGAGTTCCTTATTACGTTCCTGCACAGAACCCAAACTATGTCAAATTATGGTTCTCCTGGGGTCCATTCCAGCTTAGGAACCCTCAGGAAAACGAAGCATCGTAATCCTGTGTGCTGTGAAAGTGTCCTAAAGTAACACGCTCCTCTGTGGACAAGGACAGTGTGCTAGATACCGAGTACCCACCTACGTGGTCAGCTACTGTAAGGGGAGTAAGAGAAGAGTCAGACTGACCTGCTGAGGGACGGTGGACAGAGTCACTCCTTGTGGCCGAACTGCTGCTGTACCTCCAGCTGCCTGTGCCTGCACTGTGGCCTGCGTCTGGGGTTGCACATGGACCTGCGTCTGCTGTGCTTGGGTCTGGAGCTGTAGCTGTGGCACCTGTGTGACCTGCGTCTGCGCGAGCTGCGCCTGTGCAGGAATCTGCACCTGTGACTGCGTCTGGGGCAACGAGGCCATCAGCACCTGCTTGACGGGCCCGTTTGGGGTCTGCACCAGTCTCTGGACACCCGTACCAACCTTGACCTGTCCCTGCGCAGGCTGGGCAGCGTTTAATACCGTCCCATCCGAGACGATGGACATTCCAGGTCTAAGGGGTGTCCCCGTCAGGACGCGTGCGATGGTGAGCTTCCCGGGCGAGCCCGTGTTTCCCCCAACGCTCTGTAGCACCTGGGCCTGACCCTGAGGGCCCTTCAGAATCACTATTTTAGGGGCCGCCTGGCCCGCAGTCTGTTGCGTAACTGCCGTAAGCTGCTGGGTCTGGAGCTGCTGTGCGGTTACTTGAGCCCCCGACACCGGCACTGCCAAGGGGGAGCTCAGCAAGACCGCGGTCGAAGCACCGCTGCTACTGGCCATGGGGAGAGACGTCTGAGGCACTGCCTGAACGGAAACCGGAGCAGAAGCGACTGGGATCGCCTGGGTGAGGGAGACCTGGGTTATCTGCTGTGTCTGGACCTGTACAGAAGGAACAGCATGCGTCGGAGCAGGGGGAGGTTCAGGGGAAGGGTCACTAAGGACAGGAACGCCGGGGTCCGAGGCTGGCTCTACAGGGGGATCCACCTGACCCAGTGCCAACTTGAGAGCTTCCTCAACTGGGTCTGAGGAACCCTGTGAGAAGGCATCCTCCGGCAGGGAGTCCAGGTTAAACAGTGGCGTGTCTTCGAACAGGTCCATAATTGGATCAGCCATCTCGTCGAACAGTACAATCAGGAATGCAAACAAAGCTGCCCCCCGGATATGGCGTTCCAAAAACAGATGGGAGAAAGCAACAGATTCGTTAGAAACCATGTGGAAGTACTTCAGTGTGGTCTATTAGGACAAAACCTTGTATCTCCAAAACGTTAACTTTACAGTAGAGTGGAAAACATTCCTCATTTTTAAACGGAAGCTTTCAAAAATTCCCAACAGCCGAATCATTCCGAGTGGTTTGATGGGAAATAGTCTAGTGTACAGAAATGTACTGTCCTTACAGCGGTGACGATCAACAGGGCAGAGACAGTTCATAAAGCCTAGCGACCCTACATGGGTCTTCTGGGATCAAACGTCAGTGGTGGATCAGCCCGACGACTTTCCTATGGGGACTACTTTTTTGCCTCACAGCGCCCTGCAGCATGTATCCCTCCACCATGAATGGAGTTTAAGGCTGAAATCTTCTCCACACTATCATAAACAGCGTCTCAGACATCAGGCAGCGTATTCAGAACCACCTCATGTAGGAACTTTCTGTGAGGGAGCTTTTAGAGGGGGACGTCTGGTTACCTTCACTAACACTGGGAACAGCTCTGACTGTATCTAGAACCACACCAAACCACACAACTGAATGACTCGGTTTACATCTTAGTTTGATGTAGGGGTTTTAGGTCATGGATGGAATTCTCCTTTAATGGAGCATATGGACCATCACGACATCACTGAACACGTTCTAAAGGCCAAATCACAGTCCAGGTGATATACAGACCTGCGGCTGACAGACGTCACAGTGCTGTAGCACAGCTAGCTAACCTCAAAGCAAACACAGCCGCGGACTGGGACATCACGGCCGGTCATATGTTTCAGGAGGTGCACAAGATCACCTGGACTACAATCTGGCCTTTAAGCAGCAGCACCCAACCCTGGTACTGGAGGACCACCCTGCCCTGTGAAGTTAGTGTTCCTCCTGCTCCCAACACACCAGATCCAACTGATCCGCTCATTAACAAGACCCTCCCGAGTTCGCAGGTGAGGAGAACAGACAAACACAGGCTGAACGATTTGGGATAGCTATCCGTGATGCTGTGGTTCGTTCCTATACGTTGAGGTCCATGCCTTCTTTGGACCCGGAAACCCAGCACATGCAGATTCACTGGTTTAAGGCTTTAGTACTGAATGACCACCACCTTTCCTGCAACGTTCACACTGGCAACGGCTTCCCGCCTCTGGTCGCTAATCTGGTCGTCTGGCTGTCTCTGAGCTCAAGCTGACTGCTGGTTGCTGCAGTTTCACTGAGGCCAGGTCCAAATCAGATGCGTCCCCACTAATAGTAAAACTCCTGGAGAGAAATCGCCAGACGGTCACAATGTGTGTGCGGTCAGGGTTCGGGTTTTGCGGTTGCTGTATATCTGAGGGCGACGGCACCGTCACCATCCCTCCATCTCTAGCAGGAACTGATCTCTAGGAACCAGAAATATCTAGGACAATATCCGTTTCACGGGTTTGGGAGATCAAGCACGTACCACCCTGCTCAGTTCCTATTGGTATTGCTTCACTCCTAATCTGCATAAAATTAAACTTCGCTCAACATTGTTGCATCACTGACTCCGCCCACTCTGCACTGCCAACGTTCCTGCTGCCTCTCCAGCTCTCACAGAAACCCTCACGATAGCCCTTTTCCACCTACGTAGAACCGGTTCCAGTTTGCTGTTTGCAATTTTATCCCGCTCAATCCATTTACACCTAAAATAAATATGTTCGGAACCCAAAAAGCGTGTTCCCATCTGGAACCGGCACGAGCCGTGACGACATCCGTGGGCGTGTCAGTTGTTAAGTAAAGAGAAGGCAACAATGGCGCCACCGAGTGGTCTGCTGGAGAACCTCTTCTACGTCTGATCTCCGGGAGTTGATCCGTGCTGCTTTCTGGATATAAACAAACACCTGGACTAACAGCGCAAATGCTCGCAGGTCATCTATACGGTCCGCCAGCTTGGTACTACTGTTTACTACCGCTGTGCAGCGCCCCCTGTTGGCACTGATGTTGTATCCTTTGGTTCCAGTAAAAACTGGTGCAAATACAGACCGGTTCCCTGAATAGCACTAAAGTTCTAGCAAGCCTGAAGGGAACCAGTTCAAGAACCAGGGTTCTGTTTAATCAGAAAAGGCTATGAATGAACTCCGGACGCTGCGCCGTGCTGCCGCCAGTGCGAACGCAGGGTTAGTTGTGGTTGTGATGTCACAGCCCCAGTGTTGGGTTGCTTGGCTGGTCTAACCCATCAACCACCAGGTCACAGGGTGAATTTGTAGGCTTAGAACTTGCTGTGTGTTCTGAAAACGACTGAACACCATTCATCTTTCAGCCCTAACAGAGCAGGGGGGGGGTGTCCGGGGTGGGACCTCAAAGGGCAACTACCCATTCCAAATTCTGGAAAAACCCTAAAAACGACACAAAATGGAAACGGGATACAAGGCTTTGCCTCCGGTTCACACACTCGGACTTACATTCAAGTTGGCGACTCGAGCTCTCCAGTCATTGACCCTCCAGTCCTCCTCCGAGCAGAAGCGGCAGGTGGACAACGTGGTGAGCGAGGAGGGAGGCAAAGGAATAGAGGGTCCTCCTGTCCCCCCACCTCTGCCCTCCAGCCTCTTCTTCCCTCTCCTTTAACTCTCCGGAACTGCTGCTTCCCGGGAAGCCCTTCAGCAGGAATGCCCCTAGAGAAGGCAGGTGGGATTCTGGTGGGAGACAAAAAGCAGGCAGGCAGGCGTTTGAGTCCAGTTCAGGGGCTGAGATGAATGGAAATGAGCGGGACCAGCAGGTCCCATCAGCCTGGAGTCACTAACAGCTCAACTGGGCTCCTGAAAGTGGCCGAGATCACCACGTCTGTGGGCCCGGAGGAGCGACCCGGTGTGGATGACTAGCTCAAAGTTCTGGGCGCTGCTGAACACAGAGCTGCTATTAATGTTAGCCGCAGCTAATTCAATAGCCATTCATACTGCTGCTGCTGCCGTGTACAAGGGAAACTAAGTGGACCTGGGAGGACTAAACGGCTGGTCTTATTGATCACAGGCGTTTACCGGAGCTGTCTATCGTTCGGTTTGATCCCCCTCGTTCGGACTCCCTTTCAATCCCCTCTCATCAACAAACCGGACCAAACCAAAGGCAACGTGCTACAAAACCCTGAGCCTGAGTACGTATAGACATGGACAAGGCCGCGAAGCTGTTTCGACTGAGCAAGGTCGCTTTTTTCCGGTAGAACGGCCACTAAAACGCTCCCGCTCACTCCTCTAACTTTCCCTGTTATAATTTCGGGCTACTAAATTTACCTTAGCGTCGACACACATGGCTTTCTCCGTCTCACAACACTGTACGATTACAGGAAACGGCCAGCGTAGAGCAGGAACTAGCTTTCTTGCCAGCGGCGACGTCGAGGGCGCGTCCCCTATCCCCATCCGCCTCGCTCTGATTGGCCGGCGCGGCGAGGGGCCGGCAGAACGTGGCGCTCTCATTGGCCCGCGTGCACGCCAGTCATGCTAGTGTGCGGAATTACTGGGCGGTCAGAAAGCTAGTTCGGTTGAAGAGGCACTCAATGCGGCCTGCTTGTTATCGGCGTGGGGTTTTCCCGAGCGCTCTTATTATTGCAATTTACGGCCATAGCAGCCAAATATCATCCGTGGCCGCCGACAGATCTGTTTAATTCCAGTCCTCATAGAGGAAAACGAGCTCCTCCGAGCAGTGTTAGCCTCCACGTCTCATATTTAGCCTATGCTAAATGATATTAGCAAAATAAAGCCTGGTATATTAAAGGGGTATTCCACAGACTGCTTCTTAGTTCTGTGTTATTCCATATTTAGGATGTAAACACACATATCCAGAGTGGTTTGGTGTGAAACGTTCCCTTCTAGAGAAATTCAGAAGAATTAGAGGGCGGTAGAATTGTTTACAATGGTGGTGATGGGAACCAGATGTCTGAAGAGCGTAATGCATATACAAGCTACCTCCTCTGAGTGGTTATCGATACCAGGCCTGGAATATTGTTTGATATGAGGCAAATTATTATTAATAATAATAATATTTACTACTATATCACACATATCAACCCAGAGGAAAGGGGCAGGTGACTGTAGATAATATGGCAAAATAAATAAAATGGCAGTATTTGCATTGTAGACACCTGGTTACCATAACTACCATAGTGGTGAAGCCACCATGAAAGCATTAAATGTTGTCCTGAAAAGTTCTTTGGGACAAATGAAGTAACTGATCATGATATTTACAAGCTTATAATGTTACAATACACACGATATAGAGATGTATAGGTTTTATATTTGAATGTTTCAGTTTTTCCAGTAAGCTAAACTCAGCAAAGACATGAAAACTGTTTGGTAAATATTTGGTATTATTTTGGTATATATGTGGAAATCATTAATTTAAAGGATCCATATCACTGCTAGCAGGTGTATAAAACCACATACAGAGCCATGCGGTCTCCACAGACACACACTGGCAATAGAGAGGGTCATTCTGAAGAGGTCAGTGACCACAAGTTCATGTAACATCTGTCCTGCTAGAGCTGCCCCGGACAACTGTAAGTGCTATTGTTGTGGAATGGGAGCAGCTAGGAGCAACAACGGCTCAGACACAAGTCGAGCCAGGAAGCTTCTGGAAGCAACAAAAGCAGCAGAAGTGAGCACCAGGATCTCCATGGCTGAGCTACTGCACACAAGCCTAAGATCACTATGTTCAATGCCGAGCATCGGCTGGAGGGTGTAACCGTGTTCTCTGGAGTGATAGATCACGCTTCACTATCTGGCAGTCTGATGTAGGAACCTGGGTTTGGTGGATGAATCCAGGAGAACGCTCCCTACCGGAATATAACTCAACATAAAAGTCCTTGCAGAACTGAACTACTTACAGCACAGGGTGGAGACACTACGGTACATCCTGTCAGGCCGTTCTTGTACTCATGAAATGCTGGTTAGCTTACTGTGCTGATATCCCCTAGCCTGCCACTAACAGAGGATAGTGGGCCAGGTAGATGAAGCAAAGCTGCTCTGGGAGGTATCGTCAACTCTCTAGAGAGAGTCTGGTACCTTCTGCCACTCAGCATAGATAAGAACCGCCTACTACTGGAGGAATAGGAGATTTAACTGACACTCAAGACGACCAATCATAAGCCAGCTATTTGGCTTGACTTGAAAAGGAGGCAGTCCTGATAACTGAGTCACGGCATTAACAGACGGAGTGGGTTTGGCTGAGACTGTTCACTCTGCTCAGCTGATGAAACAAAACTCTGATTCCCATCGGACAGCGCAAATACATACCCGGAAGTGTGGATAGCCAATCGGAATGTGTGTGGTAGTGTGGCCAGGTTAACACACTAAAGGGGGCAAAGCGTCTGTGTCTGAGACTGCATGAGTAGAGCAGCTAGGGCCTCCAGCAGAACATGGAGGGACACTGACTTTCTCAGCGTATCATGGGGTTATAGGCAGTAATGACCCACTGACCACACCACTGCCCCACTGACCACACCACTGCCCCTTGTACTACACAGCCACAAGTTAAAATGGTGTGGAGAATCTTTCTAGAGGAGCGGAGACTGGAGGCTCCATACTCTGGAGCAGGAGGTCAGACAGATACGTGTTAGTAACACTCTTTAAATATGATAAGAAGAAAAGAACCAGGGATGGCAAATACCCATGTATCATATACCTGAGAGAGAGAGAGAGAGAGGGAGAGAGACAGAGAGAGAGAGAGAGAGGGAGAGAG
>CM067482.1:33823421-33842300 GCA_034552555.1 Semaprochilodus insignis | reverse complement strand
ACGCCTCCACACACGGATTCGTTGGTCGTCTCCACCAAGACAAAAGCGGGACTCGTCACTGAAGATGACCCGCTGCCATTCTGAGTCACTCCATGTCAATCTGGCACGACACCATTGCAGTCTTTGGTGACGGTGACGTGGTGTTAAGGACAGTCGTCGTAACGGTCTGCATGCATGTAGTCCTGCACGGTGCAGCCGTCTGCCAATGGTCCTGCACTAACAGGATGACTCATGGAGGACATCACTGTTCACTGAATGTCCGCAATCGTGGCTGTTGGGTCTCTCTACATGTTGGTTCTCCTTTTCCATGACTCGTGTAGGTCTCCCAGATCCTTTGTGTCGCTGGTGCATGCCTTTTATGTCCACTGCCGCCAACAGCGTGCTGTGGTAGTATCCGCATGACCGGTATGGTGAGCTATACACCAGTAAGACCATCCCACTTCCTGAAGCCCTATGATGTGACCCCTCTCCAACTCTTCCAACTGCTCTAACTGCTTTCGAACTCTTTTTTTGAGGCATACTTCACATGCAAAGGATGCTACCAACACAACAGCACGAGTCGGAGAATGGAAAGCACAGGCAACAGGATGGCCTTATATAGTCAGTCAGGTAAAGCGATAAGGCCCACCATGTTTGCTAACAGAACATGACCTGAAGCTGATACTCCATGACAGTCTGGCACGACACCATTGCAGTCTTTGGTGACGGTGACGTGGTGTTAAGGACAGTCGTCGTAACGGTCCGTGTGCATGTAGTCCTGCGTTGTGCAGCCGTCTGCCAATGGTGCTGCACTAACAGGATGACTCATGGAGGACATCACTGCTTGCTGGATGTCTGCAATCGTGGCTGTTGGGTCAGTCAGGTACAGTGATAAGACCCGTCCTTGCTTACGTCACATACGTGGCGAGCGTGAAACTTGAATCATTTGCATTTCTCATGATGTCAAACCTACACACCAAGTTCCATATGTGTATATATATACATATATAAATCGATATATAGAAAGATAGAACCATAAAGCAAGTGAACAGCAAAAGCAATGTGTAGTCTACTGTAAAGACCTTGCACTGTGCGCCACTGAAACCCATGAGCTGTAAAATCACACTGTAAAGTCATGGAAATTACACTGGGAGCGGGGCGGGCGGTGGGGGGGGCATTAATGAGACAAACGATCAGGATCCTTTATAGCTCGTGATGTTGCAGAGAATTAATGTCCAAACTCCTTTGCATTCTCAGGCCCACCAGGGTGCCCACCCCTGAACCACTACTATGCCGCAAATCTTAAAACAGCACCGAAGATTTCTTACCGCCAATCAGTCTGTTTTTCCCCAAGCATAAAATCCAAGTTGGAGCTGAGAGAGTGACATTGCTGGCCTTCCAGCGAACCGATCCGCACTCTTAGGGGACCATGCATCCAAATGAGGCAATTAAGTAAAAGGTCAGCATGCGTATTCTTTAACATTTTAGACTTCGGCAGCACTGGGGATGGTGGCATTCGCTGGCTGGTTCTGGAATGAATTGCGGACACACACGACAATTACTTCCCTAAAGTTTTCAAGGCTGGACTATTTGTGACATTTGGAAAAGACGGGCCTTAATGAAGTGTCAATTTTACAATCATTTCGTTGGGCATTTGGAAAAGCTGGGCATAGAACTCACACTTCCTTGGTGTAAATGACAGTGGCAATTACAGAAATGACAAGCTTAGATGAAAACGAAAGGAATTTCGGGGTGGCTAAAGGGCAAAGGGTATTACGTCCGGACCATTGAGAATTGGTTCAGTTATAATAGGAAAAGCACGGTGCCTCCGGCGGTGGATGTTGACCACAGCCAGAGCTGGGAGGTAATTGACTGAGCTGGTGCTCATTTATAGCCTCAGGCCATTTTGTTATATTCCCAAAGTTATATTCCTCATATGGTGGGAGGTTTATAGTTTCATCTATATTAGGATCTTCTTAATGCTCGAAGCTGTGGAGGATGCGGAGGGTGGGTGGTGACCACTTTTAGCAACGTTTAGGGTTATTTATATTACAAATATTTATATTTAAAATACTTACTATATTAATGTACTGTAAAAGTGCTACAGTGCACAATGTAGTAGAGACAAAAGCTTTAATCCATCAGACAAATTCAGTTCAATTACATTTTATTTGGGTGCCAAAGTTTACGGTTCTTTGCCCAATAATAATCATGTGACTAATATGAAAGTGATGCAAATAAGTGGGCAAATAATGAAATTCGTACAATTCGAGACTTGACTCCGACACACAACCCACACTCCTGAGACTCGACTCAGACTTGAACTTCAACACATGACTCAGATCTATACCCTCAGAAACTTGAGACCTGACTCAAACTTGTACTTCAGAGACTCAAGACTTCACTGAGACCCACACTCTAGAGACTTGCCTTGCACCCCCCAGACTCAAGACTCGACTCAGACCTACCACTCAAACACCTCAGAGACTCAAGACCCTGGACACCTCAGATACTTGAGACTCGAGGTGGACTCAGACTTGCACCTCAGAGACTTGACTCACACCCTGGAGACTCAAGATTTGACTTGAACTCACACCTCGGAGACGCCAGCCTCAGACCCACACCCCAGAGACTCAACTAGGAATCAAACCTCAGAGACTTGCACCATGGAGACTCTGACTCACACCAGAGACTTGACTCAGACTCAGACTCACATCTCAAAGACTAGACTCAAGACTGGACTTGCATCTCATAGACTCAAGACTAGACTCAGATTTGTTCAACAGACAGGACTTAGGCTCACACCTCAGACTTAAGACTGGACTTGGACTCGCATCTCAAAGACTAGACTTAGACTTACATCTTAGAGACTCAAGATTGGACTTGCATCTCATAGACTCAAGACAAGACTCAGATTTGCAATTTAAACAGACAGGACTTAGGTTCACTCCACAGAGACTCAAGACAGGACATGGACACCTCAGATACTTGAGACTCGAGGTGAACTCAGATTCACACCTCAGAGACTTGACTCGCACCCTGAGGACTCAAAATTTGACTCAAACTCACACCTCCAGCCTCAGACCCACACCCCAGAGACTTAACTAGGAATCACACCTCAGAGAATTGACTTGCACCATGGAGACTCTGACTCTGACAGAGTCTCTTGAAGAGTTGACTAAGACTTACATCTCAAAAGACAAGATTTGGAGATCTTAGAGACTCAAGACTGGACTTGAACTCGCACCTCAGAGACTCAAGACTAGGCTCAGACTTGCACCTTAAGACTTGACATCAACTCACAGAAACTCAGACCCACACCAGGGACTCAGAAAGGAATCAGACCTCTGAGGACTGACTTGCACCCTTGAGACTCTGATTCGAATTTGACTAGGTCTCCCATCTCAGGGACTTGACTCAAACTTACACCCCAAAGACTCAAAACTAGACCTGGACTTGCACCTCAGAGGTTCAAGACTCGGATTGGACTTTCATTTCAGAGAGACTCTTGCATTTCATTTGCATTTCAGAGGCTCAGGCCTTGACTCAGACTCACATCTCAGATACTCAAGACAAGGCTCAGACTTGCATCCCAGAGACTTGAGATTTGATGTTGAGTCAACATGACTTGACTCAAACTCACTCCTCAGAGACTCAAGACTTAGTCCCAAACTCTAGAGACTGAACTAGGACTCAAATTTAGAGACTTGAGACTGGCCTCAGACTCCCATCTCAGAGGAACCAGACTTGACTCAGATTGGCTTCTCAGAGACTCAGGACTCGGCTCAGACTTGCATCTACAAAGACTCAGGACTTGACTCAGACTTGCAACTCAAAGACTCAGGACTTGACTCAGACTTGCATCCCAGAGAGTCAGGACTTGATTGGGACTCACATCTCAAAGACTCAGGACTTGACTCAGACTCGCACTTCAGAGTCTTATGTAGCCATATGAACACAGTCCTATGGGAAAGAGTTAAATATCTTAAGTAGTCAGATTGAACTTTTAAAAGAATAATTATCCCACAAATGACACACAATTTTACACCAGCTTTATCTTAAACGTAGTCATTAATCGTAGTCAATCAACTAAGACATGTCAGGTGACCAAAATAGCTATATCAAGTTATTCACATTCTGAAAAAAGGCGATTAAAACGTTTTCCTTTTTTTGTGATAGCTGAACTACTGAACTCCATTTAAACCGCTCTTTTATTATGCTAAGAATACATTAGCATGCTGGGTAAGGCTGGGGTGAAGCCTGTTCAGACGAGCTTTCGGCAGGTGTCAGCTTCCCCAGTCCTCACTGTCACAAACTCCAATACATATGCTACCTGCCTCGCACTGCGTGAACACTTCGAGCTGAACACCTGTCATTACTCAAGCTGACCGAATTCGTCTTACGCCAAACTCAGTCTCATCTGCTCTGGATTGTTCCTCACTCTTACCAGCAGAAGGGAAAAGGATGTTTGAATGAGATGATCACTGACAATGAAGCAGACAGTAGAACATGTGTGCTCCAGCTGTGGGACAGAATTACAGCTCCGTTCATGTGATGGACCAGCTTATAAATTACAGCTGTAGTGTTTTATTTTTTCCTTTGAGCCCACTGATATTTATGGTGCTCCCCTGTGATTGTCATAATTCATTTTTACATGACCATTTTTCAACCTCTCTCAGCTGCTAGCAATAATAATAATAACAATAATAATAATAATAATAATAATAGAACAACAACAACAACAATAACATCTAAATAATAATAATAATAATAATAATAATAATAATAATAATAATGGCTATATTTGTATAGGACGTTTCATACATATAAAGAAGATCAAAGTGTTTTAAAGATAAAAGAAAGCAATAAAAATGATATAAAAATAAAATCATAAAAATATATAAAAGCAGCACTTTGATAACATTAATAACAATAAGTATTTGACACATTTGAAAAAATAATAGAAACAAAAAAAATAGCAATAAAAATAAAATAACAATAAGCAGCAACTTACATCCATATAATGCAAAAATAATTCAAAGTAAAATTAAAAAAGGGAAAATGCAATATGAAACAGTAAAACAGTAATATAAACAACAACAATGATAATTATTATTATTATTACTATTAATAATACAGCCTTGTGGGTCACCATTTTGTAAGGACGCTAAAACAGAGCCTTGTGGGACACCATATTGTAAGGGCCCTAAAACAGAGCCTTGTGGGACACCATATTGTAAGGACCCTAAAACAGAGCCTTGTGGGACACCATATTGTAAGGGCCCTAAAACACAGCCTTGTGGGTCACCATATTATAAGGACCCTAAAACAGAGCCTTGTGGGACACCATATTATAAGGACCATAAAACACAGCCTTGTGGGACACCATATTGTAAGGACCCTAAAACAGAACCTTGTGGGACACCATATTATAAGGACCCTAAAACAGAGCCTTGTGGGACACCTTACTGTATACTGTATTCTGTGTTTAGGTTTAAAAAGTATAATCTTAATTAATCTGATTTTGAGAACAACCTAGCTTACATATTCCTTGACAAGGACCCTAAAACACAGGCTTGTGGGTCACCATATTATAAGGACCCTTAAACAGAGCCTTGTGGGACACCATATTGTAAGGGCCCTAAAACAGAGACTTGTGGGACACCATACTGTATTCTGTGTTCAGGTTTGAGTAATCCAAGCTTAATTCATCTAATTTTAAGAACAATCTATTCAATAAAGTCAATGTACAACAAGTTGTAAAAACCTGAAACGTTTCAGGCAGGAAGCTCCCGGCACAGCAGCATGCATGGCGAGCTGTGGAATAAAGTGCCGGTCGTTGAATGGGAATTAAAATGGCATCCTATTTCGCCTTAAATGGTTTGTCACAGTGAAAGATTGCTCTTAAGTAGAACAATCTCGCACACGCACAAAGCTCATGCATGCTAATGTCTTGCTGCGCGCGCTCGGCACTGCGGTGAGAGGCAGTGGCAGTGATCTATAGTCGAGATTATCTCTCCCTCACACGCACACTTCTCAATCTGACCTCTGCAGTGACACACAAGGACAAATCAGTGTCTCGCTCTCTCTCTGTCACCCCCCCACCGGTCTGTTGTTTCTGTGGCAGTGAAAGATGAATGGTTTGAAGAGTGCAGCTCTACCTGTACAGACCTGAGTGAAGGTGAAAGAACAAATATCTGCCACCGCTTTGTTACTGCCAGCCATCTCCGCAGTCTTATTAGCGTAGATCCACATAGGCTTACATCACAGATCACCTCACTGTGCGTTCCGAAAGTGATAGTCCCTTTGAATGCTGAAAAAGAAAGAGCAAAAAATTATGATGTCTTTATATTATATAGTCATGTTTTATGCCCTCATCTTTTGTACAAAATTACTATTTTTTAACTTAAATAAATAAATAAATAAATAAGTATTTATTTATTTATGCTAAGTTGAATGTATTGGGAAAAAAACTTGAACTATAAAATGTGCCTTATCTTTTGCATGGTTACCTTGAACAATTCAACATTATTTCCATTGTGTGAATGCAAACTTGAGCAAAAAAAAAATGCCCCATGCAAAAATTTGAGGGTATTTTTTATTGTATGTTTTATTATATTCCAATATGTTACAACTCAGTTTCCAAAAATAAAAGGTTGGATGCTGTGCAAAATGTACAGAATGCAATCGTTTGCACCCTGTATTTGCTTGAACATAGTACATAGTACAAAATCAACACATTCAATGTTGAAACTTTTTTTAAATCAATTTTATTGTTTTTCAAAAAATAAATAATTATAGCCTAGTTTGAATTTAATGCTAGCAACACAATTAAAAAAAAACTGGTACAGGTTGATGCACAGCAAAAAAAATTTATCTTCACAAATGAGATTATCTTATACCTAGTTAATATATCTTAAAAGTTTATTTTTTGGAATGTTTTAAGATAATTTTAGAATTAATTTACTTATTTACAGACATGTTTTACTTGTCTTAAGTGATTTTAATAGGCAAATTGTCTTACTATAGTGGAAGATAATTTTGCTTGTTTTAAGAAGCGTCCTTGAAACAGGTAAATTTATTTGTGAGAAACTTTGTCTTACTAAAATCTCCTAAAAAAGTAAAAGTAAATGTCTGAAAGTAAGTAAATTAATCTTACAATTAGCTTACAACAATCTTAAAAAGATTTTTTTTATATATATCAACTACATATAAGATCATTTTACTGGCCAAGATACTATTTTTTGCAGTGCACTAGAATTTTCTAGCATGTTTGGTCAAGTGGGAGCGCTGTTTTCGAGCCCAAGAGCAGTCCAGGTGACCAATCTCGGTGGTCTGGGATTTGCTTCCAGTGCAATATGCTGGATATACAAACACTATCCACTCCTGGCTCCTGGTATGGGGTTGTGTGATCGGTTCACTTTGTAGCGTGGCTACTTTCTGAACTAATCGCAAAGTAATATGCACGTGGTTGCTGGTTTGCCAACCAGGGCTTCTCAACCTGGGGGCTGCAGACCACCAGTGGGCCATGAAGCACCCTCTAGTGGTCCGCAGGCCTGTACTCAGTTGGAGGCAGTAGTTTGTAGTGGTCCGGAAACATTACATATAACCATAATCGTGTTATATTAAGTATATTATATTATATATATATTATATATATTATTATTATATATATTATAAGTGTATAAAGTGTATCTATATTAAAGTTCACATGTACATACAGTATAAGAACGTTGCAGTAGCAGCAGGCTAATTAAACATCTTCAGTTTGAGACAACATGGCCGCTGCCTAGCCACTGAGGACGGGGTTTACTGGGGTGCTTCCACAGCTCCCTTGTTTGAGTTTGGATATCCCATAATTCTTGTGTAACCAGATTTCTTGTAGAAATTGTATTTATGAAAGTTGATTTTAGCTTTAGGCTTTCTAGCTATTATCATGTGGGCCTTGGGGCGGAAGATGTTGAGAACCCCTGCCATGTATCCAAAAACTGCTGGTCTTCATTGCATGAGTGTTTATATCCAAGACAAATCATAAAACGCAGAAAATTGATGAAGCTACCACATGGCCCAACCTACAAGTGACATATGGAATTGTGCGACCAATCCACGTTTTGGATGGAATTCATGTGGGCGAAAGCAAACTAGCACTAATGACCCCTTTCCCACAAACAAGTCCCGGGTGTGGACTCCAATAACTGGGACACACCACCTACAAGCACATTAACACAGTTTAACCTGCTTGCCTACATCTGAACACAAAATGCTACTACATGAACTTCTTTAACGTCCCAATACTTTTGTCCCAGTGCATGATAATTTATGCTGCGGTACAATTAAATTAATTCCAGCAGAACCAGGAATAAGGAATATATACCTGAAAAAAAAAAAACGTAAAGAAAGGAAATCAGGAGGTATGACAGGTATGAGCGTTGACATCACATGATTACAGGAAATGAGAAAATATAGATTGCTTTATGTCTCTGCTTTCCACCCTCCTTTCCTTGACTGCTGAAAGCATCAGAAATGTCTCCTCAACGTACCATTAGAACAGCTGCCAGGAGAAGGAAGCCTTCATTTCGAGGGACAAAAATCAATTACCGCTGGTAAATGATGAAGACGTTGGCATCGAGCAATCCGTTTAGCGTGCGAGTTGCGGTAAGTGTGGGCTGCGACAGACTGTCAAATCTGGTTTAAAGACTTGCTTGATTACTGACATCATATAAATAAGGATTAAACACGTCTCTGTGTTGCTCACCAAACACAACGGCGCTCCTCAGCTAGGATCAGACAACGATACAGCAGTGAAGACCACGCCCTTGATTTCATATATCATTTATCCAGCCTGGTATTGAATTAAATATGAACCCGACCCCACTGTGAACAAACTGCGTAGTTGTGTTTGCATTAACTACGGCACAATAGTCTCTTCTGGCGTTCCTCTTGAGGAGGTCTGTCTGGTTTGAGCGACCATGAGGTCATGCTAATTGATCATCCACTTTCCAATGGTCTTAGACATCATAGCACCGTCAGTCCATTGCATAGCCAAGGTCTCTCCTACTGCAGCCGCAGCACTCCAGCGGCTATATACCCTCCCTCCTTTACAAGGTCAGCTATACTGGTGACCTCAAAGAGTCTAACAGACTCTCCTGGTGATAGGGACCGTGCTGACTCCTCAACTGCAATCTCTCCACAGTGGGCGCTTACGAACGCTGTGGTGAATGAACATACCACATACTTCTCAGACACACATCCCCCAGGTTCTGTTTCTCCAATGGGGAACCGCAGCAGAGAAGAGTGCCGCATCCTCCTTCCCAGGACAGTGGAACTCCTTGCCTCAGCAGTGATGGCTTAAAGGCCTGGTCGCTGGACATGATGGTATGCTAACTGGTAACATTTGCTTTTCCTCAGTCTTGGCCATGCTAGCAACCTCAAAGTCTCTCCTATTGCAACCCAGCAGCTACACAGCCCTTCTTAAGCAGTCTGAGTAGACTCTATGGGGGTGTGCAGGGGACATGCCGACTCCCCAACTGCAATCTGTCCACAACGAGGGGTTTCCAACACCGCACATTTCTAAGCCACACGTGGCCTCAGTCCACTTTCTCCATTGGAGTGCCACATTCCTCCTCCCCAGTGCAGCGGAACTCAGCAATGATGGCTTGAAGGACTGGTCGCTGGACATGATGGTATGCTAACTCGTAACATTTGCTTTTCCTCAGTCCTAGCCAATGCCTGCAACATTAAAAGTCTCTCCTATTGCAACCCAGTAGCTACACAGGCCCCCTCAAACGGTCAGCCATCCTGGTGACCTGACAGAGTCTAAGCAGACTCTCTGGGGGTGTGCAGGGGGCATGCTGAACCCCCAGCTGCAATCTGTCCTGAGCGGGGGCTTTCCAGCTCTCTGGTGAGTGGTGAACATACCGCACACTTCTCAGCCACACGTGCCCCCAGGTTCTCTTTCTCCAATTGGGAACCGCAGCAGAGAAAGACAGAGTGCCGCATCCTCTTCCACAGTGTAACAGAACTCAGCAGTGATGGTGTGGAGGCCTGGACATGATGGCATGCTAACTGGTAACATTTGCTTGTAGCCATCCTAGCAACATTAAAGTCTCTCCTATTGCAACCCAGCAGTTACACAGCCCCTCTAAAAGGGTCAGCCATCCTGGTGACCTCACCTGAGTCCAAGCAGAATCCCTAGGGTGCAAGGAGCCGGTAACCATGGCCTCTCTGCAGTTGGGGGTGTCCAGCTCTCATGCTAACACATAACGTTCACTACTTTAGTCTTGCTAGACATGCTAGCAGTGTTAGTGCTTGTCAACACATTGCATAGCTATGAAAGCTTGACCTATGTCACGAGATGCCATTTTATTTTTGTCTTTGAGAGACTCGGTTATAGCGATACAATGTTAAGAATGTCTTTGGTGAATTAAAGCAATGCATATTTGAACAAAGTTCAAAGACCTAGACCTGATTTTGCTGGGTTGATCATGTTAACCATAGGTAACGAGTGTGTCGGGTTCTGGTATGCAGATATCGGGCCGAACACCAGCACGACCAGCATATTCCTGGTTTTCTGGGATGATCGGTTGCTGCTGGCTCAACCCAAGATTACCGCTTGTTTGATCGGAGAAGCCTTAAACTTGAATACACCAATCCTGGTGCTCAAGATTGAGTTTACTTTTGAGTCTGGAGCTAGCCGTCTACCTTTTTGCTACGACACTAATGCCATTTGAAATGAGTTTCAGCGTGACCCTGCATGATCTGAATACATTAACGATGGCACAAGATCCCCTTTTAGAGCTCCCTTTCAGCAGACTTGTCTCAACAGGCTAGTTTAAGCGACCATGTTTGTTATGCTGACTGGAAACATTCACTTTGCATCAGACTTAGCCGTGCTAGCATTGCACGGCTGAGCTAATTCTTGTGCTAACAGCCTGTAGGCAGGGGATGTTTCAGTGCGGAATCCAAGCACACCTCTATGTCTGGGTTTTGGTAGGCTAGACATAACTGCAGCTAAATTATTTAGCACAGAGGTAATGGGCTGGTCACGGTGCGTCCCCACAGAGACAGCATGCTCTTCTGCTAAGACTGAAATAGCCATAAGGCAAGCGATCTGGCTTATTTCAATCAAATGCCAAGGTTGTGAATTAGTTCAAGCCTAGCAGGCTACGTGCAATGAGTTAGCCTTTAAATACTGTGAGTTCTGCATTATGCAGAGCACATGAGCTAAGCTAAGCATTGGAATTAGCATGATCTCAGCCATCCAAACAGTATTCGGAACAAATGATGGTCATAAATGTGTTCACACGCATGAACTGTGATATGTTTGCGCAGCACGCACTTCCGTAGTTAATTAAGGCCGATGCAATGCCGCCCTGCGTGAGGCAGTGTTATATAATACCGCACAAAAGCACCACGGGGAAGTGTTATAGCCCTGTGGGCATGAGTGGGGATGATGGGACTGAAAGGCATTGAACTTGGGCTGAACCCAGGGTGAATCTGAGGTCAGAGCCGGCAGACACACATGCACGTTCTCTGGAGGAACCCTCCGTGGCAGGTCCGAACACAACTCGGGGCTTTTGTTGTGAAAGGGGCCGTGATTTATTTAAGGCTGATAGAAAAGTAATGCAGTCTTTTGGAGGGGCCGGCAAATTGCAAGTGACTTGCGTTGCCAGGCCTGGTGAATGTTAAATCTTTAGGATGTGCGACAGACCAAAATGAAACAATCCATAAATTATAACTGTCTCCATCCATCGAGTGGCGCGTATTCAGTTATCGCTCCGACATAAATTATTGCTCTTTTGCACTCTAGGCCTAACCTCACTCTGCATACAAATGCCGACTTTGAGAGGCTCCGTATCAATTATGCATTCACAGATGCAGGTCTGCTCGCACAAAGAGTGCTATCGCTGAAAGATATACGGCCTCAGTGCCCGACAAGCCTTCACTGCCGAACCCAATGCCAATGATAACAGCCAGCAGTCAGTTTGCTCTGATAAAAATGGTGCAATGTTTCTTCAGTGCTCTTATAATACAGGACGAACCCGGCGGTGCTGTTTCATGCATCCTAGAGTAGAAGCAAATGGCAAGCTCTGCTTCCATCATCATCCTTTTTCGGCAGCGGTTGTCACTGTCGAAACCTTTGCATGTCTGTTGTATACCATTGCAGTTGTACACCATCAGCCTGAATACTGTATTGGGTTATGTATCTCATAGCTTGGTGTTTAAGGTGGTAGTAATTTCAGGCTCCTGCAGATGGCGCTGCACGAGGATGATGGGTCTATAAATCCTTGCGGGGTGTGAGTGACGAGATCTATAGATTGGGAAGAGGTGGTACAGTGCAGGGAATGTCTCCAAAGCAGATGTTAATGATTGGCTAAAAGGAGTGACTGCATTTGGGCGTGCCAAAGACCATAGTGTGAAGTAGCTGAATCTGCAGGTGTGTGGAAGCAGTGTACTGTCATATGGGTCTACCAGCAGTGGCTAAAATCCCAGTCTACAGGGAATTCTCCTTGGAATTGTACCAGGAAAGGCATCCACCAAATCTGGCCCAACTGACCAATTCCTTAATGCAAGAGTGTGTGAACATTGATGTGGCCTACATCCAGAAACTTGTCCGGTCCATGCCAAATCGGATCTTTGGTGTTATTCGTGCTCATGTAGGTATTACGCGCTCTTAGGTATGTTTCAGTCACAGGTGACTCATATTTGAGCTTAGAGTCTGGTCGGATCCTCCCCTGATTTTCCAATTCATGAGCATCAGGATCATCGAATCACAAAACTTCCAACCTTGTTTACCAATCTATCTTCGGTAGATCTGAATGAAGACATCACTTTAGTCCACTGTTCCTTGAGACTTTGGCCAGTTGAGTGGGGTTTGGTGACTGAAGCTCCTTGCCCCAGTAATGAACACTCTTATATTGTCACTTAGACATCCAAAATCAAGGCCATCTGGGCCTGCTCAGTGTACACACCAAAGAATTCAATGGGGTGTTAACCACTTCATTGTGTAATGCCTGACATCTTTCTGGAACCATCTGCACTTGGTATGTTTCTCTGCTCGTTTATTCAGGTTTTTCCTTTAGTTTGACATCCGCCTGCAGAACAGGTGGGCCCGTTATGGCTGGCTCAGGCCATTTAAAGGATAAAACAGGATAGCAAGGGTTCCTATAAGCACTGGGCCGCAAACTGTCCAAGGGTATAAACTTATCTTGAGGCATGAGGTTAAAGCACTGACAGTCAGTGTAGACTAGACTTCTGATGAGCCACAGAGACAGAGAGGCAATGGTCTAGGTCCTCAAAGGTAAAGTGATGGCAGCTGACAGTGAACTGCATTAGTAGCTCAGACACACAGTCTCAATTCAGCCGAACTGGCATGTACTGGACGAGTTTCTGGATGTAGGCCACATCAATGTTCAGACACTCTTGCATTAAGGAATTGGGCAGTTGGGCCAGATTTGGTGGATGCTTTCCCTGGCACAATTCTGAGGAGAATTCCCTGTAGACTGGGATTTTAGCCACTGCTGGTAGACCCATATGAGCGTACGCAGCTTCCACACACCTGCAGACTCAGCTACTTCCTTCGCACTATGGTCTTTGGCACGCCCAAATGCAGTCACTCCTTTTAGCCAATCATTAACATCTGCTTGGAGCCATTTTCCACACATGGAATGAGACATTCCCTGCACTGTAGCACCTCTTCCCAATCTATGGATCTCGTCACTCACACCCCGCAGGTATTTATAGCCCCATCATCCTCGTGCAGTGCCATCTGCAGGAGGCTGAAGTCACTACCACCTGAAACACACAAGGTCACTCTGTTTTTGTCCAGTGAGCTTATATACATACATATACATATATATATATACAGTGTTTTATGGTGTCCACTGCATGGCATCACTTAATTTTGGTACCAGCTACTCGGTTTCCATCGCAGATTTAGCACCTACTCAATAGAGACGCTGCCTGAAACTGCTGCAGCATGAAGGAGATGTACTTTGTTCAGAAGAGGCAGCAAGACAAAAGACTTGGGAAGGCTTGGGAAATACTACGACAGGCAAAGAGACGATTCTTGTTGCTCAAAGGCAGTGCAAGAGGGCACGCTAACCTGCTAGAAGACAATTTATGGTCATGTTAGTTTGGGCAATTACTTCTGACCCCCCAAATATGGGAGTAATATATGAAAGATATGGCGGATGCCTGCCCTGGCGTTTTATTGGTTGTTCCAGATAGTCCCACAAGTTTTCCAGAGGATTCAAATCTGGGTATTCTGTGGGCCAGTCCAGATGTGTAAATGCTCCTGAATGTTCATCATGCCAATCAGTCACATTTGCAGTCCTATGTACGCAAGAACCGTCACCTTGGAATACAGGGATAGGAATGTTGTGTTCCTTGGTAAGATGATGATGAGCAAAAGGCAAAACCTGGTTGTTCAGGGGCTCAGTGGTGGTCACTGTGGTTCAAATCTACTGTCACCTCAACCAAAGAACCCATTTCCAACTAATTAACCCCGCCCCAGAACATCACAGAGGGGACACTGAGCTTATTTATGGACCTAGATGGGAGATTTTGGACTGCTGTGCTCTCTACCACCATCATCAAAACACTAAATATCTTTTGGGACAAATGGTGTTCCAACAACTGTTCCAAAGGAATCTATGGACATAACACATTCAAGCTTTTCGGGTGGCTCATGTTGGCCCAACACCTCACTAAGTCCCTTTACATTTGTCACCTGTATGCCTTAAGACCCAGACCTGGCCAGTTTGCATTGATGTCCACGTGGTTACTAAAACTCAGCCCAAAGATGCAGACCCCAACCTTGGTCCCTCCTTGCTGGAGACTGTAGCACATCCAATGATGCATAATTTTGTTGGGGCCTTGCAAGAAAGGCCAGTTTCTGACCACGGAGCCACTCGTGTCATGGTCATCTTTGTGCGGTGAACCACTCGCAACCTAGCAGTGATGCTAAGACGTGTAAAAAGCCCAGCAATGCTGCGCTAGTTTCACAGCTGTGTTGGAGACTAAGGTCTTACCTCTGCAGTCCTCCATTCCTTCCTTTCATCACTGACTTCCTATCAAAATACCATCTTAGCCTGCAAATAAGCACTGCATGTCGGAGAAAAAGGGGATCAAGTTCAAGTTCAGTTCACTTAATTTGCTGTTAGCAGCGCTATTTATGCTTTTACCATGGCGGTATCATATCTCTTACCAGCATCTACCCAAGAGCTTTTAAGGTGAAACAATCCCCTTCCTCCATTACAGGTCACCTTTGTGGCTGAGGCTGGATATTCATAAAGTACAAAAGCCAAAAGCCTGGCTGGAAAACTGCTAATCATTCCCCGTCCCTTGCTCGGATGTCAGAGGAGCAGCGGTGAAAACACGGCAGTGGCACGACTTCATTAAGCACGCCAGATTTATCCTCATCAGTATGTGAGAATAAGGAGCTTCCTGTCAGACTATTTCATCACTATTTCACACTCCATAAGACCCCAGAGGGTCTAAAGTAACCATAGCTGTCCAGGAATACTACTTAACCATCTCTGGTATAAATGGAGACAGAGAGGGGAGCCGGGAATGACGAATTAGCTATTAGCGACTGTCAGAAGTGCTCCAGTCAAGGCCCTCTCTGCCTGAGAAGCACTCCTCCTCCTTTCAGCGTAATCACTGAGAAATGCCATGCTGATTGGCATACTGGAAGCTAATTAAGAGGAAGATCAAATGAGAAGGAAAGACTTTCAGTACGGAAGTCAGGTCTGAGTGTATACGTGTCGCTAGACCAGGGCTGGACAAATATGAGATGGGATCGGTTTAAGGTCAATCGGTAGAGGTGGAGGTGGAGTGACACCAGGCCTTCTGGACGTGAGACACCGTTCATCTTGGCGCTGACCACAGTGCCGCCACACACGGATTAGTTGGTCGTCTCCACCAAGACTAAAGCGGGATTCGTCACTGAAGATGACCCGCTGACATTCTGAGTCACTCCATGACAGTCTGGCACGACACCATTGCAGTCTTTGGTGACGCTGACGTGGTGTTAAGGACAGTCGTTGTAGCGGTCTGCGTGCATGTGGTCCTGCGTGGTGCAGCCGTCTGCCAATGGTGCTGGCACTAACAGGATGACTCATGAAGCATCACTGCTCACTGGATGTCCACAATCATGGCTGTTGGGTCACTCCCCGCATGTCAGACAATTCGTTGGTTCTCTCTCTCTGTGGTTCGTGTAGGTCTCCCAGATCCTTCATGTCGATGGTGTGTGCCTTCTTCTATCCACTATCGCCAACAGCGTGCTATGGTAGTATCCACACGACCGGTAAGACCATCCTGTTTCACGGAGCCCCATGATTTGACCCCTGTCCAACTCTCCTGAGGTTCAACGATGGCTGAAGCTCTTGGCCCGTGAAGCCCCCCGCCGCCCGGGCTCACCAAGAAACCACGTTCAGCAGCAAACTAAAGAAGTGGTATAAATAGAAGCAGAAGAAGAGTTAACACTGGTGCTGTTCTCCACCGCTGGAGACGCTCTTGGAAAGGAAGGGGAAGAACGTTTGATGCTGAACCCGTAACGTTTCTTCTAGACTGGAGAGCTAAGAATTGAAGAGGGAGGAAGAGGGACTGTACTCTGGTGCCCCCTAGTGTTTGGAGTATGAATTAAAAGTACAATTCTTTATTATAATGAGTCTATTAGAAAATCAGCAAAG
Source organism: Semaprochilodus insignis (assembly GCA_034552555.1). Lineage (NCBI taxonomy): Eukaryota > Metazoa > Chordata > Actinopteri > Characiformes > Prochilodontidae > Semaprochilodus > Semaprochilodus insignis. Next base: position 33,825,627 of record CM067482.1, on the reverse strand, counting down.
CATGTCGTCACCTGGGCGGCCAAGCTTGTGCACATGACTGTATAAACGTGTCTTCAAGAATGTTGTAAGTGTTAAAACGTATGACTGCACGGTTTGTACATGCCCATGGTTGATAAATGAGACCCCTGCCCCCACCAGTCACCACCACTGTAAAGACATCTCTCTTCAGTGCTTTCGGCATTTCATATCAAGCCACTCCAGATGACCTTGTTTCCATCTCAGCTATTCCAATATGCAAGAATTTGGAAAAACTGGTGGAACCGAAGTGAAGATTACAAACAGAGCTTGGTTCCAAAAACCACATTAACACAAATACAACATTATAAACAAAGTACATCTAATGTGCATGTCCGTAAATGGCATTTTCCATCTCCTAAAATAAGCCACGCTTCAGCAGCCCTCATTCGAGCAGACTCAATGCGCAATCTCTGTATCAGATTTGCTCGCGAGTGGCAGAAAATTGCCGGCCCTTCTTTAAAGCAACGTGGCCAAGTGGCAAAAAATCAATAGCACAAACTAGAGAGACGTTATATCCCTTTTTTGTACCTCTTCACATCGGAATCCTGATTTTCCCTGGCTTTGGTCCTGCAGAAGTGCTGTTCATCGTGATGGTTCCTGATGATTTTTCCAGACAGTCTAGCGGAAAAGCAGTGAAACCAGCTAGAACGGTGAGCAGCCTGATTTAAGAGTTGAGAGTTTGGCCGCTAGTCTTCTTCGCACCATCACCGAGCTTTATGACCATGCCCTCTTGGTATATGGCAGGTTTAACAACCACTCTACTGCTCCTTATACAACTCCGACCTTCCTCTTTCCCCCCTACAGCACGAAAGGGAAAGCAGGTGAAGAAGTGTGGGCCAGCATTTCAATCTCTCCTGTAGCGCCGCAGAGGCAGGAGCGCTAGCTCCATTAGGATTCAGCAGGGGACTCTGCTAGCAAGCCGGAGGTGGGGGAGGACCTTCTGGTCTTGGTATTCAGGCACCCACCGAGCTATCAATTCAGGCCTTTCAGCGGAGGGCCAAGCCGTGTCAGCAGGGTGGGTGATGTAGTCTACGGCTATCGGCTGCCGCCGCTTCGCTAGGCTGCTGGTTAACACGGCTAAGCGCATTAGCTTTAATAGATTCGGCTGATAAAGTTGGCACTGCGGTGACTGACTCCCTTCCGTAATGGAAATCTTCCACTAGCTGGAGCGGAGCAGAGCAGGCACCTCCATGTCACAGCAGGTGGAGAGACCTACAGGAAAACGAGGAGGAGATTAGCATGAGGACGGAAGGAAGCACTTGAGGGAGAGCTAGCATAGCAAAGTGTAGTGTTTAGTCAAACACGGCATGCCTCGAAGAAAAGCATGTTCCATCATTCATGAGACCACAAAGGCGAGGTGTTATGCAAAGAAACCAAGTGCAGGAGGAGCAACGCAGGCCCTGGAGACACCAACATAGCAGGGGCTTCTGCGGTGGTTCTGCAAACACGGAACACAAAAAGCAGCAGACTGATTAAGTCGTTTCATCTTGGAGAGGGTGCTGTCTGGAGCTATAAAGCTCTCTCAAGTTGCAGGATTATGAGCGCTAAGCTAATCATCTTAACCTTCACTTAGAGAGCAGTCCGGTATTCCTCAGGATTTTAGGCAACCAAAAAAAATGTTACCATCGAATGAAAGTCATCTGGGACCAATTAGCATGGAGCGCTTCCGGAATCCTGCTTGACCCCTGTTAGCTTTCATTCATTATTAGCTACTTCTTGGCTGGAGTGGGCTGTTCCTCTAAACACAGTTCCAACATTTACATTTAGTCCAGTTCCAATTACTCATTTTTAATGAGGAGGTTTAGAGGAGGGAAGTCACATAAGTGAGGAAATACGAGAGCTTCCAAAACTGGACTTGTTGAGAAAGTGGGGTTCCTGACAACTGTGCAAGACCAGCACTGCCCCATCAGGTAAACAGCACTTAAAGCTTAGGAGAGAGAGAAGAACATCAAGCTCCACTCCGTCTCCACAGGTGTTTCAGTCCATCCTTCCACTGTGAGAGGATACTTCAACACTATGGAGGTCTGAAAGTAGGTGTAGCTGTCAAGAGCAATGAACTGGCCACCTCAGAGTCTGAGAAGAATGGAAGGCAAAGGTTGCATGCACACTCATCCAACAGGAACGAAACTTGGTGGGTAGTTTTGACATTGTGAGACATGCTAACGATTCAAGTTTCACGCTCGGCCAC
>CM067482.1:33805097-33818467 GCA_034552555.1 Semaprochilodus insignis | reverse complement strand
AAAGAGATAGATAGATAGATAGATAGATAGATAGATAGATAGATAGATAGATAGATAGATAGATAGAAATAGACAGACAGACAGACAGACAGAGACAAAGAGATAGATAGATAGATAGATAGATAGATAGATAGAAATAGACAGACAGACAGACAGACAGACAGAGATAGATAGACAGACAGATAGAGATAGACAGACAGGGAGACAGAGATAGACAAACAGATAGATAGATAGATAGATAGATAGATAGATAGATAGATAGATAGATAGATAGATAGATAGACAGAAACAGATGTACAGACAGACGGACAGAGACAGACAGACAGAGATAGATAGACAGACAGACAGAGATAGACAGACAGATAGAGATAGACAAAAAGAGATATATATATAGATAGACAGACAGACAGATAGATAGATAGATAGATAGATAGATAGATAGATAGATAGATTGATAGATAGATAGATGTACAGACAGACAGAGACAGACAGACAGAGATAGACCGGGAGACAGAGATAGACAAACAGCTAGATAGATAGATAGATAGATAGATAGATAGATAGATAGATGAACAGAAATAGATGTACAGACAGACAGACAGAGACAGAGAGACAGAGATAGATAGACAGATAGAGATAGACAAAAAGAGATATATAGATAGACAGAAAGAGATAGACAGAGCTAGACAGACAGACAGAGACAGACAGACACACAGAGACAGACAGACAGAGAGAGGTAGATAGACAGACAGACAGACAGACAGACAGACACAGACAGACAGACAGACAGAGATAGACAGACAGACAGAGATAGACAGACAGAGATATATAGACAGACAGACAGACAGAGATAGATAGACAGACAGAGATAGACAGACAGACAGACAGAGACAGACAGAGAGAGGTAGATAGACAGACAGACAGACAGACACAGACAGACAGACAGATAGACAGACAGAGATAGACAGAGATAAACAGACAGACAGAGATAGATAGACAGACAGACAGAGATAGATAGACAGACAGAGATAGATAGACAGAGAGTCCAGACAGACAGACAGACAGACAGAGATAGACAGACAGACAGAGATAGATAGACAGAGAGACAGACAGACAGACAGACAGAGATAGACAGACAGAGACAGACAGACAGAGATAGACAGACAGAGACAGACAGACACAGACAGACAGAGACAGAGATGGACAGACAGACAGGTAGACATAGATAGATGGATTCCTCTTCAGGTCGCTCACAGACTCGTGGATTTACCATCCAGCTGCTAATGGAAAAGGGGGCGGGGCATGTTTCCAGATAGAGCTACCAAACACTACACCATATAGGACAGTTCTGCAGACGCCTCTTGTTTCCATCTTTGGTCCTGCAGAAGCCTATCACAGAGAGCCAGGGCTCAGTTATCACCGTGTTTTCAGCCCTGTTGTCCTGATAAGATAACGCGAGACAATATCCCTCCACAGAGGAAGATAAGGAAATAATAAAGCGCTCATCAAAAGCGATACGATAGCCCCAAAGTCACGGTGACACTTCCAGCAAGGCTGCCGCATGTCATGTCGGTCACCGTCCTCCCCTCCATCACTTGCCGCAGCTGCGGGCTGCAGATTGGGCCGCTCTAATGACATTTCTGTAATCAGCGGCGAGGACGGCCATAAATCAGCCATCAGATCAGGCCTGCGCACCATCCAGCACCCATCAATCACTGTCAACCAGGCCCAGATGCTAAAGATCCGTCATGCTGTCGCCGCCTCATTACGCTTGCTAATTTACAGACGCTCCTCTGCAGGAGATCACTTTGTTTATCTTTTCTTTTTTACTCCATTTCTTTTTGGCTCGCAGACGCTTGTTGGGCATCGATTGGTCTTCATCTCTTACACGGAACTGAAAAGTGTCGTACATCAAAAGCTCAGCGGTCCCTCATTGATGCCAACTTCATAAATAATTGAAAGCAAGTTACATAGATATAGAGTTTTGTTGATTCCCAAAGATATGAAGATATATATCCATGGCAGCTGTGGACAAATGTGGCCAGATTCTTCCTAGTGCAAACATAACAAGCAATCTGAATCTGTGAATCTACACTCATCATCTAAAGAACAGCTGCACTCGGAAGGAGGTGTGGGATTGCAGGTCTGTTGGGAAGGAAGATAAAGGTTACCAGGATCAATAAATGATGATACATTTAGACTGATATGATCAATATTTATTGAGCTACACATACAGAAGTAGTGTCTCTCGGTATGGTGTCGGGCCGCCGTGTTTGCTAACCCAACATGCCAGACGTCTCAGCATGGAGCTGTAGAGGTTCCTAATGGTGTCCCATGCAGCTTGAATATCCTCACACAGTTCCTGCAGATTGTGCGGTACATGACAACAAACCGTTCATCTTGGTGCTGACCACTATTGTTGGAGTGCAATGATATTAGTTGTACAAATAGCTGCACCCAGAAGAAATCAAGCCACAGGAATGAAATTTGGTGGGTAGGTTTGACATCATGAGACATGCAGATGATACAAGTTTCATGCTCCGTCATACATGTGACTTAGCAAGGACGAGCCTTATCGCTGTACCAGACTGACCCAACAGCCACAACTGCAGACATCCAGCGAGCAGTGATGCCCTCCATGAGTCATCCTGTTAGTGCAGCACCATTGGCAGACGGCTGCACCACGCAGGACTACATGCACACAGACCGTTATTATGACTGTCCTTAACACCACGTCACTGTCACCAAAGACTGCAATGGTGTCGCGCCAGACTGTCATGGAGTGACTCAGAACGGCAGCGGGTCATCTTCAGTGACGAGTCCCGCTTTTGTCTTGGTGGAGACGACCAACGAATCTGTGTGTGGAGGTACCGTGGTCAGCGCCAAGATGAACGGTTTGTTGTCATGCGTCACACGTCCAGAAGGCCTGGTGTCACTCCACCTCCACCCCTACCGCACCATCTGCAGGAACTGTGTGAGGATATTCAAGCTGCATGGGATGGATTATCACAGGACACCATTAGGAACCTCTACAGCTCCTTACCAAAACGTCTGGCATGTTGGGTTAGCAAACACGGTGACCTGACGCCATACTGAGAGACAGACTTCTGTATGTGTAGTTCAATAAATATTGATCATATCAGTCTAAATTTATCATCATTTGTTGATCCTGGTAACTTTTATCTTCCTTCCCAACAGACCTGCAGTTCTTTCTGTTTCATGTTTGCTACAGCTTTACTCATAAACCTTCATGTGCCATGCACAGAGACTGTGAAAGGAGCAAGGTGCTCGTTTCCTGGCTGAGGAAGATCGAGTGTGGCGGACTGTTTACCTGTGTTAAGCATACTGGCTGTACAGAACACGCAGCGAGAGCAGTACAATATCTGCATTTAAGGTGGCAACACAATGGGATGTCTCTATGACTACCACCTACTCATCCATCGTCCATGCAGGGGCATCAAAACAAACCATCTCAAGGTCAGGTATTTACACTGGCCATCAAACGTTTGGAGTCTTCATGATAATGCTAATGGATCTGTAATGGGAGGCCGGCTTAACCCAAGTGAGGGCTGAACCAGGCCCGGGATGCTACAGGGACTTACAAGATCATACCTTATACTTCTCAGTGTTAGCGATAAGAGCTGTTCCTCCCTTTCCTCTCCAAGAGCATCTCCAGCGGTGAAAAGCAGCACCGATGTTAACTCTTCCTCTGCTTCTATTTATATCCCTTCTTTTGTTTGCTGCTCAACGTGGTTTCCTGGGCAGCGGCGGCAGTGGCGGTCACTTACCAAGAGCTTCAGCCATCGTTGTGTTCACTGCTCCTCTCACTGGCTACCTGCCCTTAAATGATCTATCTGGGAGCAGCACCTTCAACATGACTGATAAGAGGTTAGAACAAGCCGTCAGGGCAGCAGCGGACCTCTTCATCCTTCTCAAATGTTGGACTGATTCCACTCCTACAGTGCTACAGTGACTCACTATCACCACGTCAGGTACAAAGTGGTATTACAAGACAGGGCAGGCCCGGGGCTAGCTGGTTAGCATGCTAGCTTCAGTGATATCTCACCATACATAGACATCAAGTCTGTTATTTCTTCACCCTCGGTTGAACACTGTACTTCATTTTGGAGGTAACACATGCATACTCTCATTATTCGGTAGTGTAAGGGAGAAAAAAGCCCCCAGCAGCAGAAAAGGCATTGCACATTGTGTCAGAGAGCTCCTTGTTTCTGCTGTTGTCCAGCCTTCCCATTTCTCTCAGCAGGCAGAGCGGGAGATGGAGGGTGAGAGAAAAGAAATTGCGCTTGGCGAGTGAGAAAGCCCATCTCCAGAGCTCAGATGAGCTCCTCTGAGAGGACTTCGCACTTCTAACGGCAAACTTCACACCTTCGCCCTCCACAGCCAGCCACACATCTAATCTCAGGACTCTACAGAACAAACTGCGAGAGCTCCCGGCTCCCCGGCAAATGGGGAGGACTACGAAGAGAGGGCTTGTGCTGTAAATGAAGCCAGCGACGGATCATCAGAGACCCAGGCATTGATCCGAACCTGCCAAACTCTAACTATCAGCAGTGCTGAGTGACTCCCCCGGGCACTTCACTCACAGTCATAGAGGGTGGAATAAAATAGACACCAGACGAGGCTGTGAAAGGGGCCCAGACGAGGCTGTGAAAGGGGCCCAGACGAGGCTGTGAGAGAAGCACATGGCTAAATCATCCCCACTTTTGTGCCTGTATTTGGGTTTTAACCAGAAATGGTCCCATAACAACGTTGGCCTTTGAAATACTGATATCGCTGACGGCTGTAGGATTCAAACGAGCTCCTACAATGTTCAGTACCGTGCGCTGTGAGTATCCTGACCAATCCCAGGTAGGAGATTAGTGTTTCTGTAGTTTGTATCAGTGTCCCTCTGTTAGATGCTAAGCAAACAGTCGGCTATCATGCTGGAGACAGGAGAAAGATGCAGGCATGAAGACCTGGGGGGTTTTGCAAAGGGTCAAACCATTGGGAGGGAGCATCTCCGAACATGCAGTGATCAGGATCAGGCACAGCAGTGCTGCTGGAGTGTTTAAACACTGTGTCCACTCACTGTCCACTCTATTAGACACTCCTACCTTGCTGGTCCACCTTGTAGACGTATAGACAGAGACGATAGCTCATCTGCTGCTGCACAGTGCAGTGTTGTACATCCTCTAGTCCTTCATCAGTGGTCATAGGATGCTGCCCACAGGAGGCTGCCCACAGGAGGCTGCCCACAGATCGCTGCCCACAGGACGCTGCCCACAGGACAATGCCAGCAGGATGATGCCCAAAGAACGATGTCCACAGGAGGCTGCCCAAAGGAGGCTGCCCACAGGACGCTGCCCACAGGACTCTGTCCACAGATCGCTGCCCACAGGACGCCAGCCACAGGATGCTGTTGGCTGAATAATTTTGGTTGGTGGACGATTCTCAGTCCAGCAGTGACACTGAGGTGTCCAGCAGCACTGCTGTGTCTGATCCACTCACACCAGCACAACACACACTAACACACCACTACCACGTCAGTGTCACTGCAGTGCTGAGAATGATCCACCACTCACATAGTACCTGCTCTGTGGTGGTCCTGTGGGGGTCCTGACCATTGAAGAACAGGGTAATACAGTATACAGAGAAACAGATGGACTACAGTCTGGACCTGTAGAACTACAGAGTGTCCTGTATGGTCAGTGGAGCTGATAAGATGGACAACAAATGTGGATACATTGGCTGGTCGATGTCTGTAGGCTCAGCTCAAGGATGCCACTTGAGGCTGCCTCGCCTCCAACGTAGGATAACACATCAGACCTCTGAGAACCGGATACTACATACTATAACAGTGGTTCTTCATTCTGTACAGTGTGTGTAAACACATTACCCACACATTCCCGGGTTTATAAATGGCTTGTGATAGTAGCTGTGAGTCATGACTGGCTGTGTCGTAACTGAGTGAGCCTGAAAAGACGTTGCTGTATTGCACCGCATTCTTGAATGCGGTTAGCTCTCTTCTTTACTCCAACTTCAAGGCCTCTCCACGTGAACATAAGAGCCGCTCCTCATTCACAAATCCAGGGACCCAGGCAGGTTGACCACTTCAGCGTACTCAAGGCCAAAGCTTCTTTATGTTCCCAAGGTTTTCAGGAAAGATGCACTCTGCTGGAAGCCGATTAGGTGCTGTTCCTTCGGCTAAACCTTTTTCCTGCTTCTGAGCAAGTCACGTTCTGATGGCTCTGTCCAGCCACATGGCTTGGGAAAGGAAATACTACAGTGATATTTGCCTCTTGTTCCATTCTGTCATGGCTGGGAAAACTGAACATGTTACACGCTGTACCCACAAAGCTAATGACGGTCCTAATTGAGATTTCTCGTTCCGACCGTTTTCCCAAGGATGGTTCGTTCTCCAGCCCCACCTGGGTTGCTAAGCCATGGCCAAATCAATGAAGACCGAACGCAGCGCTCTCAGCAAATCAATCATGGGAGCGCACCTGTTTGAGCAAAGACAAGCGGACGTGGCCACAATTACGCGGCATGTTTAAACAGGCCTGGGAAAGACGGGCGCCGAATGCCAAGTAGCCTCTCAATGTCATCTCAAAATGGGCTTTCTTGTTCATTGGTGTGGGTAATGAGTTTAAGGTGGAGCCTTTAATTGTTTTGTTGGAGAAAGTTCTGGTGAGAGGTGCTTTGGTGGGGGGAGGGGCAGTGTTTATAGGAGTAGGGGGTTGCAGGATATCGATCCCCCAAAGCTGGCCACGCTCAAGCTATTCCATTTGCATTAGCCGGTAATCAACTCTCACCTCTTGGCCTGCTGAAGGCGGCAGGCTGGACATGAGGAAAAAAAGCTGAGACGGGTGAGAATTTGGTCTGACAACTTTCAGTTACATGCAGTAACTGCATTTCAAAAGTAAAAAGAGGTAAAAAAAAAAAAAATTAATTAAATATACATCTTTACCATACTGTGCAAACGAGCCCCATTGTTAAATTTCTGGTCAAGTTATTCATTTTGGGGGTGGAGACTTTTGGAAAGATTGGATAATGGATAAGCCATTTGCGAGGAACAATATTCAATAATAATAAAAATAATTAAAAAAAAAAAAGGCTAAACAGACAATGTGACTCATAACAACCACCTGGAAGATCCTGAAATCCCCAGGTGTTTCTGACCAGCATAGGTGTAAGTTTGTATATAGAAGGCAGGGACATGTCCCTACCAATATTTTGAGAGAATAGAATTGTCCCTATCAATATTTCGGGAGGATACACTTGTCCCTACCAATATTTTGGGAGAACAGAATTGTCCCTACCAGTATTTTGGGAGAATAGAATTGTCCCTACCAATTGTCCATGCCAATATTTTGGGAGGATAGAATTGCCCCTACCTGTATTTTTGGAGAATAGAATTCTCCCTACCAGTATTTTGAGAGAATAGAATTGTCCCTATCAATATTTTTGGGAAGATGTAATTGTTCCTACCAATACTTTGGGAGAATAGAAATGTCCCTATCAGTAATTTGGGAGGATAGAATTGTCTCTACCAGTATTTTGGGAGAATAGAACTGTCCCTACAGATGTTTTGGCTGTGACTGTACGTAAGGCCAGCACGTGGTGAAACCTGTGGGACTACCTGGAACAACCAGTAAAACGCCAGGGAAGGTATCCACCAAATCTGACCGAAGCGTGCAGTTCTGTGGTGTAAGAGTGTCTGAACATTGATGTGGTCTACATCCAGAAACTTGTCCAGTACATGCCACATCCAGTCACAGCTGTTATTGGTGCTCATAGAGATGTTACACACTAGTAGGTACGTTTCAGTCAGGTGACGCGTTTTTAGACCGGTGAGCGTATATTACCAGAACTTATTCAATTGCGATTGCTTTGCCGTGTTATCGTCTCCGATGAGCAGGGAGTGACTGGCACAGGGAGCAAAGGAGCAAGAAAATGAACGGCAATGAAGGCCTTGAGGCAGCACGTATCTGTCCCTGCCTCCTTCCTCATCCTTCACTTCCTCTCTCCTCCCGCCGGAATATTTGTTTGTTTGCATCTCGGAGCTGATAAACGGAGAGAGCGGGTGGGAGGCGGGACGGCAGCGGGGCGACGCAGCACGTGCCAGCGGTAATGAATTCTTCAGCGATGCAGCGACGCAAGGCGACACAGCTTGCGGATCAATTTTTAATGAGGAGCCTCGCTCTCTCAGACAAACAATATTTTAACCCTCATAAGCCCCCCCATGGTGTATACGCCCTCACAAGACTCATATATATTGTTTAATTATTTCTCTCTCGCAGCTTATTGGAACAAGTGGGTTGGAAACTTTCTGTCTATTCTAGTTTTGGTTTTGTGGGAAGGCTGGTTATTGTTGGGCATCTGTACTTCTACTACGGTTTTGCTGTGACAGGCCAGTCAAGACTGAACGTAAACGTGGCCCATGAACTGTGCTAAGTCTGCATTAACATTATGTACAAGACTTTTGTTCCCGGCTTCTATATTATATAAAAGCTATGGAAGCCCATTTCTGCTGCTTAAAGAAAAAAAGGCCATATAATAAATCATAATTATGAGACTGTGACTTAGAAGTCATAATTACAAGCAAGTCATAATTACGGTAGTAAGTTATGGTAGTAAGTAATGAGGTAGTAAGTCAAAATTATGAGATGCTAAGTCATAAATATGAGATGCTAAGTCATAACTATGAGATGCTAAGTCATAACCACGAGATGATAAGGCATAACTATGAGATGCTAAGGCATAACTATGAGATAGTAAGTCATAAATATGAGATGCTAAGTCATGACTATGAGATGCTAAGGCATAGCTATGAGACAGTAAGTCAATTATGAGGTGCTAAGTCATAATTGTGAGATGCTAAGTCATAATTATGACCTCCTAAGTAGGGCCTTATCGCTGTACCTGATTGACCCAACAGCCAAGATATGCAGACATCCAGCCTCCATGAGTCATCCTGTTAGTGCCAGCACCACTGTCTCCTATTACGGCTTGATATGGCCCTCCAAGACAGCGCCTGCTTTGCTAACTTCAGCCAGGCTAACAGTGCTGTTAGCTACATGGTACTTTAAGGAGCCATTTCTACTTGATTTGAAGACCACACATAGTGTTTTCGGCGGTACGTTAGCTGGAAAAGAAGACTACAGGCTACTACTCCTCTATTAGCTTACGCTAGCTACACCTAACATAAATGGGAGGGGGGGAAAAAAAGATGATTCTGTTACAGACTGAGAGGAACGAGGTTGATTTCCAGTTAGGTTGGTGTCCAGTGGCTACATTTCACATTGTGAGCCCACACGTCTTTCAATAGGTCAATATGGCCCTCTTAGACAGCACCTGTTTTGCTATCTTCAGCTAGGCTAACAGTGCTATCAGCTACACAGGACTTGGAGTAGCGAAGCCTTCCCAACCTGACGACTACACGCAGCAAGCCCGTTGTGTCTCCGAGTGATAGGTTAGCTGAAACTGAGGAGAGTTAACAGGCTACCGGCTACTGCTTCTCTATTAGCTTATGCTAGCTACACCTCCCAGAAGCAAGAGAAAAAAAATGACCATTCTGTTGCATACCCAGGTAGGTCAGCGCCCAGTGGCTACACATCGGTTCGTCTCAATATGGCCCTCCTAGACAGCTCTTCAGCTAGGCTAACAGTGCTACCAGCTACACAGTACTTGGTGTAGCCAAGCCTGGGTTCCCCTTTTCAGTCTTGGTTCCTCTCTAGGTTCTTTCTCTTGCTCTGAGGGAGTTCTTTCCTGCCGCTGGAGGCCGTGGCTTGCTCACTGGGGGCTTGGAACCGGATTCTCTGTAAAGCTGCTTTGTGACAACGTCTGTCGTAAAGGGACTACATAAGTAAACCTTGACTTGACTTCACTGCTTCACTAACTTCAGCTAGGCTAACAGCGCTATCAGCTACACAGTACTTTGAGTAGCCACTAGTAGGTACTTTGATCAGCCTCATAAATACGGCCCCACAACTCACCCACCCACACACCCATTCTAACAGGAACTGGTCAGATTCAGTCAGGAAAGCTATCACTGTCCTTATGACCACAATAAATGCCATGTTGTGGAGTCCACCACCAGCTCACATATGACTCTACCCTGCAGGCCAATATAGTGTTCTGTAATCCCACTTACTGAAGGTCAGAATGAAGTCTGATGTGTACACCGTACACCCAGTAACTACCAACAAGAGGAGACCAAGGACAGAGCAACCCTTTATTAGAGACGTAGTTCTGAGATCTGAGGCCATGCTGTCATTTGGAATTTCACTGTACTGGCTCACGTGTCAAAAGACATGCCTTGCATTTCATTGGTTTAACAAGGTCATGTGACATTGTGACTTGCCTACCGGCTAACCGCAGGTCAGCCCTCTAAATGCTAGTCTATTAGTAAGCTCCCGTCTGACTGACTCATCCATTCCACCCAGTTAGGTGAGTAAAGCATCATGTATGTGTTATATAGGTTAGATTATGGTATTAATTCTGTTCTAGTATCGTCCCTGAGCCCCCACCTCCTTTATGATGTCCTCCTTTTTGGGGTTATGAAAGGGGCTACCCTACGAGGGACCCCTAAAGAGTGCGGCTCAGTAAGCCGCATTTGTGTTTTTGGTTTGTTAGGCACGTCATGTATAAATAAAGCACTCTGGTTCCCTCGTGCTTGGTGGTCTGTGTGTGTGTGTCTCCGGGTTTCGCCGAGGGTGTCCCGGTCAGCGTGCTCGGCCCCTCCCTTGGCCGAGCCACACTTGCTAAAAACCCTTAAAACAAGGCCTGTTGGAAAATGAAAACTCCCATCACAGCGTGTTTGTATGATGGTCGTATAATAACCCCACTGCTTTTAAGGACTGTGAGTAAACACCACGCTATGTAGTAAAATGAACTCCACGGCTAAACAAACTGAGCTTGGCAAAGGAATTTTGTCAAGGCTCCACTTCAGCCGGAATCCTCTGCCTCATTAATTTATGTAAATCCATTCGCTGCAACTGGGATTCTCTCATGCACAAGGTTACATAAGTGCCTTCTGATCCATATTCAACTGGAAATGATTCTCGTCCAACGCATTATGATAGCTGCTCAGTAGTGCTTGCAGTAGTTCACTATGTTACTGTGCTGACAGCAAGCACAACAAAGAGGAAGTCCAGCAGGTATAACCGTGTACTTCATACAAAGACGCTAATGGTGTAGCTGACTGGAAAGCAAAGCAAGTCAAGCAAGTGTTTATGGGAATTTCTGACCATTCTTCCAGAAGCACATTTGTGAGGTCAGACACTGATGTTGGACGAGAAGGCCTGGCTCGCAGTCTCCGCTCTAATTCATCCCAAAGGTGTTCTATCGGGTTGAGGTCAGGATTCTGTGCAGGCCAGTTCCTCCACACCAAACTCGCTCATCCATGTCTTTATGGACCTTGCTTTGTGTACTGGTGTGCGGTCATGTTGGAACAGGAAGGGGCCGTCCCCAAACTGTCCCCACAAAGTTGGGAGCATGAGATGGTCCAGAGTCTCTCGGTCTGCTGAAGCATTAAGAGTTCCTTTCACTGGAACTAAGGGTCCGAGCCCAACTCCTGAACAACGACCCCACACCATAATCCCCCCCTCCACGAAACTTTACACTCAGCACATTGCAGTCAGACAAGTACCGTTCTCCTGGCAACCGCCAAACCCAGACTCGTCCATCGGACTGCCAGATGGAGAAGCGTGATTGGTCACTCCAGAGAACACGTCTCCACTGCTCTAGAGTCCAGTGGCGGCGCTTTACACCACTGCATTCCACGCTCTGCATTGCGCTTGGTGATGTAAGGCTTGGATGCAGCTGCTCGGCCATGGAGATCCATTCCATGAAGCTCTCTACACACTGTTCTTGAGCTGATCTGAAGGACACATGAAGTTTGGAGGTTTGACATTGATGGACGTCCCATTCCAAAACCACGGGCATGAATATGGACCTGCCCCCTGCTTAGCAGCTTTAACATCCGAAAGGTGTTCATTGGGGTTGAGGTCAGGGCTCTGTGCAGGCCACTGGATCTTCTCCACACCAAACTCCTCAAGCCATGTGTTCTTGGAGCTGACTTTGTGCACAATGGGGCACAGTCATGCTGGAACAGGAAAGCGTTCTTCCCCAAACTGCTGCTGGAGCAAAGCTGGAAGCCTATCATTGGTCACTGGAACTAAGGAGCTCAAATCCTGATCCCTCTCCCCAGACCATTATCCCCCCTCCACCAAACTTTACTGTTGGCACTGTGCATTCCGGTACGTAGGGTTCTCCTGGATCCATCCACCACACCTAGAGCCATCCATCAGACTGCTTCCAGATAGTGAAGCATGGTTCATTAATCCAGAGAGCATGGTTCCACTGCTCCAGAGTCCTGTGGCGGAGCTTTACACCACTTCAGGCGACGCTTGGCATTGCACATAGTTGTCGTAGGCTTGTGTGGAGATGTTTGCCAATGGAGACCCATTTTCACGAAGACCGTTCTAGTGCTGATGTTGCTTCCAGAGGCCGTTTGGAACTCTGTAGAGTTCAACCAGGAATAGGTGGTTAACATGCACTACATGATTGAGAACTTGGTCAGTTATTGGTGGGTCCATTCAATATTTGAGTGCAAGAGCAGCGATATTACTTGCTCAGACCCAAAGTTCCTTGTTTGGGCTTGACCCCTGACTGTAGAATGTCCACTCTCAACACAGCAATGATACTGATGGAGGGGTAGAAGATCCAAAATATCCAGCCCAGAGCAGCTCTGTGGTCAGATGCTATGCAGCTGGTGGAGCTTCAAGGTTGACATGTCTATTAAGGTGGCCAGTGAGAGTGTTTATACCAAGTGGAGGAAGATGAAGCAGCAACAGGAGGACAACATTACTCCCACAGCGACCATCTGTTTGGTGAGCCTCAAAGAAATGGAGACCATTCCCCTGAGCTTTATGGTCTGGCATCATTGTGATGGGGAGGTGGGGAGTGACTCAGCCGTCCGGCACAGCCCTGTAAAGTCCATCGCAGCCTCATGACTGGACATTGAATCAAACAGCCATCCATCAGCTCTGGGCATACGGCGTCAATAAAAGACATGGTTTTAATTAAGTGGAGATACAGTATAAACCCTTTTACGGCTCTCCTTGAGCGAAGGGGCCGCATTCCGTTTCCAATATATTGGCCGGGGATCAAATAAACAATGCATGGGATGAATAAAGAAGTAGGCAAATTAGCTTAGCTTGTGAAACAATTGGCTGGCATTGATTTTACTTATCTGTCGCACCATAAACAATACCCAAAAGTGCTTGGGCTCTGTTGTCACTGTCCATTAAGTGAATAATTTGGTCCCATTGTTTGCTCAGGCTGAGCTCAATATAAAAAGAGGGACT
>CM067482.1:33788461-33804597 GCA_034552555.1 Semaprochilodus insignis | reverse complement strand
CATAGTTGTCGTAGGCTTGTGTGGAGATGTTTGCCAATGGAGACCCATTTTCACGAAGACCGTTCTAGTGCTGATGTTGCTTCCAGAGGCCGTTTGGAACTCTGTAGAGTTCAACCAGGAATAGGTGGTTAACATGCACTACATGCTTGAGAACTTGGTCAGTTATTGGTGGGTCCATTCAATATTTGAGTGCAAGAGCAGCGATATTACTTGCTCAGACCCAAAGTTCCTTGTTTGGGCTTGACCCCTGACTGTAGAATGTCCACTCTCAACACAGCAATGATACTGATGGAGGGGTAGAAGATCCAAAATATCCAGCCCAGAGCAGCTCTGTGGTCAGATGCTATGCAGCTGGTGGAGCTTCAAGGTTGACATGTCTATTAAGGTGGCCAGTGAGAGTGTTTATACCAAGTGGAGGAAGATGAAGCAGCAACAGGAGGACAACATTACTCCCACAGCAACCATCTGTTTGGTGAGCCTCAAAGAAATGGAGACCATTCCCCTGAGCTTTATGGTCTGGCATCATTGTGATGGGGAGGTGGGGAGTGACTCAGCCGTCCGGCACAGCCCTGTAAAGTCCATCGCAGCCTCATGACTGGACATTGAATCAAACAGCCATCCATCAGCTCTGGGCATACAGCGTCAATAAAAGACATGGTTTTAATTAAGTGGAGATACAGTATAAACCCTTTTACGGCTCTCCTTGAGCGGAGGGGCCGCATTCCGTTTCCAATATATTGGCCGGGGATCAAATAAACAATGCATGGGATGAATAAAGAAGTAGGCAAATTAGCTTAGCTTGTGAAACAATTGGCTGGCATTGATTTTACTTATCTGTCGCACCATAAACAATACCCAAAAGTGCTTGGGCTCTGTTGTCACTGTCCATTAAGTGAATAATTTGGTCCCATTGTTTGCTCAGGCTGAGCTCAATATAAAAAGAGGGACTTGGGCGATGCATCACTCTAGCCTTGCTCTTAGTCTCTCTCTCTCTCAGTGGGGCTGGTACTTGAGAAATTCCCCCCACCGATAAAAGAGACGGATAGATCCGCTCTCAATTTGTAAACACACCAATCGCCCGCTTGTAATTTGCGTAATGCAAGGACACCGAACCGCGCTCTCGTAAATGTTATGATGGCGGGACGTGTGATGGATCATTCCATATTCGCAAAATTACTGGGTCCCTGATAAACAAAAAAAAATCCAGCAAAATCAGTCAAATAACAGAACCGCAACATGAATCTCCTCCGCCCTAAATGCAGTAAACCATGACACGTTTGGCATCGGAAGTTTTGCTAAAGGCTAATATAGCAAAGCATTGTGCAAATGGCATGCCTACATCATCACGCTGCACAGAGCGTTGGACTTGCTTAATGTGGTTTCCAGCACTGTATCCCAGATAGCAAAAGAGTTCTGTAGCAAATCTGGCCCACTTGCCGCATGTGGGCCACATGTCCACCAGATTAGAGCTACGCCTCAACCAAAAGTCAGCAACTCTGCTGTATCTCTGCTGGAAGTGGGGTAGATCTTTTTGGAACATGTGGACTATATGAGTTTTTATATATTGGTGCCACTTTTGGCTCAGATTGCCAGTGCCGGCANGAGTTTATATATATGGCTTTTGGCTCAGATTGACAGTGCCGGCAGAGCCAAAGCTTTGCCAGATGTGGCCCATATGACATTTTTGGCATGGGAAGTTTTGCTACAGGCTAATATAGCAAAGCATTGTGCAAATGGCATGCCTACATCGTCACGTTGCGCAGAGCTTTGGACTTGCTTACAGCACTGTATCCCAGATGGCAAAACTGTTCCAGCCCTAATCTGGCCCACTTGCCACATGGACTGACTGCTTGCAAGATGTGGGCCACATGTCCACCAGATTAGAGCCACACCTCAGCCAAAAGTCAGCAACTCTGCTGTATCTCTGCCAGAAGTGGGCCAGATCTGGTTTTGATATGTGGACCATATGAGTTTATATATATGGCTTTTGGCTCAGATTGACAGTGCCGGCAGAGCCAAAGCTTTGCCAGATGTGGCCCATATGACATTTTTGGCATGGGAAGTTTTGCTACAGACGAACGTAGCAAAGCATTCTGCAAACTGCATGCCTACACCATCACGCTGTTTCTTCAAACTGCACCGAGCTTTGGACTTGATTAATCTGGTTTCCGGGTTTAGCAAAATGATTCTGTCCCAAATCTGGCCCACATTCCCCATTTTCATCTGGCCCACTTGTCACATGGATTGACCGGTTGCAAGATGTGGGCCACTTTTGGCTCACATGCATTTTACCAGTAGGCAGCACTGCCGTATCTGTGCCAGAAGTGGACCAGATCTGTTTTGGGACAGGTGGGCCAAATGCACGTTTTTAATGTGTGGCCATAATTTGGCTCATTGCCAGTGCGGATTGCCAGTGCCTGCAGTGGACCAGCAGTACCATAGCTTTGCCAGATGTGGTGAGCTCGGCTTTTCTATTTCTAGCAGCCCCTTGGAAGGACGGGCCATATCGCTTTACCTGACTGTCCCAACAGCCACCATTGAGGACATTTAGCGAGCAGTGATGTCCTCCATGAGTCATCCTGTTAGCCAAGCACCATTGGCAGATGACTGCACCAAGCAGGACTACATGCACACAGACCGTTACGACGACTGTGCTTAACACCACGTCACCATCACCAAAGACTGCAATGGTGTCGTGTCAGACTGTCATGGAGTGACTCAGAACGGCAGCGGGTCATCTTCAGTCCCGCTTTTGTCTTGGTGGAGACGACCAAAAAATCTGTGTGTGGAGGCACCGTGGTCAGCACCAAGATGAACGGTTTGTTGTCACACGTCACACGTCCAGAAGGCCTGGTGTCACTCCACCTCCACCCCTACCGCACCATCTGCAGGAACTGTGTGAGGATATTCAAGCTGCATGGGATGGATTATCACAGGACACCATCAGGAACCTTTACAGCTCCATGCCGAGACGTCTGGCGTGTTGGGTTAGCCCGATGCCATACTGAGAGACACTACTTCTGTATGTGTAGCTCAATAAATATTGATCATATCAGTCTAAATTTATCATCATTTATTGATCCTGGTAACCTTTATCTTCCTTCCCAATACCACTGCAATCCCACACCTCCCTTTGTTTCCATCCAAAACTTACAGGCATGATTCTACTGGATAAGAATGAACTATAAATTACAAGGTCTTTAAGGTTCCCTTCTGAATTTGGGTAATACTAGAGTAAGCAATCCAAAATGAGCAGCATCTTGAAGCCTTTACCTTGGTCTGTTTTTACTCCGACCCAACAAACCCTGCTCCTTCCTTCCAATGAGACATCTCGAGGGTGCGGGCTCCAAAGACCCACATCAGCTCCATCTCTCTCCGTCTGCCCGTGTCTTTATGCCTCAGCTTCTTGTTTCCTTCTTGTCTAACCTCTGGTCGCAGCTGCCGAGGCATTTCCAGTGGCTTCCTCTCCAGATGCCATGTTGAGGATAGCATGCATTATTAAGCAAGAGGGGAGCAGGAACGCTCCAAAAACGGCATGTGAAGGAGAGAAGAGAGGGATGGCATGAATAAAGCATGAGGGCTTTGGTAATACACGTGAAACCGTGAAACTGCCTTCAAATGGTTTAAAGGAACCGCGTTTGAACCATTAGGACACGCACGAGGCACCCGGCGAACGTTCTAAAACCAGGGACGGCAAAGTCAACCCTACGACACGTCAAGGTCAACCACATACCTGCTCTCTGTGATGTCTCATGCAAGTTACAGGACCAGTCAAAAGTTTGGAGATGGCTCTGCATAGCAGGTTCTCCTGATGTTTATCTTAAAGCTTTACTGTAGAATAAAAGTGAAGACACCAAGTTATTAAATAGCACTCTTGGAATTATACAGTCCACCTTAAAAACCTCCAAAATGGAACTTTACAGGAGGATAAACCAACTTTCTTAACCCGCAGTGGAGGTTGGAATGGTGGGAATGGAATATTGTAAGGTGGACTATATGACTTCAACCCAATACACTTAGCTTCTCAAATCTCAAGTGATTAGCTCTTCACGGTTCACTAACTATCTTCTCTCGGTGCACATTGGAAAAGAAATCTGGTGTTGGTACACAGACCTGGATCTGTAATTTGGGAAATTAACAAAATGGCTTGGAACGAGCCTTACAACACTCTTCCAGCCAATCAGTATCCAGCGGCATTCATACTCATACACAGGATTGGGGGAGGGGGAACAGATTCGTGGAACAGCTTCATCCTGGATTGTGCATCTAATTTCGAACCATTTGGTGCATTTCCACCAACAATAAATAAATTGGGAAACCCAAACCCAAAAAGTTTGTTCTCATTTGGAACCAGTCCTTTTACACAAAAAGAGCCAAGAACCAGGGTTCTTTTGGTGGAAAAGGGCTATCTGGTTCCAATCTGGGAACTGTTTGCGTTTAGGCATCTTATAACCTTGATGCTATTCAGGGAAGATTTGATCCTCAACAACTGACATGTCCACGGATGTCGTCACAGTTCCTGCTGAAGAACCTACTATTTTTTTGGTTCCAGCTGTGAATGAACTTTTTCAGGTTCTGAGCCTGTTAATTTTTGGTGGAAATGCACTAAACGGTTCAACATTAGGTGGTTAGTTGGTGGAAAAGGTGTTAAAGAATAGTATGTTTTTCAGCAGGAACTGAAAGGAGAGGGCAACAATGGTGCCCCCCAGTGGTCTGCTGGAGAACCTCTTCTACGTCTTCTTATCTCCAGTAGTTGATCTGTGCTGCTTTCTGGATATAAACAAACATCTTGAACAACAGTACAAACGCTTGCAGGTAGTCTATACGGTCCGCCATCTTGGTACTACAGTTTACTACCGCTGTACAGCGCCCTCTGTTGATGTTGCATTCTTTGTTGTTCCTTGGTTCCAATATAAACTGGTGCAAATGCAGGCTGGTTCCCTGACTAGAACCAAGGTTCTAAGAAGCCTGAACAGGTTTAACTGGTTGTTCAAGAACCAGGCTTGTTTTGGTCGAAAAAGACATTTTGTTGTTTAACATTGTCAAGAGCCAAAGAGGAGAACATCTGAAGAAAGGTATTTAAACGGTGGAGAGACCTCCTAGAGTTGACGAGACTTATTCACACCCTCCTGTTCCACCTTAAATGGTGCAGCAGTTACATTCTGGTGACTGAAGCATGTGAATGTATCTACCGCAGCATTTAAGGTGGAACAGGAAAATTGAGCAAGATGTTGAGATGCCAGAATGCCAAAATGACCAATGGCCAACATGGCTACTCACCTGCAGCGGTGCTACGGCAGTCTCTGCAGTGCTATTTTCTGGTTTAAACCACCTTCTGATGATGTATCCCGAAGGTGGATGGAACTTATTACGTCTGCTTTGTGGTTACCTGGCTAATACAGAAGGAAGACCCCATGTTAACTTTAATACTGAACATCAGGTCTGTATTTATTAGCCTCGAAATCAGTGTCTATGCTAGCAGTCAAGATTTCTAAACCATGGTGGAAGTATGAGTTTGATTGAGGTGTGCTAAAGTTTATACCAGCTTTAGGTTGGAATGTGTCCTTCATTCTTGAAGGTTCTTTACATAGATGGAAAGTTCTTACCCCTGCATATTGTGGCGTAGAAGAAGACGCCAGGAACATAGCACTTTGAGATGGATGCTCTTTTACTGAACACAGCAGCGAGGAAGAATGGCCCACTCAGCACTAACTGAACGGCTTGGACTCAGGTAGATTACTTCTAGCCACACAACTCTACTTGCTTCTACTCAGTAGATACAGTTTCACACAACGTGCCCCACAGCGGTGCTGCAATCAGGCTCCATGGGTGAACAAGAAAGTAGCCAGTCTTGCTATCCATTGTGGACCAAAGGAGGATGGGTCTTGGTTCCTCTCAAGAGTTCTTCCTCCTGCTCTGAGGGAGTTTCTCCTTGCCACTGTCGCCCTTGGCTTGCTCATTGGGGGCTTGGACCCAGGTTCTCTGTAAAGCTGCTTGGTGGCAATATCTGGCACATGTAAATAAACCTTGACTTGACTGGCGAGACGCGGCAACATGTAAGGAGGTATTTGGTTCTGTGGGTAAGTTATCCTTCTTGGGTTCCAGTGATAGAGTAGTCATATCTCCTGGAGCTTCAAAAGTATTACTGACCGAGATTACCTTCGACCGCCAGTGTTAGAGCCAGTCAAGTGTGCAGGTCACCATGTTCAAGAAAGAGAAAATACCACTGAATGCCACAATAACAGCTACGAGTAAGCCAAGAGCTCTGCAGAGACTTTCAGACTGGAGCTCTACGGAGACCATAGTCCAGACTGCGGAGGTGGCTGGTAAAAGGGGAGGTCAAGTTTCGGTCACGGGTTCCCGAGAAGAAGGTGAGTCCCTCTGGCTGCACTCCCTACGGTACCCCGTCAAACCAGGTCAATGGCATTTCTGTGTGCTGAGGAAGTGAACGTGTGCTCGCTTACACCACCCTGACAGGGCTTGAAATTCTCCAAATGTCAGATTCGTCACAGCTTGTCACAAGAATTAGCTTCAAACCGAAAAAACAGGGAAATTAATTTAAGGAGACATCGAGGCGGGCAGACTCGCAAATGAAGGATTCATTATGCTAATTTTTTTCATTTGTAAGTGAACCGCGAGCGAACCCAGGTTCAGGGAGCTTATACATCAGCGATTATTCACCTCAGGCATTCCTTTTTTACCGCAGATGAAATATTTGCAGTATTACGGGCTCCTTTCTTGCTCGCACAGTAAATCTCCCTATTAATAAATTCACATTCAGATCATACATAAACTTCAACTATATTACTACTCTGCTGATTATGTTCCACTTATTACTAATTGAAACTCTGTGATATATTACTTAGATTAAATGCATTGATCTAAATCAACCTGCTTTATAACTGTATACAGTATATTCACAACAATGGTGCTTGCAAGCTGTTGGAAAAATGGAACACCAATCGGAACGCCATTGGAAAAATGTCAACTGTACTTATGAATGGGCCGATAGAAATTCTGAAAAGCTTATGCGCCAGCTATTAGCACTACACAAACATCAGCTTAATTACTGCCAATTAGCTTCCGTTCATTGTCAGAAATGGTCATATTTCATTGAGCTGTTCTGAATTCTGAGATACAGCAAACATTTGATCCATACTGTACATATTTGAACAGCTCATTGTAAAACATTGGGCCCATTTGCTGCTCGAAAGGCTTGAGTCTAAAACATGGCTACAGGGATTCGCTTCCATTTAGCTATAAGAGCATTAGTGGGGTTGGGCATTGACGTTGGCCAATAAGGCCTGGTTTGCAGTCAGATTACCAGTTCAGATAGCCCTTTAATAGCCCTTTAATAGCCTCTAATAGCCCGTTTCAACCAAAAAAGCTCTGCTTCTTGAACTTGTTCCATTCAGGCTTCAAAGAACCTTGGTGCTATTCAGGGTACCAGCCTGCGTTTGCACCAGTTGCACCAGAACCAAGAAACAACAAAGGATATGTCATCAACAGAGGTAGTAACAACACGGTGTGAAGCAGCTAAACAATGACTTTTCCCAAAATTCATATATGAGCATCTATTCTTTCCCAAAGGACAACATTACATCCTCATAACTTCATTTTCAGGGAAAACATGTTGAGTTTAAGACATCCCAGAGGTTAACTGGGAGACCTTGGACCCCACAGTGGCTGAAATGCCAAGCCTCCTTTTAGAAGTGATGTCCACATTCGTCCGGTCATGTAGAAATTCTGAAAAGCTTGTGCACCAGCTATTAGCACTATGCAAACATCAGGCTAATACTGTCAATTAGCTTCCATTCATTGTCAGAAATGTGGTCGTATTTCATTGAGCTGTCCTGAATTCTGATTTGATCCATACTGTATGTACTTGAAGAGCTCCTCGCAAAATATTGGGCCCATTTGCTGGGCCCATTACCAGATTCGACCAAAACAACCCTGGTTCTTGCACTGGTTCCATTCAGGCTTCTTGGTTTGAAACATGGCTGCAGAGATTCACTTCCATTTAGCCACAAGAGCATTAGCGGTAGGTTACCAGTTCACTAATAGCCCTTTTCGACCAAAAGAGGCCTAGTTCTTGCACTGGTTCTCTTCAGGCTTCTTAGAACCTTAGTTTGAAACATGGCTACAGGGATTCGCTTGCATTTAGCCACAAGAGCGTTATTGAGATTGGGCACAGACGTTGGCCAATAAGGCCTGGTTTGCAGTCAGATTACCATTTCACTTATAGCATGGTTTGACCAAAAGAGCCATGGTTCTTGAACTGTTCCATTCAGGCTTCTTAGAACCTTGATTTGAAACATGGCTGCAGGGATTCCCTTCCATTTAGCCCCAAGAGCATTAGTGAGGTTGGGCATTGACGTTGGCCGATAATGCCTGGTGTGCAGTCACATTACCAGTTCACTAACAGCCCTTTTCGACCAAAAGAGCCCTAGTTCTTGAAGTGGTTCTGTTCAGGCTTCTTAGAACCTTGGTTTGAAACGTGGCTGCAGGGATTCGCATCCATTTAGCCACAAGAGCATTAGCAAGGTCAGCCATGTCTGGACTAGCCTCTTAAGTCTGAATGATCATGTTTGGTAAGAACCCAACTGCACACATTTAGGCTCGGTAAAACCGCTCCCGAGGTGCCGCTATGAGAACCCAAGCAAAACACTACAGGGACGGCAGCCGAAGAGCACAGTGGCGTTTCCTTCTCTCCCTGTAGGCTGGTAAACGCAGCTGTAGCCTGACATTTCATGGAGGCGGCGAGCCTTAACAAAGTGTAACACACTGAAATTGGCCCGCATTTGTCAGAAGCATGACAGATTTTGGCCATTCCCCACCACGCTAAAGTTCACCTTCTGCTACCGAGATAAACAGATGTGTCTCAGTGTGTGTTTGCGTAGCCGAGATGGTCTTGGGCCAGGTAAAGAGGGAGGAATAAAGAAATACCATTTCCGCCCCATTTCAGCCGGCTGAGCTAAATAACTTGATAATCCTGGCTAATTCAGACATCCCTCACCTGGCTAATGCTCAGAAACCTGCTCCTCTCATTCAGTTTAATTAGCGTCAGATGGGCTTAAATCAGCCTAAAAGCACTAGCAAATCGGCGACGTCCCTTCAAAGAACAATCGCTTAGCTCGCCTCATTAGGAGAGAAAAGCCGCACGTTCCCTCCTCTTTCCACACATTTACCAACGTTCCTCTGTGACCTCCTCGGCAAACAATTAAGGCTAATTACTATGATGCAGAGCCTTTGTCCCACACCCTCCATTACAAGCCCGGGGAGCGTGTATAAACACGGTTCGACTGTACGGCCACGACAAGGGAAGTCAAAAGATCCAATTTGCATTGACACGAGGACATGCTGGCCTCAGGTACTATAATTAACCTCTTTCCAAATAGAGGAGGAAAGGGCAGCCGGTCAGGAGAGGGCAACGCTGACAGGCCACAGAATGCTACGTCCTGTAATGAGGCCGCTGCCGGATAACGCCGGCTGCTGCTGGTGTCGGCGCTAGCTAATTAATATGACACAGCTACCCTCCATCACCACTGCTCTTTGGCCTGAGTCATGAAAAAAGGCCCTGCTCCTTTGCTGCTGTCCCTCTGTAGCTGTTAATTGGCTCATTAGTTAATGGAACTTATTGCATGTTCGCTAATTAGCTTACAAGCCTCCATAAGTATCGCTAACCATTTGTGCTCAGAGGTTTGGTCGACTCAGCTCTCTTGAAGGAGTGCTCTGGCTGAAAACGGCTGAATGAAAACCTGGGTTCAGGTGGGATAATGGTATTTGGATAATGCTTGTAAGCGTGTAGCTAAGTGTCGCTAAGTGTCTATGACTATAGAGAAGGAAAGTGGTCACGTCACCTCCTGCTGTTTGCACTCGAAATGCTGTATTTGGTTATACTTCATACTGTACTGAGGAATCAGAGCGATTAACTGACAGTGAAAGATAGAAATGGTCTCCAGAAGGATGACCGGAAGTCAGCGAAAGCTAGTTTGGATCTTCGCATAATCATATGCGCATAATGCTAACTAGGCTAATGCTTTACTAGCAATGTTAGCATGTTATGTAATGGGATGTTCACAGTGTCCTATTCCACACGCCCTATATCTTCTCAATTGAACACCAAGACAACTGCCCTGTGTTTCCAGAGTTCTATGTTCCTCAGGCCCTGAGTTCCTTGAAATGTTGGGAACAGCCCTATATTCCCAAGGCCCTAAGTTTCCCTAATGGGCATTAGCTCCATACTCCCAGCATTTAGTTGTATGTAAGTAGTAAGTTAAATAATTAGTAATGTGTTAATAAGCTAAAAGCTACACAAGTAACAACATATATGGACATATAGATTGCTGGGAACACAGAACCCTTGTAACATTGATCCCCTAGGTACCTTGGACTTTAAAAATATATGTCCCCGGGAATACAGAACTTTGGGAACATAGTACCCTGGGAATATCGAAACTTTTGGAACACAGAACCCTAGGAACACAGAACACTGTGAACATATAACTTCGGGAAGAGAGAAGCTTAGGGACATAGAACCTTGAATAAATAGAACCATGGAAAAATAGGACCGTGGGAACATAGAACCTTATGAACATAGGACACTGGGAACACAGAACCTTGGAAAAATGGGACCTTGGGAACATAGCTTCCTGGGAACACCGAACCTTGGAAACATAGGAACATAAGACACAGGGAACAAAAAACCTTGGGAACATAGCACCTTTGGAATATAGTTTCCTGGGAGAACTCTGTGAACATCAGACCTTGGAAATACAGGACCCTAGTAACATATCTTGGGAATCTCGGGAATACAGAGCCCTGAGAACAAAGAACCATTGGAAAATAGAAACTTGTGAATAGAGAGCTCTTGGAACACAGGAATGTGGTAACATAGATCCATAGAAGCACAAGAATCTGGGAACATAGGACCTTGGGAAGAGAGAACCTTGGGAATACAGAACCCTAGAAACATACGAGCTTGGGACATTGAACCCTGGCAACATAGTACCCCAGGAACATAGTACCCCAGGAACACAGGACACTGGCAACACTGAACCTTGGGAACATATTACATTCCCATCTGATGACCAGCGCTAGTCTCTGAAACTCACATACATACAGAATCTCTCCTTCTGTTATCCTCCTGCTTCCCTCGAAGACTCCACATCTCCAGATGCCAATCTCAGTAGCCGGAGTGTCCCCTGGTGACCAGCTAGCTGCATTACACGGAGGATAAGCGCAGACCCGTAAGCCTCCTTCAGGTCCGTTTAGCTTAGGAACAGAAGGGCTTGGGATGAATGTTGTAGAACCAGCATGCTAATGTCATGCTAAGGATCGTTCTCCTGTAGTGATGAGTGGATCTTGATAGGGCTAGCAGAGGAATGGCAGATGGGGAACAGCCCAAGCAGCAGAGCCCTGCACAAACGTATGGAGAGAAAAGGAATGATTACAAGCAGTTGCGGTGTAAGACAACCCTGCGCAAATTACAGTGTAATTGGCCAAATGCTGAAAGTGATGAAGCGAACCGTCGGAACAGCATTTTTACTCCCATATGTTCCGAACAGGACGAATTACTTCATAGCTTATTTCATAGCTCCCTTCGCTATTTGCACGGTCACACATGCAGCATTAGATTTAGGGCGCTAATAAGGAACGCTGTTTAGCTTCTGCATTCACCTGCTGTTTCTTTTGATGTATGTGGTTGTCTCGGGGTACCCAGCAGGTTCGAAATATAATTACATGGCATATGACCTTGCAAACAATGCATAAAGCCCGGAATCCTGTCTCAGCACATTACTGCGTTAATGTGGCCCGGGCCAAAAGGAAGCGGCTTTAATATATAAGCCCTGAGTTATACAGGGCCCTTATTACACGGTCTACACTCCCCATTCAGCTCCCGTTCATAAACACAGGAGAACTAATTCCAGAAAAGAAGGGGGTGAATGGATGCAATTAGATAGTACATAGATAATACATAGAGAGATGATGGTGTTGATAACCACAGCATGGCAAAAGTATAGGGACACCCCTGCTAATTATTGACCTCAGATGTTTTAGCCACTCTGTCCTGCTAGATCTGCCAACTGTCGAGTGCTATTACCGTGAAATGGAAGCATCTAGGAGCAACATCAGCACAAGAATTGGAGCATCAGGAGCTTCATGAAATGGGTCTCCATGGCTGAGCAGCTGCACACACGCCTGGGATCACTATGTGCGATGCCAAGTGCCGACTGGAGTGGCGTAAAGCTTGGGAATATACAACCCTAGGAACATAGGAGATGGGAACATAGCTCCTTGGAAACACGGGACCTTGAGAACATGGGAGCTTGGGAACATTGGCAACATAAGACCTTCTGAACACATATCCCTGGGAACATAGAACCCCAGGAACGTAGGGCATTGGCAACATAAAATTTTGGGAACACCTAACCCTAGGAACATAGAACCCCAGAAACATAGGACACTGGCAAGATAAAACTTTGGGAACATAGAACCCTGGGGACATAGGAGCTTGAAAATATAGTTCCTTGGGAACACAGAACCCTGGGAACATATATCCCCAGGAACATAAGACATTGGCAACATACAACCTTGGGAACATAGGAGCTTGAAAACATAGATTCTTGGGAACACAGAACCCTGGGAACACAGAACACCAGAAACATAGGACATTAGCAATATAAAACCTTGAGAACATAGAACCCTGGGGACATGGAACCCCAGGAACATAGGACATTGGCAATATAAAACCTTGAGAACATAGAACCCTGGGGACATGGAACCCCAGGAACATAGGACATTGGCAACATAAAACTTTGGGGACATAGGAGCTTGAAAATAGAGTTCCTTGGCAACACAGAACCCTGGGAACACAGAACCCCTGGAACATAGGACATTGGCATCATAAAAGCTTAGGATCACAGAACCCTGGGAACATAGGAGCTTGAAAACATGTATCCTTGGGAATAAAGAACCCAGGGAACACATGGGAACATAGAACCCTAGAACATACAGAATCTTCTCCTGTTATCTTCATGCATCCCTCAATGGCATATCTCCACATCTCCAGATGCCAACCTCAGTAGCAGGAGTGTCCCCTGGTGGCCAGCTAGCTGCATTACATGGAGGATAAGCACAGACCCTGTAAGCCTCCTTCAGGTATGTTTAACACCACCACTGGACTCTGGAGCAGTGGAACCATGCTTCACGACTGGGCAGCAGTCCGGGTTTGGTGGAGGAAAACACTACCTGTCAGAATGCAGCGTGCCAGCAGTAAAGTTTGGTGGAGGTGGGATAATGAGGTTTGGGCTCCTTAGTTCCAGTTATGTTAGTGCTACAGCACACAAAGGCATTGTACACAGTGACAGGCTTCCAACATTGTGGCAGCAGTTTTGGGGAAGACCCCTGGTGTCCCTGTGCACAAGGCCAGCTCCATAAAGACATGGTTTGAGGAGTCTGGTGTGGAGGAACTCCAATGGCCTGCACAGAGCCCTGAGCTCGACCCCACTGAACACCTGTGGGATGAACTGGAATGTACATGGATTGTGCTCCAGGCCTTCTCAACCAACATCAGTGCCTGACCTCACAAATGCTCTTTTGACTGGACACAAATTCCCACGGACACACTCCCGAATCTTATGGAAAGCCTTTCCAGAAGAGTGGAGGATGTTATAGCTGCACCTGGGGGGGTGTAACTCCGGATTAATGGGATATCCCACAGTCTCATGTGGGTGTGATGGCGAGGTGCTCCAGGCCATATATTGCACACTAAGGAAGTGTAGTCCCGCTAATCAGTCTCTACAGATCACAGTGTGCTCATGGCTCGGCTGATGGCTGTTTTTGTTTGTTTGTTTGTTTGTTTGAATCACGTTTGTGATTATAATGAGTCCCTTTTCCCAAATGAAATTTTTCGCCCCAAACAAACTAAACCAAGTGTAACGTCTCTGAAGCGAACCATTGATTTCCCTGTAATGAAAAATACAATTAGCGTTTCTTAATCATGATTCACAAGCGCCGGCGTGCTTTTTCCCTCTTTTTCATCACTCTGCTTTGACTGCGACATATGGAGTTGCTTAATCAACCTAATGGTCTAATTCAGTGGCTTGATTATTTCGTGTAATTCCTTCGCCAGGTGGGACTCGGCTTGCAGTCGGAAACTGTAGCAAAAAAAAATTGATTGATAATCATCCAACCAAAACAAAAGCCACCAAAAAAAATTGCATGGCTACATTACTAGCAGTGGGGAATGATAAAGTGAGATGGAATTCAACAGGGAATACTGCCATTTAGAACAGCATTCCGTAATTCCACTCCTGGAGGCCCACCTGTGCTACGCGGTTTTCGGGTTCTCTGTTCTGACGGCTCAAGAAGGACTTGACAATCAGGTATGATATGACTCAGGTGCAGGGGAGAAGATCATGAGGGTCTAAAGATCTGTACTGATTTCTCTCAGGCTCAGATTCAACCACTAGCTGGCCACTTTATTAGAAACGCCTACCTTGTACTTCCACTAGCTGGCCACTTTATTAGAAACACCTACCTTGTACTTCCACTAGCTGGCCACTTTATTAGAAACGCCTACCTTGTACTTCCACTAGCTGGCCACTTTATTAGAAACGCCTACCTTATACTTCCACTCACTGGCCGCTTTATTAGAAACGCCTACCTTGTACTTCCACTCACTGGCCGCTTTATTAGAAACGCTTCATTGCTGACCTTCAGGGAACCGGAGACATGTACGGAATTGGACAAATTTGTATTCATCAGGTGACTTTGCTGAGATGCTTGCGCACAACGGAGGTCCAGAGACCCAAGAGAAATTCAGAACACCAGTAACCAACTTAAGGCATTATGCTCCCTCCTCAACTAGCATGACTATTTATTGTAGTCTTCAGGGAACCAGAGATTCCCAGGATTCAGTATCTGATCTTTGAAGCATGGCAGATAAATGCAGTCCTCCAGGAAACTGGAAATACAGTCCCTGAAATCATCAGACTCCTCACCTGTTGTCCAGGTTACCCTGGAAACAAAGTGCCCTGGCAACATAAAGCCCTGGGACTGGTCAACCCTGGCACCATGATCAGCAGTTAGTCAAAATCAAGCATCACCAAACAGTAAACTCAACAAGTTGACCAGTCTCTGCAGCCTTTAGTATCTTACCTCACTAATGCTCCTGTTGCTAAATGCAATCAAATCCACACAGCAATGTTCCAACATCTAGTACAAAGCCTTCCCAGAAGAGCGGTGCTCTGCATTAATACCCTTCACTTCAGAAAAGACTAGAGAGTAGGCGATGTTCCTTCCATTTGGATGCATCGCTAGCACGCTGCTACTTGAACATTACAGCAATAAGTTCTTTATAACAGGCACCTGAGCATTCCTGAGCGCCAGGGTGGGGTGGAGCGGGACGGAGGGATGAGAGAGAAGCGCATTTGTCACGGGAGTTAGGAGCTGTTTAAAGTAAACACGCACTTAAAGGAAGTTAAATTAATTTAGCGAAAAGAGGCCTCTCAGAAGTGACATTAGCCGCGGCAGAGAAATGATTCCCTTCATGTCCAATCTCCTACGGTGTGGCGGAGAAATATGATTTTCCACCTGTGCATGCTGCGATGCTGCTCGGAATGTCGAAGAGAGGTAAATAAAAGCCACTCCTGGATCCCTCTCAGGACTCACAGGATGCAGTGATGCTTTTTCTGCTTCTCTGTCTGCCTGTCTGTCTCTGGGGCTCTCTCACTTCCTCTCTGACTGTGTGTTTCTCTCTGAAAGACGAGACTAGCATGGATTACATATGGATTCAGCTGTTGTAGATGTTGGTTCTTCCCTATAAAACAGTCTTTCAGTCATAGAGGAACCACATTTGGTTCCCTAAAGAACATTTAGGTCAGCTATTATTGTAAAATACATGTGCAAGATGGAAGAACCTTCCACATAACGCGACTTCTGTAATCATTTATCAAAGGCAAGAATAATTTAAAGGGGAAAATCTAATTTCAACTATTTGTTTCCACTTAGCATTCCCAAAACAAAATCCCCAGTAAAGATTTAGTTTGCCGGACAAGTGGTTAAAATTCCGGTCAGGTCCGCAACAAGCACTTCTGTTGTGTTAGACCTACTCAGAATTCGCAGTTTGTAAA
>CM067482.1:33764457-33787961 GCA_034552555.1 Semaprochilodus insignis | reverse complement strand
CTGTTATAGCTGTAAAGGGACATCATATTACACCCTATGGATGAAGAATGTGAGGTCAGAACAGAATTAACTACTTCATTTTCATCTCACAGACACCCCAAACAAACCATCAGCTTTTAATAACAGCCACATTAGCCTTGTAGATTCAGGAAAATACTAAGGAAGCAGTTTATGATGGAAGTGGGCTTCGACACTGTCCAAGCAACAGCAGCACACCACCTGCTAGAACCTGCAGTTCTGCCCTCATTTTCCCGGCTGGTAGATATTTCATCACCGCTAGCGGACCTGGAGTCAAAGTGCATGTGCCGTTTATGATACAGGGCATGACTGGGCACTCAGGATCTATCCAGTTATTACCCCTCCCAACTCCGACTGACAAGGGCACGGCTGATATTTATCCCCACCAGCGCAGGGCCAATCACCGGCCGGAGCACCACACACCCTGGCCATGATGGGGAGGCCGAAATTGCATGCTCCAAGATTGAATTGAAACGGTAGATCAAGTGTGACAGGCCAGCATGTGGCGAGGGGAAGGAGAACAGGCTGCTTTATGGGGTCAAGGTCCTTCTGTTATAGATCAGCCTCTAGGACACAAGGGAGGGAAGGTGGAGGGCAAGCTCCTTCTCCTCTGCAACAGCAGTACTCAGTTAGCATCTTCCAACATGATCTCTACCTGCTGCATCTGTATCATAGCAAGTATTACCACAGCACTTCATTAGGTCCCTCACTGTCCATCTTACCAGCTCCACTGACCGTATAGGACACTCTGTAGTTGTACAGTTCCAGACTGTAGTCCATCTGTTTCTCTGTATACTGTATTACCCTGTTCTACAATGGTCAGGACCCCCACAGGACCACCACAGAGCAGGTAGTATGTGGGTGGTGGATCATTCTCAGTGTCCACTCGCTGTCCACAGCAACCTTTTTCCATTGCATGGTCCAGTTCTGACGCTTGCCTGCCATCTGTAGGTGCTTTGGATGATGGACCAGGTTAGCACAGGCACTTTGACCGGGCTGTGGCTATGCAGCCCCATACACAGCACAGTGTGATGGACAGTGACATGTTCCACCTGAAACCAACACTGAACAGAGCCTTGGGTGCCCAACACTACTGGGTGCCGCCAGTTTGTGGTTTGTCCCTCCTTGGACCACCCTGAGTAGATATTCCCCCCTGCTGACTGGGAACACCCCATGAGTCTTGGTGTTTTGAAGATGCTCCAGCCCCATCACCTGACTGCAGCAATGCTTCCCTGGTCAAAGTGGCTGTCCATTTCTGCCACTTCTGACATGTTGACTATGAGAACCGACTGTCCACTTACCATGTAACATCTCCCAAACCTCAACATATGCCATTGTTATGAGGTAATCAATGTTATTTGTTTAATCTGTGAGTTCTCATCATGTTATGTCTCATGTGACGTCAAGGGTGGCCTCGACACCGCCATAGGAGACGAAACATCAGTGACTCGTGGCCTCTTATTGCCAACCTGCAGTCACGGTGTGAAGATCCAGGCCAGGAATAAAACAGACATGAGGTTTTACCAGGATCAATAAATGATGATAAATTTAGACTGATATGATCAATATTTATTCAGCTACACATACAGAAGTAGTGTCTCTCAGTATGGTGTTGGTCCGCCGTGTTTGCTAACCCAACATGCCAGACGTCTCGGCATGGAGCTGTAGAGGTTCCTAATGGTGTCCTGTGATAATCCATCCCATGCAGCTCGAATATCCTCACACAGTTCCTGCAGATGGTGCAGTAGGGGTGGAGGTGGAGTGACACCAGGCCTTCTGGACGTGTGACGCGTGACAACAAACCGTTCATCTTGATGCTGACCACGGTGCCTCCACACACGGATTCGTTGGTCGTCCCCACCAAGACAAAAGCGGGACTCGTCACTGAAGATGACCCGCTGCCATTCTGAGTCACTCCATGACAGTCTGGCACAACACCATTGCAGCCTTTGGTGACGGTGACGTGATGTTAAGGACAGTCGTCGTAACGGTCTGCATGCGTGTAGTCCTGCACGGTGCAGCCGTGACTACGAGAACCGACTGTCCACTTACCATCTAACATCTCCCAAACCTCAGCGCATGCCGTTAATCAATGTTAGTTGTCTCATCTGTGCGTGGTCATAACGTTAGGTCTCATGTGACGTCAAGGGTGACCTCGACACCGCCATAGGAGAAGAAACTTGGTATATCATCAGCGACTTGTGGCCTCTTATTGGCAACCTACAGTCACGGTGTGAAGATCCAGGTCTGGAATTAAACCGACATGAAGTTTTGTCCAAGTTTCCTGGAATTCTGCTTCCCGTTCAATGAATCCTTACCGGCAGTGGCTTCTATTATAACTCAGTCACTGGGTCTCCTGCTCATTGCTATGTAGAGTGAAAGCCAACTGATGTGGATCCAGATGTGGAGCGAAGCCTCAGTGGTCATGAGAAATGACTGCATCAGTTATTGTCCTTCCTACATTCCGTTTTATCCCGTTCTCACCAACGTGAGCCACTTTAGAAAGGAATTGCTATCGATAACCATCTCCATTGTCCTGTGGCGGGAAAACACGGCATCTGAAAAAGATACGGTTCTTCCTCAACAGCCAGGACGACGCGGTTTTGATAAGGCTTCGTCCGCCGGTTAATGTTTAGGTAGGCATTTTGCAGCCGAAGCTCATTGTACTACCCTGCCTTTTGTTCGGCGTGCACTCCAGAGGTATATAGCGCCGCTTGTTCACTCTGGAGCTACTTCATCTTCCCTATTCTGTACTATATTGTATTTGGCATATGAGAAATCCTATTATATCCGCGGCAGAACAAAAGCTATAAGCTGGAGCGGGTGTAGGTGTGGCTCCCGTCCAAACAGCGACGGGCCTGGCCATTCATTCGGAGAGAAGTTAGAACTATCACCCCTCCGTTTAAGACAATAACGGCTGCTGATACCGCCGTTCACTTGGACAGGACAAAAGAAGTGCGGCCAGCGGTCCGCGCCAGGAGCCGTTTTGTAATTACCAGGGAGAGCGCGTTCATCTGAGTCAGCCGCTTCTGTGGCTTTGGGCTCAGCTCCAGGTTCTGCTGGCTGGTGCGGGGTATGTGTGAGCTACTTTGTCTCTCCTCTCCTCAGAGGAACCCCCTCCTGCTGTGCATCCTGGTTACTGTAAGTGGGACAAATGACTGGCTGTGCTGTGTGTGTGCGTATTCTACAAGTGATGCTCACGCTATTCCGGATGGTTCGGAATAAGGTCGCATACACAAGGACATTTTGGTATTCATAAACTCTGTACTGATACATGTGGTATGTCATGTTGGCTAGCCTGTAAAGGTGGGTTAATGACTATTGTCAACAGAACAGCTGCACCCAGAAGGAGGTGTGGGACTGCAGTGCTGTTGGGAAGGAAGATAAAGGTTACCAGGATCAATAACTGATGATAAATTTAGACTGATATGATCAATATTTATTGAGCTACACATACAGAAGACTGTCTCTCAGTATGGCGTCGGGCCGCCGTGTTTGGTAACCCAACATCCCAGACGTCTCAGCATGGAGCTGTAGAGGTTCCTAATGGTGCCCTGTGATAATCCATCCCATGCAGCTTGAATATCCTCACACAGTTCCTGCAGATGGTGCGGTAGGGTTGGAGGTGGAGTGACACCAGGCCTTCTGGACGTGTGACGCGTAACAACACACCGTTCATCTTGGTGCTGACCACGGTACCTCCACACACGGATTCGTTGGTCGTCTCCACCAAGACAAAAGTGGGACTCGTCACTGAAGATGACCCGCTGCCATTCTGAGTCACTCCATGACAGTCTGGTACGACACCATTGCAGTCTTTGGTGACGGTGACGTGGTGTTAAGGACAGTCGTGGTAACGGTCTGTGTGCATGTAGTCCTGCGTAGTGCAGCCGTCTGCCAATGGTGCTGCACTAACAGGATGACTCATGGAGGACACCACTGCTCACTGGATGTCCACAATCGTGGCTGTTGGGTCAGTCAGGTACAGAGATACGGCCTGTCCTTGTTTACGTCACGTGCACCACCAAGCGTGAAACTTGAATTATTAGCATGTATCACGATATCAAACCTACCCACCTGTGGGTTGATTCCTTCTAGGTGCAGCTATTTTTGCAAGTACTCTTTTGATGATGTATATGGAATGTTGATGATGGGAAAATCAATGTTTTCTGCTGTGTTAGACCGGCCATTTCCTGTTCCAGCATGGCTGTGTCACAGTGCACAAAGCAAGGTCCATAAAGGCTGGTTGGGTGAGTTTGGTGTTTTGGTGTGGCCTGCACAGAGTCCTGACCTCACACCATCCAACTCCTTTGGGAAGAACTAGAACGAAGACTGCAAGCCAGGCCTTCTCATCTAACAGCAGGGTCTGACCTCACAAATGCCCTTCTGGAGCACACTCCGGAATCTTGTAGGAAGCCTTCCTAGAAGAGTGGAAGGTGTAATAGCTGCACAGCCGCGGGGCCAACTCCTTATCAATGCCTTTGGATATACAGTCATGGCCGAAAGTGTTAGCACCCCTGAATTTTTTGGTCCAAAATTCCAGTTCAGAGGTGAAAGAAGCTTCAGGGGTACCAACACTTTTGGCCATGACTGTAGAATGTGACATCATAAAAGCTCCAGTTGGTGTAATGTGAAGGTGTCCCCATACTTTTGTCCTGAAACCGAATTTGGTTTTGACGAGTATGTTAAGGTTGTTATGGGAAAAGCGGAAGTTTAATGAATTCCAGGCCTTCTTTGGTATCCGTTATTCTGTTTTCCATAAATAGGGAAACTCTGCTACACTTCACTTTTCAACACGTACTGAAAGTAGGGCCGTGATGGGGCCTATAAAATGAAACACATTGTTTTGTAAGTCTACTGAGAGGAAAGAACAGCTGCCCTGACTGAAGCATCATCCATATCTATTCTCGCTGTGGATGAATAGCAGCCGCGGTGAAAGTAGCACGCTAGTTTGGAAATGTGAACAAAACCCCAATTATATAAGGAAATGACGGCCTGCGCTGCCGAGACGGGAGGAAATAATGAGACAAAGCGGCGGCGAGGCCCCA
This sequence comes from Semaprochilodus insignis, assembly GCA_034552555.1. Taxonomy (NCBI): domain Eukaryota; kingdom Metazoa; phylum Chordata; class Actinopteri; order Characiformes; family Prochilodontidae; genus Semaprochilodus; species Semaprochilodus insignis. The sequence goes on along the minus strand of CM067482.1, from coordinate 33,782,895 downwards.
CAGCTTCATGCTTTCTGTTAGCTTTACTGTTTATTCCTCTGTTTTAATGGGATCCTGCTGCTACCGCGGCTCTTGCACATTTAATTGCTCATTATTCAGCGCTCCGCTTTGCTTAGCCTTCATGACGGATCTGTGAACACGGAGTTAGTTTGGGTGTGCTTGATTACTGTTCTACTCTGCTTTCCACTCGATTCAGGACTGGAACACATGCGCACGCTGCCACTCCGCTTCTGGACACTTAAAGGAGTTTATTCAGTTCTTATGAAACTTCAGGGGATGTTATTAGCCATCCCATGTGGGGTTCGGGTGACATTTGCAGAGACTCTGATGGTCTTTACGGTGGTGGTGGTGGTGATGGGAACCAAGGGTCTTCCATGTCTACACCACACATATACCCACTGGTGTTTATGATGGTACAATAGTGGTGAAACGTTTCTGTGGGTACTGTTGCATGTGTCCCTCCGCCATGAACAGGTACAGAGAGCAGCTGTACTTCTAATTTTCAGGAATTTCCCAAGAAGGAATTCCACTGATTTTCCAAAAATTCCAGGTGAGATGTAAACAGAGTCATCCAGAGTGGGTTTGGTGGGAAACAGACAGTAGAGACTCTGATGGTCTTTACAGTGGTGGTGGTAGGAAGCAGGGGTCACCATGTCTACAACACATATATCCCTGTGTCATGAACGGGTTTAAAATAAACATATTAGGTCAAAATAAGATGTCACTAAAGGAATTCCACAGAATTCCACAGATTTTTCCAAACTTCCAGGATGTAAACAGAGTCATCCAGAGTGGGTTTGGTGGGAAACAGACAGTAGTGATGGTCTTTACAGTGGTGGTGGTGGGTTGATGGGAACCAGGGGTCTCCATGTCTGCACCACACATATACCCATGGTATTTCCTCTAGCTGTACTTGTAATTTTTAGGAATTTCCTAAGAAGGAATTCCACTGAATTTCCAGAAATTCCAGTCGAGATGTAAACAGAGTGGGTTTGGTGTGAGATGGTTGATTGTAGAGACTCTGATGGTCTTGAACGGGTTTAAAATAAACATATTAGGCCAAAATATGATTTCCCTAAAGAGGAATTCCACAGATTTTCCCAAACTTCTACAGTTAGAATGTAAACAGTCATCCAGAGTGGGTTTGGTGTGAGACGGTTCATTGTAGAGACTCTGATGGTCTTTACAGTGGTGGTGGGTGATGGGAACCAGGGGTCACCATGTCTACAACTACTGTACAACAATAACTCAAGCATTAAGGAACATAGTCACAAATATTCCATGTAGGAACTTTCTGTGAGGGAGCTTTTACAGGTGGACGTCTGGTTACCTTCACCACCACTGTGAACAGCTCTGGCTCCGTAGGTTTCTCCAGAACAGAGCGTTTCACACCAAACCCACCCGGGATGACTCTGTTTACATCTCAACCTTGTAATTATGTTGTATCCTATCTTTGCAGCTGCCTCTAGAGGGCGCACTACACCCAGAACAGCCATGCCATACTTTTAACTTCCATGAGTTTCCTAAAGAGGAATTCCATTGAATTTCCAAAAATTCCAGCTAAGATGTAAACAGAGTCATTGAGAGTGTGTTTGGTGTGAGATGATTGATTGTAGAGACTCTGATGGTCTTTACAGTGGTGGTGATGGGAACCAGGGGTCACCATGTCTACAACACAGATATGACCCTCCACATTGAACAAAAAATAAATAAAATATACATTTTAGGTCAAAAGCTTTAAAACTACTGTACAACATTGTCTCAAACATTTCAAAACATATTCATAACCATATTACGTAATATCTTTCTGTGACAGTTTTTGGTGGACGTCTGGTTCCATTCACCACCACTGTAAACCATTCTCACACCAAACACACTCTGAATGACTCTGTTTACATCTCAACATGCAGCTCCCACTAGAGGGCGCACAACACCCAAAACAGTATGCTACATGCTTAAAACATACTTCTAACTTCCATGGTTTTCCTAAAGAGGAATTCTGCTGATTTTTCCATAATTCTACAATCAGGATGAGTTGTAAATAAAGTCTTTATTTACTCTTTGACTTTAAGTTACATTATAAACTAGAAACACTTTTGCCTTCTCCTGTAAAGTTACCATTTGGAAGATACAAGGATACATGGACATCATACTGATAACCATTCCAACTTTCTGTGAGGGAGCTTATAGAGGTGGACGTCTGGTTACCTTCACCACCACTGTGAACAGTTCTGACTCCGTAGGTTTCTCTAGAATGGAGCGTTTCACACCAAACCCACTCTAAACGACTCTCTTTACATCTCAACCACGGAATTATGTTGTATCATATCTTTACAGCTGCCTCTAGAGGGCGCACTACACCCAGAACAGCCATGCCATACTTCTAACTTCCATGTGTGGAATTGTTCCAAGAGGAATTCCACAGATTTTCCAAAAAATGCCTGTTAAGATGTAAACAGAGTGATTCAGAGTGGGTTTAGTGTTTTAAACGTCTCGTCTGAACAGCGACGCTGTGCTGTCTGATACCGGAGACGCTGTTATATGGTATTTTTGATGAGTTTTGGTTTAAAAGTAAATCACTTCTCGGCAAAGAGGTACATACACAGTCCTCAAAGAAAACCTGTTGATCTAATCAACCACTGTTCTACAGTCATAAGCAGTAAACGTAAAGACTCTGACGCGTGTAGGTTCACTGGAGGTTTAGATAGCAAATAAAATGTCTACATGTGTGCTGTAGACACGGAGAACCCTGGTTCCCCTCACCACCACTGTAAAGAACTCAGAATTCGGTTCTGTACAATGGACCAAACCCTGAAATTCCACCTTCAAACTGAATGACTTCAGTCTTTTATTGATGAAAGAAAGAAAGAAAGAAAGAGAGAAAATCATTTATATATAAAAATGAAATCTTTTATTGGTGGCTTTGATGATCCAGTTTTGCAATGCTAAAGGGCAAAAAAAACATAACAGGCAGACTGGAGGAGTCGGAATGTGATGGGACACAACCTGGATACAGAAAGTCCACGGACAGTCCGGTGCCACAACACTTTCTCAGGTTTGTATGACTGACTCAAATACGCTATTGCAACCATCCGGACGGGCAGCACTGATGCAGGTCTTTAAAGCAGGAGTTTGGTGAATAACACCTGTGCGGGTTTACCTCCGGCGCAGCGGATCAGGCAGGACATGCTCGGCGTCTGGAATTTAGCTGTGCGCTGGAGCTACAAGGCTAATGTAGCTAAACTGCATGTCTAGATCCCTAAACTGTGCTGAGCTAGCGGACTCACTGATACGGTATATGAGGTACTGTTATAACGGGATGACCCACCGAACACGCTTGTTATCAGAGTACATATCTCCTTAGATGATATCTGGAAGCTTGTTGATGCTTTAACCCCAGCGGAATTCCAGAACACTCTGGAAGGTTAGAGGCCTTTTACCGTTTGCAACAAAACATTGCATCATGGAGAAAAATGGGAATTCCTTAATGATGGACATGATACGGAGCTATGAAGAGTCTGCCATCTTTGCAACACTACCGGGGGCAGCTATTGCAGACTCCTCTCTCTGTTTGAATGCTGAGAGACCAAACTCCTCCAACACTGAAGACCCAATAACGGTTTCAGAAACCACTGAGGCAAAAGCCTCATAAACAGCTTGTAGCTTACGGCTAAATGAAGGTCAAAACAGATCTCCACAGTGAGTGGAGGCGTCCAACGCTAGCGCTGTAATTCCGTTGTCTTCCCTGCTCACGGTGTAGCTAGCAAGCGGACTGGCTCGTTTTCTTGAAGGGTGGGACTTTCCCCACAAACAGAGACCAGTGACTCTCCTCATTTATAACCTCTCTGGTTGGCTAACGCTAACGCTAAAGGCTCAACTGCCAGGATTTCACAATTCACCTCTCTTCCTAGAAAGACTGAAGCAAGACAAGATGATATATATATATATATACGGTGTGAGATTTAAGGTTGAAATACAGTATATTAAATGGGAAAACATGTTTAAACAGAGAGAAAATTCCCAAACATACAACAGTTGGTTCAGCTTTAGTTTGGAATGTTGAATGGCATTTAAGTGAAGGAGCTGAGCATCCATGTTTAGCCACCGCAGAGCTGAGAAAACAGAGACTAGCAGAGTTATCAAGCTAGCAAATCCGTTTAGCTTTAGATTCCTGTAGGTTATGGAGGTGCGGATGGAGAAATCCTGGCAGTTAAGCCTTTAGCGTTAGCGTTAGCCAACCAGAGACGTTATAAGTGAGGAGAGTCACTGGTTGTAATATGAATGGGAAAGCTCTTAAGATTCAACATGGCCTCTGTTTATGGGGAAAGTCCCACCCTGCAAATAAACAAGCCAGCTAGCTTGCTAGCTACACCGTAAGCATGCAAGAGACGACGTGCTGGTAGCAGTGAACGCCTCCAGTCGCTGTGGAGATCTGTGCAGGTTCTAGCTATATTAAGCTGAATGCTAAGTTTTCTAACGATAGAACTGAACCTGGACCACCAAGTTAGGAACGGAACATGAACTGGACTATCCGTTCAGCTAAACTATGAAAGATTAATTAAAACAGTCTCGAACTTAAACCCAATACTAGCCAAAAACCTCATCCGACTGATCAGAAATGGTTTCTATGAAGGTATAGAACTCAGTCGAAGTCTATAGATCATGTAAACATGATGGTTGTTAACGGTCATGCTAAGAATGAGGACTCAGTTTGTTCTGGTACGTTGCATAGCTAAAACTAGCATTAGCAGGGCATTTGGTGTGCATTAGCCTCGTAGCTCCAGTGCAAAGCTAATAAACATCTCCGGGCCGACGGCATTTGCGGCAAGAGGAACACTGCACAAACCAGACCTTTCACCAAACCCTCACTTCGACATAAGGCAGAGGCGCTCCTCTCAAACCACTGAGCACCGCCCCCTAGACACCTACACCGAGCACTACACTGTGGACACCAGTTTAGCTTGGCTCACCGAGGGTTCCCAGGCGCTGAACGTTCCTGTAAGGGTTTGAGGAAAGAACACAGCATGACATCGGCAGAGCAACTTCACAACTCCGGGCCACCTATGTAACGTGACAGTTCCTGACCAGCTTCCTGCGGAGGGTAAAGTATTCCAGGCTTGGTTAAATACGCAGTCACTAAAACAGTAGTTCAGAGAGTTGTCCTTGGTTATGGCCGAGCGCGGTACGAAGAGAGGCAGAAACGTCTCTTCCAGCAGCTTGAGGACAGGCTGAATGGGGAAGGTCCATTTCCAGTGGGTTCACTTGCGGTCCCGGACGTCACATTCACACATTCCTGGTTTTGGAAAGTTGCTCAGCCGTTCAGTGAATGACAGATACGCCGTGGTTTAAGCGAAGGCCTGTGATCGGGGAGAGACGTATGGTATCAGGCATGGATGCACCAATACGAAATCTCTGGGCCGATAACGATAACCGATAATTAGCACCTCGTCGTGGCCGCCATTAGTGCACTGGAAAATATGATATCTTAGCAGGTAAATTGATCTTCTGTAAAGTAAATACATCTTGAAAGTCTCAGTTTTAGATTGTTGTAAGCTGATTTTAAGATTATTTAACTTATTTCCAGATGTTTTCTTTTAAACTTTTCAAGTGATATTTGTAAGACAATTTTTTTCTTGTTTTAAGAGAGATTTTAATAAGCCAAATACTGGCAGATAATTTGGCCTGGTTCAAATGTGTTTCTTAAAATAAGTTAAATCATCAGACAATACAGTGAGAAAAATTTGGCACATTAAAATCACTTAAAACAAGTGAGTGTAAATAATCTTAAAACCAGCTACAACAGACCCAAAATGAACAATTTTACAATATATCAACCAGATACAAGATATTTTTATCTGCAAGCATATGATCTTGTAGTTGATATATCTTAAAATTCTGATTCTGAGATTGTTGTAAGATTACTGAACTTATTTTCACGATTTTACTTGTTTTAAGTGATTTTTGTAAGTCAAAAATTTTTCTCACTATATCGGCAGATAATTGGGCCTGTTTCAAACATGTTTCTTAAAATAAGCAAAGTTTTCTGCCAATATAGTGAAAAAATCTGGCTATAATAAAAATTTGGAATAAGTTAAATAATCTTAAACTGAGCTACAAAATGACAATTTTACAATATATCAACTAGATATCAGATATTTTACCTGCAAGGATATATGTTTTGCAGTATAACCGATAATTATTTAATTTGACTGATATTTTGACTGACATTTAAAACAATTTCACACTTCTAGTAGTGTACAAGTACAATTATCTTTTATTTAGTTGATATATCTTAAAATTCTTATTTTTAGATTTCTTATATTTTTAGATTGTTGTAAGATGATTCTAAGATTACTTATCTTATTTCCAGATATGTTTACTTGTTTTAAGAGATATTTTAATAAGCCAAATATTTGCAAATAATTTGGCCTGTTTCAAGCTAATTTCTTAAAATAAGTAAAACCATATAACAATACAGTGAGAAATATGTGGCTTATTAAAATCTCTTAAAATAAGTATCTGGAAATAAGTACAATTATCTTAAAATAAGCTTACAACAATCTAAGAATGAGAATTTTCAATATACCAACCAAATATAAGATATTTGTACCTGTTAAGATATCATTTTTGCAGTGTAACCAATATGTATATTATTTGAGTGACATTTTGACTATTTTGATATTTAAATTTCACACTTTTATCCGTATAAAAAGTGCAGCTCATGCTTCCAAGGCCCCCAAACCCGAGGAGTTAAAGTAAACACTTAAAAAAATAAGATCTTGGCAAGTACAATTATCTTTTATCTAGTTAATATATTTTAAAATCTAATTTGGAGATTGTTTAAGCTAATTTTAAGATTGTTTCTCTTCATTCCCAGCCAGTCTTTACTTGTTTTTGTTTAAGTGATTTTAATAAGCCAGATGTTCTTACTGCATGAGCAGATAGGTTGGTTTGTTTCAAACACAATTCTTAAAATAAGTAAATTTATCCGCTAATATAGTGCAAACATTCGGCCACTAGGATCCCTTAAAAATATCTGGACATCACATAAATAATCTTATAATAAGCCAAAAACAATCTTAAATTAAAATTGGAACTATGAAATAATAAATATTTAAATATAAGACACAGCAGCTAGAGAAGAAAATTGTACTTGCCAAGATCTCATTTCTTGCAGTTCACCTGCTGAAAAGCAAACTCAACCAAAGCAAATCCAGCTTTTGCTTTCCCATTCAAGGGAACTGGCTTTTTCGCCAGACAAGTTTAATTTATTTAATTTTAGGACTCTATCGATCACTGAGTCATTTCACTAAGCCAGCTACCACACCTAAACCAGACGTTACACCTGGGCTCTTTCAGATGATAGCCATGAGGCTGGTTCTACGGTTCTACGGCAAGAGCACAAGTCTGAAAAGATCGGCTCCATCTAATCGACATGGGCTACTTTTAAGCATCTTTGAAAAACAAGTATTACATTTTAAGAGAAAAAGCTGGTTTTTGTTGGTAAATCGAAGAGATTGAGTTGGATTGGGAACAATACAGAAGTGGCAAACCGGAATGGTGCACCACGCTTGAGGTAGCGTCATCACTCTTTCCATGGGCAAAGGATCCGAAACACCAGCACCAGTTTTGCCAGTCATCTGAAAGAGCCTGCCAAGCTTTTCCATGGCCACCTACAGCAGTCTGTGAAGGCAGGATTAGGAGTATGCCTAATTACTCAAGCTGATTAGCTGCAGTTATCTTCTTCAGTTGCTAGCGTCTACAAGCAGATGCTAACAGAATGTGGTGTGTTGTTTTATCAGGTGGGTTGAGGCAAAAACCTAAATAAATGAAAGTAGAAAATGAGTTTGTATAGATTCACCCTTGGTCCTTCACCAAACGTCTGACTATGTGACTGGGTTGTGTTTGTTTAGTTGAGCTTGAGCTGCTTCTGTCATCAGCGGTTAGCTACCAAGTACTGACAGCTAGAAAGCAAGATAGTCAATCAGCAATTTAGGCTTGAATAGTTGCATACAATCAACCAACTAAGACAAACTGTCAGTCACAATTATTTAACCGTCATATTAAATGATGGTGAGGTGGCAGGTTATCGGCTGTAGTTATCGGCTGTAATTCCAATGTTGGGCCAAATACTACAATGGAATTTCCCCTGTATCGGTGAGCAACGTAGCGGCCCTCGATATATCGGGCAACCCTAGAATAAATTCCTTCCTCCTTACTGGCTTTAGCTTCAGTCCCTGAAGACCATGGCAAGAGACTGTATAAGACACATACACACACAGACAGAGGAACCGAACCCCCTGAACAGAATCCCACCCACACCAAGTACATTCACACTCAATAGAATGTATAAACTATGTACACACATCCGTACTCATCTCTCTCTCTCTCTCTCACACACAAACACACACACAGATGCGCAAACTGAGTAGTCAAGGGGAAAAGGGAGCGGTGGTGACATTTAGAAAGGCTGTGTCTGCTTCTTCCCCCTGCTCTGGGCTTTCTGAGCTGAGACCACCTTCTGATTACTTCACCTTCCAGTCAAAACGGCCACCAAGTGACTTAGCTGTCAGCAAGTCGGATTACCCCCAGACCTCAACAGCTGAATCTAACACCCAGGCCTTCATTACAGCCTCCACACCTCTGAAGTTCAGTCTTCACTTTCAGGGGTGCTGAGTGTCCGGACTCCGGGGTGGTCAGCCCACTGTCCTGAGACCACCAGTAGCTTGATAGATGTACTGTACACACTGCAAAAAAAAAAAACTGATCTTAGGAAGTAAAAGTACCTTATATGTAGCTGACATATCCTAAAATTCTCAGTTTTAAGCAATTGTGAAACTAATTTAATTTTAATCAATTTTAAGCTAATTTTAAACAACTGTTAAGCTATTTTTAAGCCATTTTAAGTTAATTTTCAAAAAAGTCAAGCAAATTTTAAGCTAATTTTTAGCAAATGTTAGCAATTTTTAAGCTAATTTAATTTTAAGCAATTTTTAAGTTAATTTTAAGTTAATTTCTAAGCAATGTTAAGCAATTTCTAAGCTAATTTTAAGCAATTTTAAAGCAAATTTTAAGAGTATGTTTTATACTTGAGTTGAGTGATTTTAGTAAGCCATATTTTCCCACTATAATGGCAAATAATCTTGCTCATTTCAGGAAGCATGCCAAATTAACAGGTTAAATTATCTACCCATATAGAGAAAACATTTAGCTGACTAAAATGACTTAAAACAAGTAAAAACATCTGAAAATCAGCTGAATAATCTCAAAAATAGCTTAAAACAACCTCAAAATAAGACTTCTGAGATATAACAGCTAGAAACAAGATCATTTTACTCGCCATTATGACCACAGTTTTGGTGCATGACCAGATGTTTCAGGTGGTTGTTAGGAGTCCCATTTTCTTATAATACACTTATAAACTCAAATTTTGTTCATTTCTATTTAATCCGCTTACTTTGACTGTCTCCTTCCTTCTGCAAAGAACTGCCACCTAACAGCCCGGTAACTAGCACTTCATGGTTGTTCTGACTGGAAGTAAAGACCTGAGAAGTGTGGCCGCTGGTGCGCATACACACCACCATCTCCAACTCCCCCTCAATAGCCTAACACAAAGGAGCCGTCACAGCAGCGAAACCATTCCCTCGTCATGCACAACCAGCCCAGCAAACACAGCAGTGACATAAGACATAGATTCCTCTTCGGATCACCACAGCTTCCCTACAGGCATACAACTGCAGCCTCGAGTTAACGTCTGTGGCTCCGACAAAACCTGAGGCCACGCTCACCTGCCTCCTCTCACATTCGGATCAGTACGCTCCAATACAGTATGCTGAAGGCTTAAATAATGGCTATGGTCCACGCACATCTGGTACATAAGAAAATCAACAAGTAGCGTCAAGTCTTCTTCGGAACGATGAACAAGAGAAGCTGATAAAATTGCATCCAATAAACCTGTAGGCAGCATCGTTGGTCTCAGTGCTATAAAAACAACCTCTTTGAGGAAGTGGGAAAACTAAACCATCTACCGAAACGAAAGCCCTGAAAACGGAAAACAGAGGAAATCAACATCTTAACCAAGACATGGAGCATCATCGTCAGCGTCGTCGTCGTCTCAGATTCATGGCTGAAATGGCAGCAGACATTTAGGCAAGTAACCTTATTATACAATTTCGCTTGTTCTGGTTCGTTCCGTTAAGATCTGCAGTGAATATAATTCATTCAGTTCATTCGTCTTTCACTTAGACCCGCAAAGGTCTTCTCCCTTTAGTCCGAAGAGGGTTCAGTCTGTCGTTCCTTCAGGCTCACGTGCTCCGCTGTCCCCCTGCTGGAACATTAGCACAGTCCGGCAACTCGGGATCCACAGGGGTGGGAACCCTGGTCGGTCATCGAGGCAGAGAGCGATGGGTTCCATTTGAGTGATGAAGCAGCGTCGACCTCTCCCGGCCCGGTCCGGTCCAGCGCTGATCCAGTGTTAGGGCTGCAACTAACGATTCTCTCTATAGTTGATTAATCTATGGACTGTTGCTCGATTAATCGACTAACCGAATCGTTATGCCTTCGGCGCCGTCGCCGTTATTCAAGGCTTCGCTTGTTTGTTCATCAAGTGATTTCTTTTTGCATGGTGCCACGAAACAGAAGCCACATGGCCGCCTACTCTTCCTGTAGCCTCGGAATGACCTTGTGTGTCACATGAACGTTATAGAGCATTATAGACTTGTTTTCCCCCCATAATGGCTAATCGACTTTGTTGACCAATCGTTGCAGCCCTATCCAGTGATCTGTAGCCCCGTTTTTGTCCCTGAGCTCCCCGCGCTACCAGCGGTTAATGATGTGGTTCATGTAGTCTTCCGTGGGCAGACGGGAAGCTGCTTCCGACTCGGCCACTCCCTCGTCCCTGGACGAGGGCAGGTCGTTCAGGGCTGAGCCGGGCGAGCGCCGAAAGGGCAGCAAGGCGGCCCGCTCCTTCAGCCTCTGCTCGCGCCTCTCCAGCTGCCTCTTGTACATGTATCTCTGCTGGAAGAGATCCCAGGCATAGTCGTAGAGCTGCACGTCCAGGTCGTTGAGCTCCTCGATGCGCTGGACCGTGTCATTGTCCAGGTCCACGCCGGCTGCCCGCGTGCTGTTGTACTGCACAAAGGGCCGGATGAAGCGCAGGCGGAAGGTGCGCTCGAACAGGTACTGCGTCTTGCGCTGGAACTCGGTCAGGCCGAAGAAGGCCATGTCGCGCAGGTTCTTCTTGGCCGACTCCAGCAGGATCTGGGCGCGCTTCTTCTCGGGCAGCGTGGACATGTTGTAGCAGCCCACCAGGCTCAGGTCGGCCAGCATGCGCACCTGCCGGTTGTTGGCCAGGTTGTACGGGCAGTCCATGAACTGCTGCAGCGTGCAGCCCGACCAGTCTGCGCCCTCGTAGCACGGCGGGAGCTCCTCCGGCGTTGGCGTGCGGCCGTCACACATGTGCAGAGAGGTCTTCCATGTTGCACCGCGCTGGACGTGCCGCCACTCGCTCAGGTAGCGAGACACCGGGTCCCTCAGGAGGGTGATGTAGTAGAACTTCCTGCAGCACAAAAGAGAAATATAGGTCAGTTAGCATTCAGATTCTAAATACCTGAATTCAGGTTATTAATTTCAAGTATTCCCTTTACTGTTAAGCTGCGTTCACACCACACATCCGCAGGCTACACGGCCTTGGGAAATATCAGGTTCCTGTACGCTTGTGAGGGTATAATACAGTGGTGCTGTCTCCCAGCTGAGCGTGGATCACGTAGCGTCTCTTTCATGTGTTTGTTGAGTGATCAGTGAGGAGGAAAGGTTTAAACAGTAATACTTAGACACGGCTAAATTAGCATTATCTAAATTAGCCTTTATATGAAAGGCTACCTGTTCAGATAACAATGCATCTAATGCAGTAACATGTGACACTAAATCACAGCAAATTCCTTTGAAATGACGAACATTGCTCACCAAATGTTTGCTAGCGTGACTGGATAGATTGGGTAATTAGGAAAAACCATTTGATCAACAGGCTAACAAGAAACTTAACTGCTCTGATGTTGCTAGCAAACTTTTGCTAGCCCACATCACTGGCTAATGTACCATGGCTGAAGCCACTCGATAGTATTAACAACAACTCCTGTCTGATAGACCATGTACACTGATTAACCAATGTATCTACACTTTAGCCCTGCAGTGACACTGATGTGGTGGTGGTGGTGTGTTAGTGTGTGTTGGGCAGCGTCCTGTGAGCAGCCTCCTGTGGGCAGCTTCCTGTACCCACTGATGAAGGACTAGAGGATGACCAACACTTCACTGTGCAGCAGCAGATGAGCTATCGTCTCTGACTGTACATCTACAAGGTGGAGCAGCAAGGTAGGAGTGTCTAATAGAGTGGACAGTGAGTGGACACAGTGTTTAAACACTCCAGCAGCACTGCTGTGTCTGATCCACTCACACCAGCACCACACACACTAACACACCACCACCACGTCAGTGTCACTGCAGTGCTGAGAATGATCCACCACCCACATAACACCTGCTCTGTGGTGGTCCTGTGGGGGTCCTGACCATTGAAGAACAGGGTAATACAGTATACAGAGAAACAGATGGACTACAGTCTGGACCTGTACAACTACAGAGTGTCCTATATGGTCAGTGGAGCTGATAAGATGGACAGCGTTTTAAATGTTATGGCTAATGGATGTATACTGTGAGTAGGACGGTGGGTAGGACGGCCCTCCCTCTCCCCTCACCGCTCAGTGTGATGCATCATTCAGATTTTGCTGACTCAACAGAACTGGCTGTTAATGTTCTTCAATAGTGTTGAGGTGTCCAATGATGCTGCGTTAGAGGCAGTTTGAGGAAGAGAAACCATGTACTAGTCTTCACCCAGCCTAGCATCAAGCAAGGGACACTTGGCTACCAGGTGAAATCTGCAATGACTAAATCGGCGTGGAACCTCAAGATGATTAACAGCGCAGGTATGTTGGTTTAACAGTAGCCTTCATCTGGTTTGACTGCTTTAATAAACTAAACTAAATTTAAGGTGGACTGGGAAAGTTTGAACTATGGTTATAAGGTATTAATCTTCAGTTTACCACCAGGACCGGACCTGAAGCCAAACACAGTCTCACAGTGGCGGCTTAATTTAATGTAATATAAGCCCACTGGACTGGAGTCCCCTTGCGTGTTTAAGGTGGTAATAACTTGATGGCGCTGCACGAGGATGACGGGGCTATAAATCCCTGCGGGGTGTGAGTGACGGGATCCATAGATTGAGAAGAGGTGGTACGGTGCAGGGAATGTCTCGTTCCATGTGTGGAAAACGGCTCCAAAGCAGATGTTAATGATTGGCTAAAAGGAGTGACTGCATTTGGGCGTGCCAAAGACCATAGTGTGAAGGAAGTAGCTGAATCTGCAGGTGTATGGAAGCAGCGTACGGTCATACGGGTCTACCAGCAGCGGCTAAAATCCCAGTCTACAGGGAATTCTCCTCGGAATTGGGAAGGGAAGGCATCCACCAAATCTGACCCAACTACACAATTTTTTGATGGAGCAAGAGTGTCTGAACACTCAATAACAGACCATCACCTGGATCTTTTCTGGACCTCCAGCCTGTAACATGCCTTATAGAAGAGAACGTCCTTAACTGATACAGTCTGGGAGGTGTTGATGAAGCAGCTTCCCAGCACACAACAGCTCTAACTTGCCGTTCAGCGGCCATACAGATATTTCTTGTAATGGGATTTTGTGGGAAAGAGAGAGAGAGCAAGAGAGAGAGATAAGTGAGTATAAGTGAAGGAAAGAGGGAGCGTGAGAAACAGAGAGGGAAAGAGGGAGAGAGAGAAATAGCACAATCAAGTGTAAAGTGAATGTGACTGTAAGTCACTTCATTATTCCATTCCCCATAAGAGTCCATTATTATTCATTATTCCCGACACAAGTGTGAGGGAAAAAAGAGGAGCGCTAATGAACGCCACGAAAACCTCCACGTTCCTCAGCTCCTGCTTCTGCCTAATCAAATCTCGCATTAGTAAATTAATCACCGGAACAGCTTCGGTGTGCTCACCCGACTGGGTCGAGCGGAATAGCGCCTCGGAACGGATACATCCACCGAATGCCGTCATCATAGTCTACCTACACAGTGAAGGATCTACTGGGTCACCTCGCCTCACGGCTGTAACGTGTTGTTATATAATGGTATTTCAATTACCCTTGTATAAATATTGTGATGGTAATAAAGTAACAAGGTTTCATTTACACCGCTAATGGCCGCGGGCTGCTGCAGGATGTAGGCTACGCTATTTTTAGACTTCACTTTAATAGCATGTTCTTATTAATGTCTGCACTGCTATATGAACGGACTCCGCCAGCAGGAATTTCATACCACGTTAATGGCTCTACTGCAGGCATACAGCGGAACATATACACGCTTAACTTGACTCAACTCTGGAACCAGATACTCGGTTTTCCACCACAGATATACACGGTCGAGTCACATTATTATGACCCCCCGCTAATATCCAGAGTAACCCATCTAGAGTGTGCAGCACGGACAGCAGCTAGATGGGCTGGGAGTGACTCAGTAAGGTCCTGGCAGGTTGTCACATCCCACCAGTGATGTGCTCGTGGATGAGCGCATTCAACAGGAGGTGTCCGTTGTCTTACGACCCCTCTGGGCTGCACACAGATTTTGAAAGAGTTGGTTCTGGAAGGTGAGATATACGCCCTCAAAGCAGGAAGTACAGTTTGCGCTTGAAGAACATGTTCCTGGTTTTATCCATTGTGTGACGACTTCTGCTTCCAGACTAAGGGTCGCCCACCTCCAGATACGTAGTCGCTCGGCTCTCAAACCAGTGGAAAAGGGGGCCCGTTCTTAACGGGTTCAGTAGAGCCTGGGAACCGGCACCAGCACGGGCACCAGCACTGGCACTGTGTTGGTGGAAAAGAGGTAACGGGTATCTGGAGCCATGTTGACTGCAGTCCATCCCACAGCTGCTGGAGGGGCCGTGGAGGACGATCCATAGAGGGTCCACGATGATCGAGGTGCTCCCACAGATGCTCAGTTGGGTCCAAGGCTGGGGAATAAGGGGCCAGGGTCATACTTGGAAGTCTTGGTCATGCTTCTCCAACCAATGTGTGGCATTGTCTTGCCGGAAGATCCCATCCGCCCCAGGGAAGACCATCAGCATGTATGGGTGTATGTGATCTGCAGGGATGGATTCATACCCAATTATACAGCCCACCAAGCCAGCTCACAAGTTCTTTCATGAGCTACACGCTGATGCTGTTGAAAGTAGGAAGTGGTCCTACTGTGGTGGCTCCGCTTGCTTGGGCTGGGACCCTCAATGGAGGTCATACCAGTACCCGGTACCAGGTTGGTCAAATGGAGAACCAACAACAGGTGAGTAGACTCAAGCTGAAGCATGCAGTGGAAAAGCAGCTATAGACAGATCTCCTGTTCCATCAGGAGCGCGGTCGTAACTAGCAGCAGGATGCAGAGAGCTTCACACACCTGTGAAACGCTGCTTGACACCATTGCAGTCTTTGGTGACGGTGACGTGGTGTTAAGGACAGTCGTTGTAACGGTCCTGCGTCGTGCAGCCGTCTGCCAATGGTGCTGGCACTAACAGGACGGAAAGCATGCCCAACAGGACGACCTTGTATAGGCCCGTTTATAGACATTAATCAGGGAACCTACTCCGCATGAACCTGAGGGTGACCTTTCGGTGGTGTAAACAAAGAACTCCTGCCTCGCCCTGTCGTCGACCGCCTGAGTTGCTCCACCATGCGGACAAACGGTACAGTACGGTTACAAATCCACGCTCAGGCATTGTGTTGCTGTTTTCACTGCCAAGTGACCTGCACTGTACCCAAGTACCCGTGCCTAATCTGGTTACCCATCTTGCTGGGTGCCAGGTGGCTAGAAGCGGCTGACAGCCGTAGTCCACAAGAGATGAAAGACAACCCACCCGCTGGTTGAGTGCGCCTGTGCACGAACACAACTAAAATAATTCTGCTGTGCATAACTACCTGTAAACGAAGCGTCCGCTGCTAAGCACGTCAACTTCCCACTGCTTTATGGAACACGGCCACTGCTTTCAGCTTCTGAATAAGACGGCTAGTCCGCGGCTGCTCTGCACCCCTATGCTGTGTAACTGAAGGCAGTAATGGCCTCTGGACTGTGTGTGTTATTAGCGGTTGGCTTCGGTGCCTACACGATGGACAGACAGGCTGACAGCAGCCAGCTTATATCCAGCTCTGCTATTGTGTGACTGGATTGGCCTGAGGCTACACACACACACACACACACACACACACACACACAGTGCAAAGACTCAAGGACAGGCCCAGCATCAAGGGGAGGCATGGATGGGTTTATGCAGTCCCCCAGTCGGTGAGATCTGAGCAACGTAACATATTAACAAAGCATTTAAATAACACTATATTAATACCAGATGTAGATTTAGGATGTAAACATGCGTTTGGTATGCTTTTGTATTTATGACACTCTCGGACTCCAACATACAGTCACATGATGAAGGACAATGAGATAACGTATTCGCTACAGCTTGATCTTAAATATGTGCTCATTTTATTGCACAATTATTAATCGGCTCAAGTAAACATTTAAGAAAAATCAACCATTATAATAAACATAAAATAAGCTCTAACTTCTACACAGCATTTGACTGGGAAGACCGAACCTCAGCACACCACTGTATAAAGTAAAGAGTGTAATAAGGTTTGGTATCTAACGAGCACTAAAGACCAATTAGCAGAGCTTCATTTTACACTACATGAATGACCAGAGGAGCTCAAACTCTCACATATGACTGAACGTGATTTCAGATGACTGCACTGAAGTGAAGACATTGTGGGGTATATGTTTAAGTTGCACCCCAACCCGTTTCTATAATGTCGAATAAGTCATTCTAGCACCACAGCTGCTCAAGGACCACGGCATGCAAGGCGTGAAATAACACACACACACACACACACACACACACACACACACACACACACAGAAAGAGAGAGAGAGAGAGAGAAAGAGAGAGAGAGAGAGAGAGAGAGGGGAGAACAGCACTTTTTAAGCCATGATGTCACACATGCACACTCCACACACCCCCTTTCAGGCACCTCCCTGGAGTGTGTCTCACATACTGATAGCAAGAAGTCCAAAAAAGGCATGTGCCACCCTCACGTCTCGTTAACAAAGACACGTGTCAGCTGAGGCCGTGGCAGGGGAAAGATAGAAGGAAGAAGAGAAATGGAGTGAATCAGATAAACCCAGAGTCCACAGTAAACTCAGTAAAGTTGGGAGGAGACAGGCCAGTGGGAATTCTGAGGGAAACAGTTTAACAGGAATATCAGGCCTGTTGATGACACCAATCCGGTTAGGACACTCATCATCTAAAGAACAGCTGCACCCAGAAGGAAGTGTGGGATTGCAGGTCTGTTGGGAAGGAAGATAAAGGTTACCAGGATCAATAAATGATGATACATTTAGACTGATGTGATCAATATTTATTGAGCTACACATACAGATGTGGTGTAGTATGTAGTGTACAGTATGGTGTCGGGCCGCCGTGTTTGCTAACCCAACATGCCAGACGTCTCAGCATGGAGCTGTAGAGGTTCCTAATGGTGTCCTGTGATAATCCATCCCATGCAGCTTGAATATCCTCACACAGTTCCTGCAGATGGTGCGGTAGGGGGGGAGGTGGAGTGATACCAGGCCTTCTGGACGTGTGACAACAAGCCGTTCATCTTGGCGCTGACCACGGTGCCTCCACACACGGATTCGTTGGTCGTCTCCACCAAGACAAAAGCGGGACTCGTCACTGAAGATGACCCGCTGCCATTCTGAGTCACTCCATGACAGTCTGGCCCGACACCATTGCAGTCTTTGGTGACGGTGACGTGGTGTTAAGGACAGTCGTTGTAACGGTCTGTGTGCATGTAGTCCTGCGTGGTGCAGTCGTCTGCCAATGGTGCTGCACTAACAGGATGACTCATGGAGGACATCGCTGCTCGCTGAATGTCTGTAATTGTGAAGTTAGTAACGGTAGTATCGTTCAGTACCATCAGCATCAAAGGGAAGATGGCGGTAGACAGACAGATAGATTGATAGATAGACAGACATACAGAGTGATAGATAGATAGATAGATAGATAGATAGATAGATAGATTTATGCTAATTTCAATTACAAATATGTCCTCGTCCCTAAATGACCCCCAAATAGATAAACACACAGACACAGCCACGTCACCCACTTCTAAAACACTGAACACAGTGAGAACCGTGGTCAAGTTAACGCTCAGAGCTTTCTAGAAGCTGCCAGTCTACACAAAAGCACTGAAAATCGATCTCTGAAAAATGTCAGCCCTGTGAAATCCATAAAACACAGAACACCTCCACATTCCTGAAAACTTCCGGAC
>CM067482.1:33732502-33752717 GCA_034552555.1 Semaprochilodus insignis | reverse complement strand
ACGGATGAAGGAATAAAGTTGGTGTGTGGATAAAGGAATGAACGGATGAAGGAATAAAGTTGGTGTGTGGATAAAGGAATGGACGGATGAAGGAACAATGTCCGTGTATGGATGGAGGAATAACCGGATGCAGAACAGTGTGAGTGTATGGATAAAGTCACTGAGGTCACTGATGATCAACTCCGGGGTTAATTCGACACAGGCCTGGAATGGTGTTGAGCACCCAGAGACCCCATTAAACTCAGAACAACAAAATACAACACAATCAAACACAGGTGTCGCACCTTTCCCCAGCACGCACGATACCCAGCTGCCTCCGCACCTCCAAGAAAAGTCTACGGGTGCACGTAGCATCCCGCCACATCGCTAACTATAGCCTCGTCATTATCCCACACATTATAGACAGCACAACGACAGCCTCACCCAACACCCCTGCGCCTCACCATAACAAGCTCCATTCAGCTTGTAAATAACTTTAACCACCGAGCTGGGGAAGGAGCTTTCTGACAGCTGCTCTATGAGGAGTCGGATGGCAGGAGCTGTGGGCCCTTTGGCCCTCTAGTGGGTGTCTTATTAAAGCTAAAGCTAAATGAGGCGTCGCTGCGCCCCGTCGGTGCCTGCTGCCGTCTCTCTGGAGTAATTGGCCGGGCTGGCGGAGAACATGCCAGTGCCTCATCCGAGCGGGTAAATATCCCACTTTACATCTGCCACACGCTAACACATGAACACACGCACACACACACACACACACACACATACTTGCCCGCGTCACGCTAGCTGCGTAATGAGAGGAGATAATGAAGCGAGGAGCAGCGCGTTATGTAACTGTGAAGCCACACACACACACACACACACATGGGTGAGAAGCAGCGTACAGTGACCAGGCAATGCTGATGTTCCTGAACGAAGACAGAGGTCCAAAGGTGAAGTGGGTTCCACTGAAGAGTGAGCAAATTAAGCACTCAGGCCTCGTCCAAATCAGGACATTATTTTCACTGCGTCTTGTACGGAGGATTCGACCTTCCTCTCTCAGGAGGTCACCCAGTTGCTAGTCCAGTCTCTGGTCATTTCAAGGCTTGACTACTGCAACTCGCTCCTGGCCGGTCTCCCTCTACGGGCCATCAAACCCTTGCAACTGATCCAGACTGTAGCAGCTTGGCTCATCTTCAATGTTCCCTGGTTCAGTCATGTCACTCCACTGCTGCACTCCCTTCGCTGGCTTCCAGTAGCTGCCCACATCAGATACAGAACTGATGCTTCCCTACAAAGCCAGGAATGGACCAGCCCATCCCTACCTTATGGTAATGGTCAAGAGTCGGTCTGTACCTCCAGTCATTCGAGCTTCAAGTACAGCTCGATTCGACCCGCCAGACGTCAAAATACATGGAAGACAAGCGTCCAGACTCTTCTCTGTCCTGGAGCCCAGATCGTGGAATGAACTTCCACTGGCTGTCCAAACGGCAGACTCTCTCAAGGTCACAGACTGGAGACCATCTCTGGGTGAAGCACTTCAGTGAGTAAGCACTAACAGATCTATATACTGAAATGCTTATGCACTTATACTGAGATTAACGATTCTTCGCTCTAGGGATGAGCACTGGCTCTTGTTCAGGCAGTGTCTGAGTGAGTTCTAGACTCTAACCTTCTTGTACTAGCTAGGAAACATTCTCTGATGGAACACTAAGTTGTAAAACACCATCTCGATCGCTGTGAGTGGAGACTCTTGAACACTCAGAATTTCAGGATTGTGGTGCGGTCTGTAGCAGGGTGTAGGCCTGTGGACACCTGGGTAGGCCAATTTGTCCAAACCTCCACACCTGCTAAAGTCCCGTAATGCCATTACATCCGCCTGTAGCCTATTCCACCCAGTCATCATCCCACATGCTCCTCCAGTTCCATCATATTCCGGCATTCAACGAAAATAGGGCAGTCACCATAAACACAACCAACGCCGCAGCACCTTGCACTTTAGAGGCTGCTGACCATACACAACCTGCCTTGTGCCATGTATGTCCAATGTGATAACCTTAAAGGAGGGGGAAAAAAGATGTTTATGGGCCGATCATCGAACTACCACACAGGTACCGTCAAGTTCCATCAAGAACCAAAACCCAACCAAATTGGATCGATTCCCTGCCCGGGTAACCAGGGTCTGCATGTTCTCCAGGTGCTCAGGCTTGCAGTCAGACATCCAGGCAAGTAAACTGCACATACTGAATTGCTCCCCCCCAGGTGTGAGTGTCTAGGTATGTGTGTCTGTCCTGTGATGGACTGGCGGCCTGTCCAATGTCGGCCAGCGATGGACAATGCCGGCCAGCGACGGACAACGATGGCCAGTCACAGCCAGCAACGGCCATCGATGGTCAGCAACGGCCATCGATGGTCAGCGACAGCTAGCGACAGCTAGCGATGGCCAGCTTCAAAAGCAATAACTTGAAGCAATGACGGCCAGCGACGGACAGCGACTGACAACAACGGACAGCGATAGCCAGTGACAGCCATCGATGGTCAGTGACAGTTAGCGACGACCAGATTCAAAACAATGACGTGAAGCAATAGCAGCCAGCAACGGACTAAGATGGTTAGCGAAAGCCAGCGACAGCCTGCGACGGCCAGCTTCAAAAACAATAACCTGAAGCAATGACGGCCAGTGACGGACAACGATGGACAGTGACAGCCATCGACGGTCAGCGACGGCCAGCGATGCTGGAAAACTGAGAAAGTAAGATGAAGCTTGTCAGAGTGAACTGACTGAGACAGCCCTCATGGAAAACAAGCTAGATCACTTCATCTTAACCAACAATGAGAACTCTTTCCCTGCTTGATCGGGCGATCAATCTGCCCAAGCCTACCCGTGGCTACGCCCCTGGTCGGCAGCTGTTTTCATTTATTAAGTTTGCAGCACTCTGTCTGAAATAGGACTGATGACTGGGGTTGTTTCTGTGTGCTCAGCATTCTGCACGATAAACATGTTTATAATTGAATTTAGCTTCACTTTTTCATTAAGCCGCAGTGCGGAGGCGTCAGAATGTACTGCGCTTTGAATAACATCTTTTTCCTCCTCCAATGAAGTTATTATTCCAGAGACGCAGACTTGTGAATGACAGGGCTTGATGGAGAATATCACAGGTACTAAGTAATTTGGTAAGTACTGCTGCAACTGAAACTGAAGCTCCGTATGTACCTGGCCGGAAAACGAACACTGAAAACAGCTGTTCCACACTGCAACAGTTCCACAAGGCTAAAGTTTTCACCCTTCTGCACTCAAACCTCTCTGAACCCTTAATATACACTCATCCTCAAAGTAACAGCTGCACCCGGAAGGAGGTGTGGGATTGCAGGTGTGTTGGGAAGGAAGATAAAGGTTACCAGGATCAATAAATGATGATAAATTTAGACTGATATGATCAATATTTATTGAGCTACACATACAGAAGTAGTGTCTCTCAGTATGGTGTTGGGCCGCCGTGTTTGCTAACCCAACACACCAGACGTCTCGGCATGGAGCTGTAGAGGTTCCTAATGGTGTCCTGTGATAATCCATCCCATGCAGCTTGAATATCCTCACACAGTTCCTGCAGATGGTGCGGTAGGGTGCAGGTGGAGTGACATCAGACCTTCTGGACGTGTGACGCGTGACAACAAACCGTTCATCTTGGTGCTGACCACGGTGCCTCCACACACGGATTCATTGGTCGTCTCCACCAAGACAAAAGCAGGACTCGTCACTGAAGATGACCCGCTGCCATTCTGAGTCACTCCATGACAGTCTGGCACGACACCATTGCAGTCTTTGGTGACGGTGACGTGGTGTTAAGGACAGTCATCGTAACGGTCTGTGTGCATGTAGTCCTGCGTGGTGCAGCCATCTGCCAATGGTGCTGCACTAACAGGATGACTCATGGAGGACATCACTGCTCGCTGAATGTCTGCAATCGTGGCTGGTGGGTCAGTCAGGTACAGAGATAAGACCCGTACTTGCTTATGTCACGTGCGACCGAGCGTGAAACTTCAATAATCTGCATGTCTCATGATGTCAAACGAAGTTGATGGTACCAAGTTTCATTCCTATCGTTTGACTCCTTCTGGGTGCAGCTATTATTTTGTTGATGAGTGTAACTTAATTCCATAACTCTTCCACAATCTGTTGGAATGACCATGTGGCTGCTGGCACATCAGCTTGTTCCCTAATCTAAAGTCACTGGTGACTCCATCCTAAAGAGGCACGTCTTCTCCCTGTTACTGGTAGACGGGCTCCTCCCACTCTCCAACATACCGGCTTCCCCAAAAAACCAAAGCCCAACAGCAGATGCCAAACAGGCAGACCTCCTTGGCAGTGCCCTTTTAATCCCGAACAACAGCATCCCCATCTAAACGCCTCTCTCAGCTGGGAAGAGAGCCTATTGACTGATCATTGTGGCCTCTGAAAAGAAAAGGGGAAGTCGTCCTGTTTGGAGACCGAAAGGGGAAAAAAGGGCCACGTTGCCCTCGGGCAGTGCCAAGTTCTGCTGCGAAAGGCCCCAATTTGGAATGGACCCGGAGTCAATGGGGCGGGCCGCCGTCGAGCCGGACCCACGTTAGGCGTCCCACAATGGCCGC
The DNA here is from genome assembly GCA_034552555.1 of Semaprochilodus insignis. Taxonomy (NCBI): domain Eukaryota; kingdom Metazoa; phylum Chordata; class Actinopteri; order Characiformes; family Prochilodontidae; genus Semaprochilodus; species Semaprochilodus insignis. The sequence continues at coordinate 33,748,118 of CM067482.1, read as the reverse complement.
TCCCGGGGCTCTGAATGAGGGCTGCCGCTCAAAGACGCTTGTATTGTGGGAAAAGAGTCCAGCGCTGTTCTGCTTGAGTGACAGGGCCCTTCACAGAGATCAGCAGCTATTCAGACAGAGACACTGGGAAAAGGTGTAGTGTCACCAGAGCAGACAGCCTGGAAAGTGCTGATGATGTTCTCTCTCACACACACACACACACACACACAACCTCCTTTGTCAAAATACCTTCGACCTTCACAGACCCACACCAAAGCTGGCAAAGCCCACGTCGCCACTGTTAGGTCAGTCCTCTTACACAGTTTCAGCTCCTGTGTTGACTAGGCAGGAGACCCCGTTCCAGCCTTAGACCTTTCTACACTACACTAGTGCTGTCGTCAAGACCACTACCTTACCAAACACTGAACGCTCCTTTCCCTTGCTTGTCTTGTTATCTGGTGTTGACCCGAGGAGGATGGGTTCCCCTTTTGAGTCTTGGTTCCTCTCGAGGTTTCTTCCTTTATCTGAAGGAGTTTCTCCTTGCCTCTGTCACCCTTGGCTCTCTCACTGGGGGCTCGGACACCAGATTCTTTGTAAAGCTGCTTTGTGACAACATCTGTTGTAAAAGGTGCTATGTAAATAAATGTTGACTTGACTTGACACTAAAGGCGAGTCAGAGTCAAGACTAAGACTTCTAGCCCCTTTCCACCAGCGTGGACTGGTCGGGATCTTTGGCGGATCTCATGTGGAGAAAGTCGATGTGTAGGATCAGCTGATACGCCGGCTTATACAGCAGAAGTTAAACCCACACCATGTTGTGCACCTAGCCCGTCATCTCACTGTACTGGCAGATCATTTTCTGTGTAGTAAGACATGCGCTCATCGGACAAAAAATGAGTCTCCTTGTGTGTTTAAGGTGGTAGTACCTTCGGCGCTGCATGAGGACGATGGGGCTGCTATAAATCCCTGCGGGGAGTGAGTGACGGGATCCATAGACTGGAAGAGGTGGTACAGTGCAGGGAATGTCTCGTTCCATGTGTGGAAAATGGCTCCAAAGCAGATGTTAATGATTGGCTAAAAGAAGTGACTGCATTTGGGCGTGCCAAAGACCATAGTGTGAAGGAAGTAGCTGAATCTGCAGGTATATGGAAGCGTACGGTCATACAGGTCTACCAGCAGTGGATAAAATCCCAGTCTACAGGGAATTCTCCTCGGAATTGTGCCAGGGAAGACATCCACCAAATCTGGAGCAACTGACCAATTCTTTGATGTAAGAGTATCTGAACACTGATGTGGCCTACATCCAGAAACTGGTCCAGTACATGACAAATCCAACCACAGCTGTTGTTGGTGCTCGTGGAGGTGTAACAGGGAACACTTTTTTCCCACTTAAACCAGTACAAATATCCAGGAATAAGTTCATTACTCTTATAATAAGCTTCCTTTTTACAGTGTAGTCCAACTTCGGCACGGTAACTTCTGGAAGCACATGACGGTGAGGTTCTTGTCTAAAGCGTATTAAGAACTCACCGCCTCCAGTCAACAACAACATCCCATGTTTATTATTAAACGAAAACATTCCAGTCCGCCCGGTTAAGCCATCACGGAAAGGACCAGTAAATATTCTGGCAGCCGGCAGCAAACAGATTTCATTTAAACATATAGAGTGGGGGTCTCAAATTCAAACAACCTGGAGGCTACTAGCCAGGTGGTCTTCTTCTCCAAGGGGGGCCGGCTGGTAGGACTTATGTTGGGAAACAGTGTCCCGTATTTCCCATCTCGGACAGCAGTGTGGAGTTTTCGGTAACACTTTACTTGAAGGGTGTCTGCCTAACACGTTCATAGCTTCTTACATAAACCCTTAATAAGCCACTTATAAACGTTTAAATCAACATTTATTAAGTGTACATGTTTTGATATGAATTTAATATGGAGTACTGTGGCATTTTACTGAGAGACATTTTTCAACATAAAAGTCCTCATTTATTATTTTGCCAAACTATTTTATTTCCGAACAGGCAATATGTCAATGACCTTTTGGGACAGGAATGGGGATTTCAACACTCCATAAGCCGTTCAGGAAAATGTTATTAAGCTTAGTGAGTTATATACAATTAACATGCATTTATGGAGACGATTATTTCTCCAGCACGTGAGGAAGAACATTTTTAAGGATTCACATTTATCCCCCAAACTCTTAATTTAAACTCAGGATGAGTAATGGTTTCCCAAACAGTGTATAGGCCTCTTGAATGAAGCTTCTGACACAATACAAATTTAAAGATGACAGTAGAGTAGAAAGTAGAAACAATAACTAAATAAAGCAAAATAAATAAAAGTCTAGACAAAAGTGTCAAAGTCCCAAAGCACTTTCTGTCCGAATGGCAGATTTTTGTTTCGCCTGTCCAGAAATTAAACCATTGACTGAAAAAAAAATAGTTTGTCACCATACATGAGGACTTTTATTTTGAAAAACGTCTTTCAGTAAAATGAGGATGCACTTTTATGTCCAAAACATTTAAACTCAGGATGAGTAATGGTTTCCCAAACAGTGTATGGGCCTCTTGAATGAAGCTTCTGACACAACACAAATTTAAAGATGACAGTAGAGTAGAAAGTAGAAACAATAACTAACAGCAAAATACATGAAGGTCTAGACAAAAAGTGTCAAAGCGTCAAAAGCACTTTCTGTACAAATGGCAGATTTTTATTTCGCCTGTCCAGAAATTAAACCACTGACTGAAAAAAAATAAATTCATGAGGACTTTTATTTTGAAAAATGTCTTTCAGTAAAATGACATAGTACTCCATTATTATACTAATGTCAGGTAAAACATGTACACTTTATAAATGTTGATTGAAACCTTCATGAACATGTTATGAAGTGTTTATGTATGAGGTTATGAATGTGTTATGTAGACGCCCTTCAAGTAAAGTTTTACCCAGTTTCCCACATGCCTAGGTCACTGCTAGGTTCACAGTGGTCTGCCACCCAGAAATGTCCACCCAGGAGTGGTCAGAAAGTGGACCTACAGCGGTGGGGGGTGTTTCTGATAAAGTGGACAGGGAGTGTATTTCTGGAGTCAGTCAGGGCCGTGTGTTCGCTCTGATGGACTGTTGTGTCGATTGATTTCTGTATTGATTTACTGTAATCTAGTTGCTCTACTTGGTAAACGGATTAGTGTGTTTGTGAAAGCAATATGGTAAATTAGTCTGTGGAAAGAAAGGTGATATGTGCAACAGGAACGAGCGCACACACACACACACACACACAGTCTCTGTTTGGTGGTGTGTGTTATCTGGAGTGTGTGGATCTGTAGCCCCTCTGAAAGGCTGCAAGTCATTTATTAAGCAGTCAAGCACACGGTTTTCAGCATCCCATCAGAAGCCTGCTCTATTAGTCAAAGACCGGGGTCTGCTCGTCTGCCACGTGCACAATGTCTGGAGATGAGCTCATACATATGATCCATATGTATTATTATCTATCATCTATATTCCATATGTATAACACGTACTGTGTAAAGGTGGGGGCTATGTTCTGAACTCCACACGCAGGGTCGAGAAGGAGAGATGGCTGAAAAACCACAATGGGAATCTGAAGAACAAAATATTCAGGGAGGGGCTTTTAGATCAGCCGAGGATCGCAGGGGCAAGGTCTGTTTCAATGGTGGAGGAATCTCAGAGAGGCTGAAGTCAGCTGTCTTATTAGCCGGCTTCTTGTTTGTAATGTTCCCGTTCCACCTTAAAAGATGCTGCAGTCTAAACTGGAGCTTCTCAGAAGGACAGCCAGGATCATTCTGTTGTTGTCTGGTTCTATAGGTTAGATATGGTATTCATGTTTGTTCCCAAAATGTACATAAACAAACGCGCACACACACACGCACACACAGAGTTAGACGTGTCAGAGAAATCATTTCAGGGTGTGAAACTGCTGATTGAAACGTTTGTGTCCTTCGATTTTGAGAGGACATGCTCATAATTCATAAACATATGGACAGATTGCTTTCTCTATCTCCCTCTCTAACTCGCGCTCACACACACACACACACACACGCACGCACGCACGCACGCACGCACAAACACACACAGTGTGGTCTAGACATTAAATGAATTGCTTATGAAGCCTCAAAGATGCCCTTATAACGCATAAGCTGATATTTCAGATCTGTGCTATCTGGCATTGGCATACGCAGCGTGACCCAGTGCATCACTCACAAACACACACACACACACACACACACACACACACACACACACACACAGACTTTCTACTGTTAGATCACTTACCTTTGAAGTGCCAACAGGAGCAGCAAACAACGCAGCAGTAGGCAGAAAATCCAAGGAGGCCGAGAGAGGGAGGGGGAGAGAGAGAGACACAGAGAGAGAGAGAGAGAGAGAGAGAGAGAGAGAGAGAGAGAGAGACTTCAATGAGCTTTTGTAATACCCACAGAAAGGCTGGGCTGGCAGCCGGAATGATTTATCAAAGTTATTGCTCCTCTTAATGAGAAAACATGTCACACTCAGGGCTTTGTAGAAATGACAAGCAAAAACAAAACAGAGGAGGAAAAAAGGGCCTTTGTCTCGCAGGCTACAGGAAAACAAACCGGAGGCAGGAACTTCACCGCCATAATAAATCTCCCTGCCTCTCACGGCGGAGCTGAACATCAGCCTTCTCCGTGCAGCGTTCACTTCGCCGCTCATTTTAATAACACACTGGGCTTTTCATAAGGAAGCATCAACAGCACTCCTGCTCAAGCCACGCCGACGCGCCATCCACCGCCTCCTACATACTGTAGGAGCATTGACCCGAATGGCTGGCGCACTCCTGCGCTCCCTCCAGCAACAGCCCGTTACAGCCCGTCCACTTTATTAGCAGTCGCTGACCATTCTGTGAGCTCCTCCTGCCTTATAGCTCCACTGTATAGGTGCACCGTTATTGATCTGTCGTGTGTAGTTTGTCTGCTTCCCATCGCCGGTCATTGTCTGAACCACAGGACAGCAGTGGTCCAGATATTACCTGGGTGGTACACTGCTCTCAGCACAGCAGGGACACTAACACCGCAGTGAACGTGGCTATTACCAACTTTGAGTGACTCCGAGGTCAAACTAACCGATGAAGAGGGGCGTCAGAGAGGTTACAAGCCCTACCTGTACAACTCTTACCACAAAATACAGGGGCCTAAAAAGGGCCTCTGTTGGGTTCCCTTCAGAACCTCTTAGAGAACCCATGTACTTCATTTGTATTAGGTTTAGTTCTGCCCACTAGTATGTAGTTTGTAAAGTCCTTCATTTAAACAGCCCCATTTCTGAGTTTTGTTACCGGGCCTTTAAGACGGATATATTTAAATCAGCTCTGCTCTGATTGGCTGCCCTCTACTGTGCCTCATTCAACTGAAACACTCCTTATAACCTCAGTGTGAATGGGCGTGGCTGTAGGCTGAACAGGCAGGTATATGCAAATGCAAAAAATGCATTTTCGTCCCAAAATCAAAATATTATTTTAATGTTTTCAATCTGGCTCTCCAAAATGCATTATAAGTGCATTCACAAAGAGCTATGAATCATTTGTAATGCTTGATGATACTAGACATAAGGCTCCGTAACTGAGCATAAACATTCATAATCACACACATAAACTGTTATAACACAACAGCATAAGGCTTGATAGCACATACAGTGACATAATGCGTTATAATGTATGTATTACTCCTGTTATTAACAAACCGGTATTACAGAGCTTCATAACTAACGTTGTGTTCATTGCCATAATGCTTTATAAGGCTCCACAGTGAGGCCGCTCTCTAATGTTCCTCAGTATCTCCAGAATAGGAGCCCATAACATCTACTGAACACTTATAAGGCTTCATTACAGACGTTAAGTACAGTGGTGTTATTAGTCAGCTCTATGAAGGAATGCATTATGTGAATAGATGTGTTAAGTTTTATGATACGGGCCTCAACAATAATGTCTAGAACAAGAAAAACCGGTAACACTTTCTATGAATCTGGTATCTATAACGCATTTTAAGTGCATTCATAAAGATCTATGAAGCATTCATATTGCTTTGTATAACTTGACATAAGCTTTTACAACTGTACATAAATTATCATAATCACAATGTTGGAACACCACAGTATAAAGCTTTAGAGCACAAAGTGACATAATGCGTTATAATCTATGTATTGTTGAGATTATTGACATAATCTCTGGCGGTTTGCTCATGAAATGCAGACATAAAGAAACTGTCTATTCAGATCAATCAATATATTTAAGGCAGTCTTAACTTTATTTACAGTTGTTATATGCTCATATTAACATGGCCTAATTCATAGAGCTGACCAACAACACCACGTCTGTAATAAGAGCTTATAAGTGTTTATTGTTATAAAACTAGTTATAAATAAGTTATAAAACTTATTTAATTTTGAAGATACGGAGGAACATCTGAGAGTATGTTAGAGTTCAGGCATCATATGAATGATCACAGTGTTTGTTACTAGGCTTTATAATGCTGGTCTCACCAATAATGTTAGACATATGTCTGTGTTATAACGCATTATGTCACTTTGGCCTATGAAGCCATATACTGTGGTGTTGTAACAGTTTATGTGCACCATTATGATCATTAATGTACGGTTACAAAGGCTTATGTCAAGTATTATAAAGCATCATGAACGCTTTATAGACCTTTATAAATGCGCTTATAACGCATTATGGATACCAGATTCATAGAAAGTGTTACCAGAAAATCTATACATACGTTTTAACATATCATACCTCTCGCTACGAAGCCTTATAACACGATGTTATTCCAGTTTGTGTGTGTGGTTAAGCATCATAAAACATTATAATATCTATTTATAGATCTTTATGAAGGCGCTTATAATGCATTACGAATGCCTGATTCATAGAATTTAACCCCTGTCTATAACACAACAACTTACAGATGCCTCAGCAAGAGCACGGCCCAACGACTGGAGGAGTTAAACTCTGTTCCACAGCACTCCCTCTTCCCAAAACTGAAAATCTGATTCCATATAAGCGCATGAATGTATACAGCAGGCTGTGTAATTGTTAATAATGTACCAACGTGTTGCAATTTGCAGACGCTCGAACGGACTGACGAGCCAAAACTAATCTCCAGGAATCCCGTGTGAATAGAGATTAGCGCAAAAACGTTGTAGCCCGTTTATTCAGAGCTATCCTGGACTGCAAATCCTGAAACGTTTCCTGGTGTTTGGCCTGCATTGTTGGTATCACACCGCTTCCCTCAGCTTTCTCCGATTCCACCCAGGAAAGAGATCATTCCGAAGGCTTTATCTGTCTTGTGTTTCAATAAATAAAACATCTGCCCCTGCTCTTCTGGTGGTCTGACAAGCTTACTAAAGGGAGATGTAATCAAGGCCGAGCTTACAAGTGCAGTGCCACGGAAAACGGCATCTTTGTGCTCCGTCAGACAGAAACAAACACACAGCAGGACGGTCTGGGATTTTCGCTTACTGGCACATTGTGATCCCGCGATACACCTTACATCGGATGGACACCGGGGAATCAACTGTGGGACATTGTGACAATCATTTAGACCAAAATAGTGTATCGCTGTTTGGTAAGATGAATCCCTAATACACCACACATACACAGACACACTCATCCGGACGTTGGTGGTCAACAACATTTCATAAACAGCATAGTGTTTAGCCCCTATGATATGTATAGATGAGTACTGACATAACCTTCATAGATATCGCACCACACATACAGCATACAGCATGCCGAGGTATTCCCATGTAGCTGAAAGGTCGATGGCCCTAATGACAGAATAGGAAAGAGGAAAAGTCCTGCACCAGTTATTAATATTATATTAATGGACATTAGTGACAAATATGCAAAGAAGTGCTGATTTCTTGGGGTTCTGGACAGACGGTGGACCGCCAGCCCACTCCCCAGATCCGACAACCAGCTATTGACATGCAGCAACCTAAATATGCACTACTGGAACTTACTGAATTACTGCAACTGCTAGAACCAGACTCGCCCGCTAAGTAGTGTTGTCATGACACCCCAGGTAAAAATTAAGAATATTTTAATGTACTAGAAATGTACTTTAATATCAAGTATATTCCAAACACATTATTGTTTTGTGTGCTAAATACAAGTGTAATAATTACAAGCACATTTTACCTCAGTAGTACTTTAGTATACTTAACAGAAGCTTAATAGAAGTGTACTCTTTATACTTTTTATGTACTAGAAATGTACTTTAATATGTACTTAACTATCTCTAAATGAATCTTAGTGGTGTCTCAGAATAGGACAGTTAGTTCTATGTAAGTCTATGTTTAATAGCACTAATGATTATATACAGTATTGAAATGGCAGTACGTGAGTGATGTTCAGTTCAGCCAATCAGAATCCAGCACCCGGTTTATATAGGTGGGTTCGGACATGTTGGACTGAGTTATAGTTTGTGGAGAGACTTGCCGGATGGCCCCAGGATTGAATCATAGTTAGTTCGGGTGCTGGAGCTAGGCAGTCCTAAACTGTTGTAACGCTCTTTAAGGTCCTGACTAAAAGGTTAAAGTGAACTCTACCTTGTGAGCCCACACTGCCCGTGATAGCAAGTTGCTAATGCTAGCGGTAAAGTGCGGCTATAACAAAACTGAAAACACGACAGTATACTGAGTACACAGTTAGTACATGAAAATACCACACTTTCAGTACATTAATTATAAGTACAAAGAAGTACACTAAGTATATTTACATTAAGTAACTTCAGTGTACTTCCCCCCCCCCTGCAATTCACAACTTTGATATGACAACCAATCCAATATTTTGCTAACTTACTGAAATGTAATACCATTTTCAATAGATAAAATTGGTGGTTTTTCAGATACTAAGATAAATATTTCCAAATAAACATACGATCTGTCCTGTAAACCACTGGGAGCTGTGACTTATGGGTCAATAACAGGATCATTAAACAGGATGATGGTTCAGCATGCTAGTACCGTTTTCTGATAAGAGCATTTAGACAATCAAACTATCCTGCTTGGATAGGAAGCCGGCTTCCTACTTCTTAGCCTAGGAAACAGGATGTCCCTGTATAACCTGTCCAGTACATGCCAAATCTAATCACAGCTGTCGTTGGTGCTCGTGGAGGGATTACACGCTAGTAGGTACGTTTCAGTCGCAGCAATGTTTTTAACTATTCCGCAGAATACAAACATTTTAAATCTGTTTTGAAAAATGATTGTTATTGAAAGTGACGAGACATCCAAGAATAACAGGCAGCCAACCTACAAAAACTGGCTTATTTAGGCATCTAAAATGTCTTTATCTGAAATCAAATTCTATAAATACATAATGATGTAAACTGACAAAGTTTAGTTATGCTGTGAGGCATGTTTTCAAACACCCACTCTTACAACAAAACATACCAGACGAAGCATCCCTGCTCTTCCTTTTTTATTTTTTCTCCTCTTCACTCGCTCCACTCCTCCTCCTGTGCCCACAGGTGATTGGGTATAATATACCAGAGTGGACGGAGGCTTGCCTCAGCAGGGTTATCGATTGCCGCCTCGCAGAGACCGGCCTGCTCGACTAGCCTGAGGGCCCAGGGATGGCCTGTCTCTCAGTGTTATCATCTCAGTGAGCAATCCCAATACAGAAAGTCCTGCATTACCCAGCACTCCCAGCTACCGGGACGCTTCTGAGGAAAGGGCGGGGGGCTGCTGGGAACCATAGTCCACACATAGTCCAAAGTGCCCTGAACTGACAGCGGCTTGTTTTTGAGGTCTCCCACCCACTTATTCCCAATGTCGGACTGCTTGAACCATTCCAGAATGCACCTTAATAAAGATATCAGCATACAGCCATGTACCCGGCTCCGTCACTCCCGGCCATTCTACAGCGACTGCACATTTACGGGCCAGTGTGTTCCAGCCCAGTCCTCCGTCCACATTTTTGCTCTACCCAAAGTTTATTAGCTCCATCCCAGTTTAGGAAACAGGCTTAGGCTATGTTAACGTTTGTGAGCTTCAACATTGCTTTCGACAGAGTAAAAGCCAGCCAGCAGCCAGCTAGCACTGTTCCAGGTCATTAACAGCATGCGTAACGAAGCCTAGAGCAGCCACTTGTGCACTTTGCCAGTGTTTATTTCCACAACCTAGCCTGTGTAAAAGGGAGTATGGGAATCGGTGAGCTGCAAAGTCCAGCTGTTACAACTGTGTAGAGCTCAGATGCTCAGCGGTCGTCTAGACCCAGCCGCAAACCAGAAAAGCAAGTTAACACATCAGAAACACTTCAAAAGGTGCTGCGGTTTAAGCAAATTAAGGGATTGTAGCATGTCGTACTTGCACATGTGCAGTAGTGCTACCTGACTCAGTGCCAACTTATAAAGAGACCACATGGGCAAAGCAAAGTGATGCCGTGTTAGCCACTGCGGTGGGAACAGTGACAAGGTATAGGGAATAGTGGTGGGAAGTCATGGGGATTTAGCAGGTAAGCAAGTGGGTCCGTTACAAGCAAGATTTATTCTTGTTTAGATTCGGATCCTAAAAAAGGCTCTTCCTCGTTATTCCGAAACTTCTAAAAACCGTACAGGAACTTTTGGAGCCCACAATCCTCCTCCCTCAACCGCACCAAGGTCCTGGTGTCCCCTCCTGGCCTCTGCCTCCAAGCTTATTGATGGATCTGTCAGACTCTGCTTAATCAACCAGTGAAGCGCGGTGGAGGCCTGGCGTCTTTCCAGGGCATTGGGCTGCTCTCTGGAGTGCCCATAATCACGCAGCCAGCAGGAAGGGGACGGATCCACTACGGGTTCGTTTTCAACTAAGGCGATGATAAGGATTCGCGGTGGATTAAGGGAAGCTAGGTGATGGAACTTCCACTGCTTACATCTTTTCATCTCACTCTCGTTCTTGCTCGCTAGTGAGCCGCCAGCCGTATATCCAACAGCCGGTATATGTCCAGCACAATCAGTAGTAGTCCACCAGACACCAGACATGTTGGTCAGTCATTGGCTTATCTTGCAGGTCCTTCCTCCGTACGATCCGAGCCAACACCTCCGTTTAATCTTCCTTGTAAACTTGTCCTAGTTGGTTCCTAAATGCACTGTCGAGTGTGGCCCAGGTTCGGAGTTCTCCCTTTAAGCGTTGTGACCTGCCTCCAAGTCTACATTAGCTGTTCTGTGTACTGGAGTACTCGTCGGGGTGTCCGCTTTCCCAAAGCAGTCCTGACTTAAAGCAGTGTTGGACTACGTCCAAATACCAGAGATCAACATGTTGATGCTGTCACATGCTGTAAATATCCGGGAGGAACGTTAGTACGTCAGCGACTTGCCTGTCCTATGAAGATACGGTGTAGATCCACGTGATTCCGGTCTTAACGAGGGCTTGCACGTTTGATAAATTCTGAAATATGCATTCAAAAACCACAAATTGCAGGTGTGGACTGGTTCCTCTCTGTGTGTCTTCGTCACGATCTTGGGGACCATCATTAGGGTACGGACCTTGAGTCCTGGAAAGCTACTCTGGGACAATCAAATTGGTGAGGCCAATCATTCTCTGTGTAGAGAGTTTTTGAGCCATTTTGTGCCATTTGTGATTTTCACACAGAGGAATTTGTATTCCGCATTTAACCCATCCGTGAAGTGAAACACCCACATACACACACACTAGTGAATACACACTATCCACGGCACCCGGGGAGCAGTTGGGGGTTAGGTGCCTTGCTCAAGGGCACCTCAGCCGTTACTGTCGGTTCAGGGAATCGAACCGGCAACCCTCCGGTCACCAGGCTGGTTCCCTAACCTCCAGCCCACGACTGCCCCAATGTCTTGCTATAACAATGAACCGAACCAAATTCTTTGTTCAGAGGTCACCTGAAATTCTTCAGACTCCTCTGNGCCCACGACTGCCCCAATGTCTTGCTATAACAATGAACCGAACCAAATTCTTTGTTCAGAGGTCACCTGAAATTCTTCAGACTCCTCTGTGGAGTCATTCTATGAGACCTTCCCTGTTCCTTGCCGTTTCTCTTCTTCATTCCGTGATGCAGATGCTGAAGAGAGCATGGCGAGGATGGCAGCCATGGCATAAAGAGATTAATGACGTTGTCAACTCGCATGGGAAAGGTATCAGCAATTCCAGGTGTCTTCCACCAACTTTGGAAGCTCCAACTTTCAAGCCCTGCCTTTCCCTCGAGTTCCCCACCCCGATCCGATCCGATCTTCCACAGATGGCATGATGTGGCTGCCTTGCTGCCTTGAGACATTCCCACAATCCAATATTTTTCCCCAATCACGCTGCATATCAAACATACCTGAGAGCACCTGGCCATGGGGACAGCAGGGAGGCCAGAGCAATTTTAACAGAGGCCTCGCTGACAGATTGTGTATGTGTGTGTGTGCGTGCACTTTAATAAGAAGGCAGCTTGTTGCTGCGTGACTCATGCTAGGCAACATGTCCGACTGATGAAGGAATGGAATGAAAATGGCTGTGAAATCCCTCTGGAGATTCACGTTATTTGTAGCCAAGGAAAAAAAAAACAGAAGGGAAAAAAAAAAAACAATGCAAGAAGGAATGGGAAATGACACCGGGAACATCTTGGCTTTTGAAATTAAAAAGAGAAGCCGTCTTAAGGAGGGCTTGTGGGAATTGCTGTACGGAAAGAGCAAAAAGAGCTTGGGAGTATTCTAATAAAGTGATAAAACGAGTCCGTGTGTGTGCAAACGTGTACAGTGGGAAGGTAGCACGATACGAAGCCAACAGTGGTGGCAGAGCGGCTGGTGGCAGGCAGAGAGATGATGCACGAGAGAAGAACCCTGTCTCTGGTTTCACAGTAACCTCCAGGTCTGTTGCAAAGTTCTATGTCAACACGAGGTCAAAAATGTGGAACCGCTGAACAGGAATCAGGAATCAAACCGCCTCGGCAAACTGCCCCACCAATTCTTACCAGAAGCAGGGACCACTAACGAAAGGATCTCCAAGGGCTTTGGGCAAGCTGCTTTGCCCGATTCCGGTCAGGGTCACTCCACAGCTAAGAACAGAGAGTTATGGACGCCAGGTCAAACAACAAAGAGATCAAGAAAGAAGCCTGAGATAAAGGACACACGGACAGCGTCCGTAAGTGAAAAGGTGATACCCTACCTGGTATCCAAAGGAACCAAAGGAACTCTGTACCCACCAATAACTAAAAGGGAAAGCCTTCCCTCCTACAGTGCCTGGGACTTTTTCCTTTCAGAGCAGCCCATTTGGCAGGTGAGTGAGTTTTGAAGAGGGTGGTGGGGGGCTGACTGACACGTCGCCTTCTGCTGCTGGAAGAGGCGACAGCTGCGACCTACATACCGCTTAATCCAGGCAGCACAATGCAAGCCCACTTAGCCAAAAGATCCCCTTTCACAGTGAGAAAAGGCCTCGCTTTTCCGAAAGGAGGAGAGAGTGAGAGAAAGCCAAAGAGGACGCCCCTCCTCCTCCAGGTAGAGTTACACAGGGCTAAAAGAAACTCAGGCTGTGTCTCAACTCAAACGCTTCCGTAGAGTACTAGCGAGTTTAAGACGGAGTGGCGCGCTGACAGCGTTCACACTGGGAAAGGAATGGTTATGCAGGGCTGCTAATACCCAGACGTACCTAGCGTGGAATGCTAGCACACCGTTTGCGCTCAGGTGTGAACTAACACCCTGATGTATCCAGCAGAAGGGAAGGAGAGTAGGGAAGGCGTCGTCTGAGGAAGTTTGAAACGTTCAAGATACATAAACGTGTGGTATTATTTGGTAATTGTCACTTCTGCTTAGCACAAAAACATGCGAGAAAATCCCAGGTGCTAGGAGTAAAGTGCAAGAACATAGCACCTGAAATGAAACACTGGAAAAGAGACGTGGTGCCCCAGAGGAGCCTGAAAGCCAAACACTCAGGAAAAGAACTGTATTTCATGCTGCAGCGACAAAAACACTGTGGAAAGGGAAGAAGGAGAAGCCGGCTGCCTCCTCCAACACAGCTAGCATTTCGGATGACCCCTGACCAGAGGTGGACAAAGTTCACAACTCACTAAAAGTACACATGCTCCTGGTCAAATTTCACTCCAATACAAGCTCAAGTTGTTCAGTGAACTGCTTACCTGAGTTAAAGTCCTGAAGCACTTGGTACATCTTATTTTAAGGCCAGCACACCGACAGGAATGAAACTCGGTGGGTAGGTCTGACATTGTGAGACATTCGAATGATTCAAGTTTCACACACGGCCGCGCATGCTACGTAGACAACGACTGGCCTTATCGCTGTATCTGACTGACCAATAGTGGGCATTCGGCGAGCAGCGAGTCACCCTGTTAGTGCCAGCACCATTGGCAGACGGCTGCACCACGCAGGACTGTCATGGAGTGACTCGGAATGGCAACCGGTAGAGATGACCAACGAATCTGTGTGTGCAGGCCAAGATGAACGATTTGTTGTCACGTGTCATTGATCGATTTCTTGTCATGTCGTCAGGTGTCACTCCACCTCCACCCCTACCGCACCATCTGCAGGAACAGTGTGAGGATATTCAAGCTGCATGGGATGGATTATCACAGGACACCGTTAGGAACCTCTACAGCTCCATGCCAAGACGTCTGGCATGTTGGGTTAGCTCAGACTCAATAAATATCATCCATATCGGTCTAAATTCATCTGAAACACTGAGTTCAGATATGGCCAGGGTGCTCTCTCGCGACGACCGCAATATGGCCAATCTGGGAAATATGGCCAGAGGTCGGCTTCAAAGAAACGAGTAACTGGGCCCTTCATAGAAATGTAGTCAGAAGTACAATATCTGTCTTTCAAACGTAGTAATGGACGGGTGGCCTGTCCAGGGTGTTTCCCTGCCTTCCGCACAATGAGAACTGGAATAGGCTCCAGCAACCCCCGCGATCCAGGAGCGGAGAGGCTTAGATGATTGATGGATGAATGAATGATTGTAGTGGACTAAAAGTCACAAGTTTCCAAACATCCGATACTCCAGGAAAGTACAGGAACTCAGTACAGTACTCAAGTACTCTGACTTTCACAGTACCCTGCCAACGAGGGCGACCTCTGTTAGATGGTTTCAAGATGTTCAATAAGGGGAACCGGAATGTCTCCCATTCATCCGTACACCTGGACCTGCCTGTACTCTCAGAGAAAAACCAGATAACCATGAGGGTTAAATCCACTGTTCAGCTGAACGATCCCGTCAACAGCATGTCTGTTTAAAGCAGGACGTACTGGGAGAAGAGACAAGAGGGTCAAACTCGTAGGAATAGCTGAGATTCCCGGGCGGTTTTCAGTCCTGTTCCTACATTCCTTGTGTGAATCCTCTTTGCTCCTGCTGTTCTCCGTCTGAAGCAGGCCGAGGCTCCGAGGGAGGCTGTGCAGCGTCAGGGCAGTGACCACTGAGCAGCTCTAACGAAATCAGGCTCCACACCACATAACTCAGCCGCCTCGTACGTCTCAAACTTTACATGACCCGTCACTCTCTCTCCCTCTCCCTTCTTCATACCTCTCCCTTCTTCATCTCTCTCTTTCTTCCCCTTCTTCATCTCTCTCTCTCCCTTCTTCATCTCTCTCCTCTCCCTTCTTCATCTCTCTCTTTCTTCCCCTTCTTCATCTCTCTCTCTCCCTTC
>CM067482.1:33717411-33730140 GCA_034552555.1 Semaprochilodus insignis | reverse complement strand
GAGAGAGAGAGAGAGAGAGAGAGAGAGAGAGAGAGACAGAGAGCATAGCTGTTAAGAGGATATCGTAATTACAATCTGGGCTTGACGCATCAGCAGGGATGCAGGCGAGGAGTGGTCGCGGTTCTGTCAGTGATCTCCTCATCCTCGGCTCTGTATGTGTGTTTGTGAGAAAGAGACATAATAGAGGCGCATCCTCACTGTGCTGAGACCAGACTGTGCTGAAATGCGGCAGTACCCGCACAGCCGAGTCTCTAACAACCCCAATAAAAGCCTGTAATGGAAAGAGTGCTGGTGGGAGTCTCATGGCCACACATACACAGATGTGGTCACGCCGTTTCCCTGGATTAGTCCAAGTACTGCCTGCAAAAACTAGGACTGTGACTATCCAGTGTGTTCACTGTCGCCCTCTGCTCACTGCTAAAGACGCTGAGACTCTGGATCATGCATCCATTACATCTAGGTTAGACTACTGCAGTTCTCTGTTCCATGGTTTACCCTCCAAAACCCTTCGCCCTCTGCAGTACATGTAGCACCAAGAAGTCCGCGCCCATCACCCCCATCCTTCATCAGCTACGCTGGCTACCAGTTACAGAACGCATCCGCTATAAAACCCTGCTTCTGACCTGTAAAGCCTCGCACGGACCAGCACCCAGCTCTCTCACATCCCTAAGGTCCTCTGACTCTGGTCTCCTGGCTGTTCCTAGGTTCAGGCTTTCCTCTCTGGACCTCCTTACCTTCATCTACATTTCCATTCCCATTTAGGCATTTAGCTGACGCTCTTATCCAGAGCGACTTACAAGGTTACTCGTTTTACAGGTAGGCCAGTGCAGTGTTAGGAGTCTTGCCCAAGGACTCTTATTGGTGCAGCTCAGCATTTGCTACCTAGACTGGGATTCGAACCCCCGTCTCCCACATGGGGTGGTAGCTCTCAGGTGGGTAGTGGTGTTAGCCACACCAACCACCAACCACATCTATTCGCTCTTCAGTGACAGGCTCCTCCACCTGCGGTGTGTTAAAGAGAGATACCGCAGCTCTTTTCTCCCTACTGCTGTTAGGCTGTACAACCGGCACCTCCCCAAGCACAGCACCAGACACTCACTACTGTAGAACACTATATGGACCCATATCTATCTATCTATCCATATCGACTCCGAATTTTGTCAGTGGAATCAGATTGGCCCGTCCTGGCCGACGATTCGACTACTGGCTCATGTTTTTCTCCATATACATTATCTAGTAATCAGTAAATCAATCTGCATACGGTTCAGGGCAGCGAGCAGGTATTTATGCTAAAAATTAGAGTCTTTATAATTTCACTTTTAACAGCTTCTTCAGTAGGATGACCCTTCGTCTTTCATCTCTCATAAATAATCAACTCCTAAATAAAACCAAATTAGTCAATATTTAAATAATTTTTAGATGAAAAGGAGAACGGTAGACCTGAAACCGTTTAATTATTATATCACCTGCGCTGAAATAATTATTCCTCGTTTATCGGCTGCATATTAAGTGACTGTAGTTATCTTTAAATAAAAATAATCTTGGCTGTAAACGAATAAATAAAAATATCTGTAATTTAGGTTCTAAAATAATGAAATTATAATAAAACAAACGTCTTCGGTCCGTTTTTCCTTCACCGCAAACAGCCATTATGTCTAAAACGAAAGTCAGCTCACTGGTTTGAAGCAGTGTTGGATGTCTGACTAAATGACAAGCAGAATTAGCTTTAATTTGTTCAGATTCTCTTCTTCAAAAGCTCCTCCAGACTTTCTCTGAGACATCGTTCCACCCGTGTTTCTCAGCTTCACAGCTTTAGCTTCTTTCAGTGGTGAACCGCCAGCACACGTCACGTGGATTTAATTTTTTAGCAAGCATGCGTCATAGACCAGCTAGAACTTAAATATATATTTATTATTCCCCTTTTAATAATTATTAAAATGTCTTTTACATTCTTAAAGTTCTTGTGCATTTTGTAAGCTGTTTTACGACAAATAAATAAATAAATAAATAAACCTCGTCACTGTTGTCAGTCGACTTGAAGGTTCTCAGTCGGCTCAAAGGGTCTCCGACTGACGATTCGACTCGTCGACTTCTAGAGGGCAGCCCTAATTCAATGTGACTTAATTATTGAGCAATATTTGTTGCTGCACCTTATTACCTGTACACCACCTGGATACATCCTGTACTGACTGCCAACATCCCTTAATTCAAGCCCTCTGACTCCCTATACCCTCAGTATTTAGGTGACTGCCAGGATTATCAGTACCTGTGTAGCTCGTATAAGAGATCATAACTGCAATATCTTCAAATATCTCTCAATAACTGTACAATGTGTATCTGTGCAATAACATGTATGTTTGTTTAGTTTATTGTGGTATTTTTTTAGCTAATAATAGAGATTTTATTTATTTTCTGTTATTTCTTATTTTGTAACCTGCACTTTAGTCTACCTCTTGTTCTGTATCTGTTCTGCTGTAACGATGCAAATTTCCCCATGTGGGATAATAAAAGGCTTTCTTATCTTATCTTCTCCATCTCGTTTAATCTTCTTTCAGAATACTTTCACTCTCCATGATTTTTTTTTTTGCTCTTCACTTATAAAGAGTCCTTGGGTACGTGAAAGGCGCTATATAACTCTAACTTAATAATAATAATAATAATAATAATAATAATAATAGTAGCAGCAATTAGTAACTGAATTCCAAGCGTCAACCTGGAATCCCATTTGAAAACATTCCAGTGTTTTACAGTGGGGCTAGAATTAGAAGCCAAGACTTTATAGGTGTAACCTGGTGCATACTGCACTTCATATAAAGGCTAGACCAATGAGTCACCTGTGACTGAAACACACCTAATAGGCACCAATACCAGCTGTGATTGGACTGGGCATGGACTGGACAAGTTTCTGGATGTAGGCCACATCCATGTTCAGACACTGTTACATCAAAGAATTGGCCGGATTTGGTGGACGTCTTCCCTGGAATGTCCCAGGTAGTGCCACAGATTCTCAAGATCATTCAAATCTAGGGACATGGTGGGCTGGTCCGGACGTGTGAATGCTCCAGAATGTTCAGCATGCCACATATGCAGCCATGTGAACTCTCGTTTTGGAATACCGGGATAGGAATGTTGTGTTCCTCGGTAAGATGAAGATGATGATGATGAGCAAAAGGTAAAACCTGGTTGGTCTAGTAGCTCAGTGTAGGTTCAACTCTACTGTCGCCTCAACCAAAGAACCCAGTTCCACCTAATTAACCGCCCCCCAAGGACATCACAGAGGGGCTCGCTTTTTGTCAGTGGAGCTTATTAGCCAAGAAACTCCATGGCAAGCTAGCATTCAGTGAACCCATGCTCAGTACCTGTCCATACTAGTCCCCATTAACCATCTAATACATGGACAGGAAAACAAATCATGGAGAGCTTCAACACGAATCTTCTAACAAACACGCTTCCAGTCCTGAAACAACAGCAAGTTGTTCACAGTGACATTATCAGCCCGTGACAGCCTCGTTCCTTTTTCGCGGGGTGCCAAGAAAAGCACGAAACGATGACATCCTGCCAGCGTGAATCAGTCCAAGAGCGCAGCAGGCTTATTAGAGAAGATTACTGTTCACTCCAACAGGAAACGCCCCTTGGAACGCTGTTAGTTTCCCCACGGCTCTGGTCCTTCAAGTGCCCAAACTGATCTCCCCAACCGTGCTTACATGCATTTGGGGTCTCGGGGAACCAGGACTCCTCCTAGTCCAGGGCGACCGGCTATGAAAGCCCCAGACATCTGTTACAGCCACCATATGGTGCAGAAGGTTTGAAGAGCAGGCCTGGTGGAAGGCTACATGCCTTAATGTAACAGATAAGGTGGTGCAGTGGTTCCTGGTCTTGGGCCTGGACCCCCTTTTTGTGGGGCGCAAGGTCCAGTTTTGAGGTCTTGAAATTGAGCTGACAGTGGGACGGAATTCAGATTTAGCCATTCAACAAGAAGATTCAGATATCGAGCAGTCCATTACAGTGGTGACTTCAACCACATCAAGAAAGAGAAATGCAACAGAGGAATATGAACACATTTCTGAGCGTTTAGGCATCAATAAAACAGACGCTGCGTATGATAAAACATCTGAATTGCTAATTGCTACTGTAATTGCCGATATACACCCATCACCCGTAACATTAAACCTACCTCCTGGTATCTACACTCAGTGTCCACTGTATCAGCTCCTCTGACCGTTTAGGACACTCTGTAGTTCTACAGTTCCAGACTGTAGTCCATCTGTTTCTCTGTGTACTGTATTACCCTGTTCTTCAATGGTCAGGACCCCCACAGGACCACCACTGATCAGGTATTATGTGGGTGGTGGATCATT
This sequence comes from Semaprochilodus insignis, assembly GCA_034552555.1. NCBI lineage: Eukaryota > Metazoa > Chordata > Actinopteri > Characiformes > Prochilodontidae > Semaprochilodus > Semaprochilodus insignis. The sequence goes on along the minus strand of CM067482.1, from coordinate 33,725,782 downwards.
CTCAGCACTGCAGTGACACACACCATCACCACGTCAGTTAGTGTGTGTTGTGCTGGTGTGAGTGGATCAGGGGCGGCGTCCAGGGGGCAGCGTCCAGGTGGCAGCGTCCAGGGGCCAGCGTCCAGGGGGCAGCGTCCAGGGGGCAGCGTCCAGGGGGCAGCGTCCAGGGGGCACTGATGAAGGACTAGAGGATGACCAACACTGTACTGTGCAGCAGCAGATGAGCTATCGTCTCTGACTGTACATCTACAAGGTGGACCAGCAAGGTGGGAGTGTCTAATAGAGTGGACAGTGAGTGGACACAGTGTTTAAACACTCCAGCAGCACTGCTGTGTCTGATCCAGAGGAGCATGGTCCCTCATTTCGCCCTCCTGTACTACCTGCTAAAGGTGTGACGAGGTATTGCTGAGGATGAGGTTTGTCCTTGATGATCTTATGGCCCCTCCTGATGACCCTGAAGTGATGAACGTCTACTAAGGTCCCTTAAACGTCCTCTAGACCCTCTAAACCCACACGAGAACAGACCAGCCTCTACAGCCTTCCGAACGGCCCCCTATGCAGACTAAGGAGAGCAGCGTGAGCAGAGGGGAAGTGAGCCTGCATTATTCTGAGAGGTGATCTCTCTGCCGTGCTACATCAACCAGTGTGCATTCAGACTTTCATTTCTCCTGCTGTTCCTCCGTTTCATCCCTTTATTTTGCCTCGTTTTACACATACTACAACATACACCACTTTTAAGTGCCTCCATCTTTAAAGTACTTCCTGAAAGCTCTTCTCATCTTAACCTCTGCTTTCTTAACATTTAGCTCTGAGCACGGTGGGGGAAGTAGAAACAATCGAGATCCCCTTTTCCTTCTCAGTGGAGGGACGAAACTGTGATGCATCTAAAAATAAAAAGCATTATGTTATTAAATTCCCCATTTTGTGGGAGACAGAGGAAGCACATCAAAGCCGGCGGAACGAAAGTGCGCTGACGTAGCATACCAATTAGTTTTTTTATTTGGCGTAGTCGGCGGAGTCACCTGGTAATTGCGGCATTTGGAGGCCGCTGTATTTGTCCCGCGCAGCCTCGTTCCTCTGCAAAGAGAAACTGGTCTACAGATAAGAGCAGGTAGAAAACTTTCCGAACGTGTGGAACAAAAGCCAGATTCTTTGGACGCAGGAAACTCGTTAATAGGGAATAATTCCGGAAGAAAGGCTGTAATGAGAGGATTTGTGGCATTACTGAATGCCAACGCACATATACAGGAGCAGCGGAGAAGACAGATGGCCAGCAATCCACAATAAACCGTAAACACTCATATTCACAAATGCATTAATGCATCGCAAAGGACTTAGCCAGTAAGACGGCATAAGCAGAAACGCACGCGCTGACGTGGAGGCTTCATATCGAACATGTGGAAAGTCAGCTGAAGAGCAGACAATGATGGCAACAGATGCAGTGCACACTACAACCCCTCTCTTCCCTTCACTTACACAGAGGAAGGCACTCCTTCCCTCCATTCCTCCATCAGCTGCTTAAAAAGAGAGGCCTCCTGCTGTAGCTATAGATCCAGTGATACGAAAACTCTACCACTGGTACAGACTGTAAGAAGCCGAACAGACACGCACCTGAAGACGTCAGACGATCGTTTCATGAGGTCAAAAACGAAAGACTCCCGGGCTTTACTGACGGGCATCGTCACCACCTCAAACAAGAGAAACTCGAATCTTAACTGACACCAAAGTTGAAGGACTGGCTGGGAAAGACTCCAGCGGGTCTGCATCTGCTGTTCCTTCCCATCATCTCCCAAGGCTTCTTCTCTTCGATGAACATAACTGAGGAACAGGCCATTCTCTCCAGACATTAGCATCTCCAGTTCACCTGACCGTATGTCTCTGGACTGTGGGAGGAAACCAGAGCATCCAAAGGAGACCAACGCAGACACAGGGAGAACATGCACACTCCACACAGGGCAGGACCCTGGTCACCTAGCCTAAGACCTGAACCCCTCTTCTCCTTGCTCGGAGGCGATAGCACTACCTACTGCACCAGCGTGCTGCCCTAGATTAACCAACTAATCAAAAATAATAAATAAATAAATAATAATTTTATCATTAGAGTAATCCATACGAAATATAAGTGGTAGGCGCAGCCCTACAACCCAGACTTACTGCAGCGCGTGCCCCAAAACCCAACATCCTCAACAACAGATGGCTGGTCATTCCACACATCCCATTACTTCAAGGGATGGAACGATACGAGAATGTGGGCTAATGCATTGGTCCATACAAATACACAGCATTATCACAATAGCATGGATCTGCATTACAGAGAATCAAGGCCTAGCTCAGACTGCCAGCTCACATCTGATTTCGGACAGATTCGTTTTTGAAGCCCTACATGGAATCCAAGGGAGGCGGTGTGAAACGCGATTCCAATAGGACTTCTACAGGTGCGTCTCGGTCTGGACATTTTGGACACTCTGATCTGATTTCAAAATGTCTTTTGCGTCTCTCGCAAACATGACCCCAGAATGTCAAACCCAGAGTGAGGGAGGTGCTGGGATGTGCTATGTAGTTACTGGCGCCTACAACATCATTACCACACCAACTCACGCATGTCTGAACACACGAATCTGATGTGGTCTCCTGCACCTAACAGTGCAGACGATCTGCCTTCAGAAACAGGTCTGATGTCCTGTAGGTCTGATTTGGGGTACAACAAACACCAAAATTCCTGTTACTGATTCCGAAATATTGGACAAATCTAACATCATTCCGACAGCATGTTTTCCTAAAGTAAATATTTGCTGATTCTGATATATCTGAACCCGTGCAGACTTGGTCTGCGTGCCAGCTAGAACCGTTTACACTGACTAGCACAGGAGACGATGAGGGTATAGGCACTGAATCAATGTTACCGGGTTCCTCTCTCCATCCTTGCACACCTGAGTAGGGAAGTTTCTCTACAGTAACCCATTGGCTGGGAAGACTCTAGTGTGTCTGCGTCTGCTGTTCCTTCCTATCGTCTTCCAAGGCTTCTTCTCCTCGCTGAACAGAACTGATGAAAAGGCCAATCTCTCAAAGAGGAAGGACTGGAGCCACTTTAGAGGACACATACCCTGACCCAAAGACCACTCTTCCACTCTCAAACACACACACACACACACACACACACACACTCCTCCTCTCTCCTGGCACTGTGAGAATGAAAAGGCGGTCCTTCACCGCTGACTAGCCGCTCTCTAATCAATTAGACAGAGCTCAGGAGAGCGAGGGGCTTCAAAAGGCCAGAGTGTCGGTGAACCTTTCACCTCTGCAACAAGCACGCACACAAAGAGCTTTCAGGCCAATTAAAATTCCATTCTGTGGAGCTTCCACGGGGCGGACTGAAGAGCTGAAGAGCTTAAGAAGCTTCCCCCGCCCCCCCCAAAGACCATCTGCATGATGCTAACCTGACGCTTTCACTGCTAACACTAGCACTCAGCACTAGCGAGTAGTGCAGCACCTTGGCTTTAAAGACAAGTGAGGCAATACAACGGTGGCTTCGTCAGCTTCACCATGATCACCTCTAATTAGAGCTTATATACGGACCATGGGAACGGGAGCCGCGAGGGTCCGACCTCTAAATACTGCTGACGCGTCACAGACGGCTTTCGATTAGGTCATAAAACGCGGTGCTCGGTAAAGCTGTCGGATATGACGATGACAACATGAGAAGCAGGTAATTATGATTAACGTAGTGGGCTTCTGGCTGGACCTGACACACAGCAAACATACTAGGCTAGTCTGCTGAGGTAACAGACCATTAGGACACGTGTGGTCATCAGAAAGACTGGCTGCCTCGCTCGGAGTAAACCTCAAGCTGGATGTGATCCACTGTAGGTTTGAGTGGTCTTCATTTGGCTGTAAAAACACTGGCTTTGATTTTTTGGAGGCTCCGGTGGGCGGCGCCCTTTGGGTCTTGTTTACTTAAAGACAGATCAGGACTACCACCACACGGAACATGGTTCTGTAGTAGTAACACACAACTAATTCATCTCCCCTGTAACGATATGTGCCCTGCAATGGACTGGCGGCCTGTGTGGGGTGTTTCCTGCCTTATGCCCAAAATAAGCGCTNTAAAGACAGATCAGGACTACCACCACACGGAACATGGTTCTGTAATAGTAACACACAACTAATTCATCTCCCCTGTAACGATATGTGCCCTGCAATGGACTGGCGGCCTGTGTGGGGTGTTTCCTGCCTTATGCCCAAATAAGCGCTGGGATAGGCTCAAGCAATCCGTCCAGGTCATAGGGGGTGCTGGTGCCTATCCCAGCGCTCATTGGGAGCAAGGCAGGAAAGCACCCTGGACAGGCTGCAAGTCCATCACAGGGGAGACACACAGACATACACAGTCACACCTAGCAGGCAGTTTAGCATCTCCAGTTCACCTGACTGCATGTCCTTGGACTGTGGGAGGAGACCGGAGACCTGGAGGAAACCCACAAGGACACGGGGAGAACATGTACACTCCCCACAGGGCAGGAGCCTGGTCACCCAGCCGGGGACGATAGCGGGGCAATAGTGCTACCCAGTGCCCCAGCATGCAAAACGTAAGTGGTAGGTGCAGCCCTAGAATCCAGCCACTCCTCACCTTCTCCTCATCCTCAAGCTGGATCCTATAAGGATATAGAGTGATGAGCAGACGAGTGGCACTTTCACATCAGAAACACTTCAGGCAGGGACCTCCCCCCTCTCTCTCTCACACACACACACACACACACGCTCCTCAGCTCAACCAAGACTTAATCCCTTCTGACACTGTCAAGACCCAGCACTCAACTCTCTGTCACTGCCTGTCACCTCCTGGCATTACACAAGCCCCTCGCCCAACACACACACACACACACACACACACAGCTCTCCACATTAAAATGTGCTATGGCTATTTGTTTAAACAGCTCAACAGAGAGAAACCTCAATATATAAGACTCCCACTGAGTTGCACTAACATCTACTGATTTTGTATAACTGAGGTCTAATTCCGACTTCCATTTCGGAACCACACGACATGGGAATGCTTTGATATAAGCCACCCCAAAAATCCACGAGAAATGAACTACACAGGTCAGCAGAGCATGGCATGCCCTTTCCAACAAGCTCTAGGCCGCTCTACTAGCCCTCAGGGAACCGGAAATACGGCCCCCGGAATCTTGCAAATTTTGCAAGAACACTTGCGTCCCTCACCTGCTGTCTTCTCTGAGCCGTCTATGTGGTTAGCGTCATAATCACGTGATCAGCAACCAGACGGCATCACGTTTAAAGCGCCGTCGCTGAACAGTGCGGTCCGCTAATCAACTTTGTTGCAGTGTCTGCAATGCACATACAGTCATTCTACTGACTATCAAAACCACCAGCGGACTTACACGGGTCTCCGGGACGTTTCCTGGTCACTAGCATGCCTTACAAAACTCTGCATGTACATTACATGGCCAAAAGTATGTGGACACGCCTCCTAATCATTAGGTTCATGTTTATAGTCGACTCCCGTTGCAACCACTGGACTGATGGAGCCCTGACCTCAACCCCACCGAACCCCTTTGGGATGAACTGCAACACTAACTGTGAGACGGGCCTTCTCGCCCCACATTAGCGCCTGACCTCACAAATGCCCTTCTGACGGAATGGTCACAATTCCCACAGACACACTCCAATATCTTGGAGATATTGAGTCGGAACAGTTCATCTCTGTTACTATGCCGCAGAGAGGCCAAATGAACACCAGAAAAGCCCGGAAAGCAGGACAATTCCTTAACACTCTCTCTCACTATCCGGCCCACTGTGCAGCCTTACCGAGACGCTGAGTGCAAAATCAGGTTCCTTGCCTGTTGTCTTCTCTGAGTCGTCCATGTGGTTACCGTCAATCATGTGATCAACCACAAGTGGACATCAAGTTTGGAGGTTTTGCCGCAGAGAGGCCAAATGAATGCCAAGATAGCCCGGAAAGCAGGACAGTGCCTTAACACTATACCCATTCCAAATCACGGACAAATCTGCTAGCCATCAGGGAACCAGAGATATGGCCACCGGAATCTTGCAAATTTGTGTCCGACGTAAGTGCAGACTGTGCGGCCTTTCCAAGACACTGACCCCAAAATCAGGTCCCTCACTTGTCCTCTCTGAGCCGTCCATGTGGTTAGTGTCCATCACATGATCAACCACCAGTCAACATCAAGTTTGGAGGTTTTGAGTCAGAACAGTTCACCTCTGTTACTCTGAACACCAAACACCAAAATAGCCCGGAAAGCAGGACAGCGCCTCAACACTATACCCATTCCAAAGGACGGACAAATCATTCTCATTCTATATCCAGTCACTGTATAACCGGAAAGACAGCAAACAAGGAAATGAACCCAAAGTGCACTGAGAAGTCTGGCTCCTCATTAAGAAACCCCATCTGTAAGAAGAACAGCTCCATTTTGGGGTTTCAAAGCGCTCTTTAATTGGAGCGACCCACCTCCAGCATCTTCTTTTAAACTGCTCTTTTTTCAAACCGGCCATATTCCTTTGGACATGGATGATCCATAATGGCTCCCTGCGTAAGGTTAATGAGGCTACTGCGGAGTCGGAATTGGTACCATGTGGCCTGTTCGTGTTGCTAATGAAGGTCCTGCTCAAATGCTTTCTGTGACTGCCTGTAGAGAGGTGTTATAGCATGGACTAATGATCGGGTGATCACCCAAAAGGTTATTCTGAGGGGAACCAAGTCAATGAAGGAGTCATAAATCGCTGGTACAGCGAGCGTGTACAGTTCAAGTGCGACAAACGCACAAGGTGCCTCATGGTCAAAGTTTGCTGAGACCTTTTTAGTGGTGATATTTAAAAAAAAAAAAAGGCATCCTAATTTTCAAATCTTTTTGGGACACTATTTAAATCTGGATATTTAAATACACTCATCACCAAAGTAACGGCTGCACCCAGAAGGAGGTGTGGGATTGCNTATCCTCACACAGTGCCTGCAGATGGTGCGGTAGGGGTGGAGGTGGAGTGACACCAGGCCTTCTGGACGTGTGATGCGTGACGACAAACCCTTCATCTTGGTGCTGACCACGGTGCCTCGTTGGTCGTCTCCACCAAGACAAAAGCGGGACTCGTCACTGAAGATGACCCGCTGTCATTCAGTGACTCCATGACAGTCTGGCACGACACCATTGCAGTCTTTGGTGACGGTGACGTGGTGTTAAGGACAGTCGTTGTAACGGTCTACGTGGTACAGCCATCTGCCAATGGTGCTGCACTAACAGGATGACTCATGGAGGACATGACTGCTCACTGGATGTCTGCAATCATGGCTGTAGGATCAGTCAGGTACAGAGATAAGGCCCGTCCTTGCTTAGGTCACATGCATAGCATCAAACCTGATTCATTTGCATGTCTCACGATGTCAAACCTACCCGACTGGCCCGAGAGTGAGGACGCCAGCCATCAACATCAATCCAGCAACTCCTAGCTGACTGCTTCTTCTGAATCGATACACATGTGGAGCGATAGGGGATGGGGTGTTAGATAAGAGGCTCGTATGCAAGGCATAAAGAGTGTCTCTTTGGAACGCCTGGCAGCGGAGAACAGACGTATCTAGTGTAAGGCTGAAGAGTGCCATGTCAAAACAGACATCTGCACCCAGTTGTGGAGACGCAAAAGAGCCACGTGGGAGGGGCAGTTTCATTTATCGTACACAACAAAAGCCAGTCAGATCTGTCATTCAAACGCATAGCCATTATCTGTTGCAAGGACACCTGCTGCCTGACACAAGAGGCCGACATAAACAGAGTCCTGCATGTACACAGTGCTGCACAATAGGGCCGTAGAACACAAGAGGAGGAGATGTGGCCTTGATGAAGTGCCCCCGAGGCCGGTGTTGATACAGGCAGCAGGGAACACAGAAACGCATATACTCAAGTTCATTTCTGTTCATTAACCTGTCAGCAGGTCCTTTGTGAGCAGAGGAACGCAAGCACCTGTTTGGACAATGGTGAGGAAAACAGGAGAGAAGAAGAACAGACAGTGGGGAAGGAGAGGCAGAAGAAGAGGCAGAAGAAAAGGATGGTGGGGGGAAACAAGAAGAAGTGGAGAAAGAAGTAGAGGAGGAGAAGGAGGACGAGAAGAAAAAGAAGATGGAAAAAGAATGTCAGAAAGAAAAGAAAGTGATGAAGGTAGAAGACGGAGAAGGAGAAGTTGGAACAAGAATAAAAAAGGATTGAAAAAGGTGAAAGAAGAAGAAGAAGAAGAAGAAGAAGAAGAAGAAGAAGAAGAAGAAAAAGAAGAAGAAGCTTGAACAAGAAGAATGAGAAAGTGAAACAAAGTAAGGGAAATAAGAAGGGAGGAAAAGGAAAAGAAAAAA
>CM067482.1:33680600-33697579 GCA_034552555.1 Semaprochilodus insignis | reverse complement strand
TTCCTTACAGAGTTATCCCTACAAAGTAACCCCTACAAAGTCTCCCTTACAGAGTTATCCCTACAAAGTAACCCCTACAAAGTATTCCTTACAGAGTTATCCCTACAAAGTAACCCCTACAAAGTATCCCTTACAGAGTATCCCTACAAAGTAACCCCTACAAAGTATCCCTTACAGAGTTATCCCTACAAAGTAACCCTTACAGAGTTATCCCTACAAAGTAACCCCTACAAAGTAACCCCTACAAAGTATCCGTTACAGAGTTATCCCTACAAAGTAACCCCTACAAAGTATCCCTTACAGAGTTATCCCTACAAAGTAACCCCTACAAAGTAACCCCTACAAAGTATCCCTTACAAAGTAACCCCTACAAAGTAACCCCTACAAAGTATCCCTTACAGAGTATCATCATCATCAACAGCAAACAGACACTTCGTATCATTGTCCCGTGACACGAACTTTCATTTAAGTCCATGGCTGCACAAGTATGAGCAATTTCCATGGCAAGAACAACCACCGTTCCTCTCGAGGAGACACAGGAGCATCTAGTCTACTTCCGGGAAGCCTCTCAGGAAAAGGTCTCCTTGAGCTGCAGCCAGAAAGACAGAGCCAGCCAGGAGCTCCCAGCAGGCTTCCACACACCAGTGGAGCAAGATGACTGGTGATCAGACTGGGCAAGCGGAGAAAAGCGAAGCCCATCCACCATCAAGACAGGAGGGAAAGATTTTAAGGCCATGCTTGGGTAGACCTGACCCCTGAACACATGAAAGTGCCTTAATGCTGAGGCTTTGTTTGTCAAGCCACTCAAGCAAGGGATGGAAATCCCATGTTGACAGGCCACCTCAAGTGTGCTAACACGGCATTTAAACCGCCATCTGAAATTCAATTAGAGGTCATTTGAAAAATGATTCATCAGAACGTCATCTACCAGAGTTAGCTTTTCTGATTCACGTACGGCTCGTGCACAATTCATGAGCAAGCTGGTCTTGCGGGTCACGGTCCTGCTCGGTGCACTCAAACCTGAAAAAGCACCGACCGCATACGTTTTAGGAATTTTCCACAGACGAGCCTGGCTTTTCAGAAAAACGGCTCAGCGGGGGCTCTAGCAGTGAGGGACAGCCATGAGCTCCGAGCATCTCTCTCCCATTCCCTCTCTCCCTCCCTCCTTCCTTTTTCTCCCTCTCTTTCTGAAGCGACCCATCAGTAAAGCCTCATGGGGAGAGGAAGTGACAGAGGGGCATTCTGGATAACTCCCAGGGGCCTCTTGCAGGCAGTGGAGAAAAAGAGGCAAGTTCCAAAGCAATACAAAGAGAAGGAGGGAGGGAAGGTAGACTGAAAGAAAGGATAGCAGGAAGGAATGACAGAGTAAAAAAACCTGAGCCGGGTAGATAAAAGTCAGTGGGCTCTTTCTCTCTTTCAGCTGGTCCAATCGATCCTTCCTACCCTCCGAAACCTCAATCGCAAATCTGTTCGCCCCTATTCTTCAAGGTCCAAAAACCTTCCCTCTCTTCCCTCACTGCTCCCCACCTTCTCTGCAGATGCAATAAATCAAGAAGCGGTGCTTTCTCTTCCCTCCCTCCCCCCCTCCCTCCCTCCAGGAGATACCACAGCACAGGGCTGCCAGTGCGGTGGAGGCAGATGACAGCATGGCTGCATCAGCAGGTAAAGAAAATGAAGAAGAAAACGGGTGGAAGGAAGTTACATCCCATAATCCGGATCCACAATTAAACATCATTTTCCGTAACATCGTCCTCCTGAGGCGCGATATGGGGCAGAGGGTAGAGGCTGGGAGCCAGACTGGGGGGCTAAAGTTCCTCCTGCTCCATCTCTCCTTCTCACTGACCTCAATATACGTAATCTCTTGAACTCCGAAGGAAATACAGCCCTGTACAGCCTTCCATGACCTCCATAAAACGAGGGATGAGAAGATACTTTATTTCTTAAGATCCTTTTTTTTTTTAACCCTAATGTACGTATATTAGGTTAAAAAAAATAAGCCCTTCACGATACACTTAGCACCACTCAAGCCAGGCACCCAGAGGCATCTACGGCGTAAGATATACATCTCAGACAATCAAATTACACAATACTCTGTAAAGCGAGCGTACCAGGAGGTCAAGAACATGAAGTCCTCTTTGGCTGAAAGAGACATTTCCTCCTGAAAGCGGTTTGGAAAGTCTTGCTCTTGCCCTTTGCATACATTACACACCAGTGCTCACAAAAGCTGGTAATGGTTCTTTAGCAAAATGATATAATGCACAATGGAGAGGCTCTAAAACTGAGAGCATTCACAAGCCAGGACTTGCCTTTTGTGTCCACGTTTACTCAGCCCGAAGTGGGCCTCTCGGTCTTTGTAATTAGATTCGCCACTGGCATTGTCAGAGCTTCCCCTTAGAGAAGAAATTAACCCCAAATACACTAACACCGCAAAGAAGGAACGAGTCAATAGAGTCTCTTTGGCATGCAACGGACCCCATTCACTGTTATTCAACATGCCTGAGATGTCCTCCATGTCTACCTCAAGTTTGGCCAATCCCTGGTTTCACAGTTCGGGTAACTCCGAGATTGCCACGGCTTGGCTTTGTGTTTGTCACAGAAGGGATTTTAAGTCAGTCTCCCAGCCTATGCCTGGAGTAGTGTTGGGTCAGATTTTGGAGAGGAAGCACCTGCTGGAGGAAAGCAGAGAGCAGGAAAGAGCAGAGGAGCAGAAGAGGCTGGAGCTCAGATGCGAGGCTTTGCTAATTAAAGCTCGGCTAAGATCCAACTCGCACGGTGAGCGTGGAGGCCCTAATTAGGAATAATAAAAATGTTTGCTAATCAGTCATCGCACGGCAATTTGTCCTCAGCCCGGGAAATCAATCTGAAGCGATCGTCGAGGGGGTTTTACCTGGCACAGCCGAGTCTGAAAGGAGCCCCGCGCAAAATCCCTGCTTGCATGTGCTGGTGTTACGTAAAGGAGGCAGGAAAAACAATGCCCCGAGATTCCTAATTAGAGGGCTAGTGAAATTAGGATGGAGGAAAAAGAAACGAGAGAAAGACCGGCACATCGCACGCTTGGTAGTAGACCCGTGTTCACGTTCTTGTATTCATTTATGCAAACACCAAAGGGCAAGGCAAAAAAAAAAGAGTCATTGTTTATTAAATAGCTGTTAGACCGGAGCATCCCAGCCTTTCTTCTGCACAGGGCCCGCATCAGGGTCGACTCTGGGGTACACTTCTCTTCACGGCCTGCGGGCTCTATTATCAGGTTCCAAGCAGCCGCACGGCCCTGGATTTTCCGTCTACCGTTTAATGAATAAGTCAGCCAAGAGCACGCTCAGATTTGGCAGGCGCGGCCTCGTGAGGAGGGGTAAACGCAGAATAAACACAGAACCGGTGAGCAGAAAGACCTGGAGAGCTTTTAGGTAGATTAGAAAACCAACAGCACCACAAAACATTCATATGAAGCTTAGGGTCTTTCGGACTTGCGCAGTGTCTTCATGTATGCACTGCCTAGGCTTCTGGGGGCTGTATCATGAAGCGAGAGGTCTTGCTCAAGCCCTATGTGGACAGGTTTAGAAAAGACAATGCAAACCGGGACATCGTGCAGCGTGGATATGTGACAGTGCATCATGGGGAAGGGACACTTGACAATGGAATTATGCTAGCTAATGCAACTGCACTGGTTCAAACACCAACATTTGTACACGATCAGCACCAATCGGCACCCCCTCCAGCTCTCCTGCTGCCTCCCAGCTCCGGGGTTACTAGAAAGCTGTAAAACAACATGATTATAGCTATATCAGATATAACTGTACCTATACTAATCCAAGGCAAGTCCGTACGTTGGTTAAATGCTATCGCCTCCTGTGGATGGAGAGCTTCTTTAGCAGGAAGGCTCAAAAGAGGGCACCTTACAGACATCCTGGTGTAAACTAGCACCACATGGAAAACCAATCCTGCCTGAATAGGGTTTTAGCCAGTTAACTTTGACCTTTGACCTTAATCTAACTGTGGATCTGTATGTCTCACAACAGTGGAACACTGGGCAACCAATCTTAGACCAACGAGGGACAGATAGACCTCTCTGGTTGGTAGGTTTAGTGGGCTGGAGGTTAGGAAACCAGCCTTGGGACCAGAGGGTCGCCGGTTCAATTCCCTGAACTGACAGTAACAACTGAGGTGCCCTTGAGGAAGGTACCTAACCAACTGCTCCCCGGGTGCCATGGAGAGGGCTGCCCACCGCCATGGATAGGGCTGCCCACCGCTCCGGACAAGTGTGCTCACTGCCCCCTAGTGTGTGTGTGTTTCACTTCACGGGTGGGTTAAATGCAGAAGGCACATACTCTGGTCAGAGAATGATCGGCCTCACCTGAAACTTAGCAGCCTTGTCCAGGCTGAACTTGCCTTGTGGGGTCTCTCTTACAGGAAGCTCATTTAGTTGCTTGAAGAGACTGTACGTGAAAAGGTTCAGACAGCACTCTGAACTGATGCAAGCAAAAACCCTATAGTCAAAATCAACCTGTACGGAGTAAACGGATCCAAAGACGTACCCCATGTCGAGCAAGACCTGCAGGTGAACTGCTGTGGGATGTCTCACTGCTCCACGCTCCTCATCTCAGTTAGCTGAATCCAGTCAAGCTGTCATGTCAGCAATCTCTCGCTCTCGCTTTCACTCTATCCCCATTCAAATGGGAGCGATAACTGCTCCTTCAAGAGCGATGAACATCACAAACAATGAACGGAATCTAGCAGATATCAGCTAATATCGCACGACCTTCTTCACACAATCCTACCAAACTGCACCTCGGTGTCAGGGAAGTACTGCAGACATCCTGTGGTACACCTACCGAGCACAATCGAGCGATTACCAAGCCATCAGAAACAAAGACACGGAGAGCCAAGAAAATGGCCAATCAAAGAGGTGATGGAGAAGAAAAGCACCTTTCACCCAACTGTTTAAAAATGTAGCGGCACGTCCTCCGCCACCATGCCCTCACAGTGTTCCCATTCTTCTAAAGTCTGACAGTTACCCATTTACAAACGTCTCTCAAAGACCAAAACACTCGTAGCCATTGTTTCCCAGCGCAGGAAGATCTCAATGAATACAATGCAGACAGCACCAAACGAGCAAAAAAGAGAGAGACAGAAATTCTTAGACAAGTAACGTGACAGTACAGCGCTGGGTTCTCGACAGCAGCGGACCACTGTGGGATCCGCATTTGCGCGTAACGGGCTTTGGAAGGGGCTGTGTTTAATCCAGACTGATCTGATGGGATTAACACATGAACGCCAGGCTGCTTCCCAGAGGTCAAGCTCCAAACCTGAGTCACCATGTCATGAAGGCCTGGTTTGAGGGAAACAGCCACAGAGAGCGAGGCCGCCTGGCCTTCTCCCTGACTAAGAAAGGGGGCGTAAACATTCACTGCACTGACCCCTCCTTACTTATTATTCGCATATTAACCTGAAGACCGTGTATTCAGGAACAACTATATCCAGTAAACTCAATTATCAAAAACTAATTATGAACAAATTATGTACACTCATCCTCAGAATAGCTGCACCCAGAAGGAGGTGTGGGATTGCAGTGCTATTGGGAAGGAAGATAAAGGTTACCAGAATCAATAACTGATGATAAATTTAGACTGATATGATCAATATTTATTGATCTACACATACAGAAGTAGCGTCTCTCAGTATGGCGTCGGGCCGTCGTGTTTGCTAACCCAACATGCCAGACGTCTTGGCCTGGAGCTGTAGAGGTTCCTAATGGTGTCCTGTGATAATCCATCCCATGCAGCTTGAATATCCTCACACAGTTCCTGCAGATGGTGCGGTAGGGGTGGAGGTGGAGTGACACCAGGCCTTCTGGACGTGTGACGTGTGACAACAAACCGTTCATATTGGCGCTGACCACGGTGCCTCCACACACGGATTCGTTGGTCGTCTCCACCAAGACAAAAGCGGGCCTCGTCACTGAAGATGACCCGCTGCCATTCTGAGTCACTCCATGACAGTCTGGCACGACACCATTGCAGTCTTTGGTGACGTGGTGACGGTGTAGTCCTGCGTGATGCAGTCGTCTGCCAATGGTGCTGCACTAACAGTATGACTCGTGGAGGACATCACTGCTCGCTGAATGTCTGTAACTGTGGCTGCTGGGTCATTCAGGTACAGCGATAAGGCCCGTCCCTGCTTACGTCACATTTATGGCAGAGTATGAAACTTGAATCATTAGCATGTGTCACGATGCCAAACTTACCCACCAAGTTTCATTCCTGTGGGTTGATTCCTTCTGGGTGCAGCTACTTGTGCAGCTATTCTTTTGATGATGAGTGTAGTTGTGGGAGACGAAGTGGGACCACATATGGTTTAAGACCAAAATGCTGGTGTTACCAAGCTCTAAAAATGCTAGCCTGGCTAATGCTGACTGAAAACCAGCAGAGACCAGTTACCTAAATTATGAGATAGCAAAGGAAATTGGCAAGCAATCAGCGCTAGCCCGGCTAGTACCAACTGAAACTGAAAATAAAGATTCTTTGTGACCACAATATTACATTTTTATTTTTGACAAACTCATTTGAAGTACGAAACCAAGGCAATTCCGGTTACCTTCAATTCCAAATCCAACAAAGATGTTCTCCAGTATTGATTCCATGCGTGCCCTATCCCATGACGGGGTCTACAGGTCACCCTCAACAGCATTACACACACTTTTGGCTTTTATTTAGCCCCATCAAACAGACATTAACAGTGAATTACACTGCTGCGCAGATGCCGCCTGAGGGTGAGTTTCCTTCAGACCACTTACATCGCGCACACGCACAAACAATCAGGGGGGAGTCCGAGCTGGATCCAACGAGCCGTCATGGTGAAATCAGTTCCCATAATTCACTTTAACCGGGCACATCCTCTCCGATGCCTTCCTTCATTTTTGGAGAGCTGGCAAACAGATTCAGGAAGCGATCACGGTGCTTTGTAATCACTCGTTCTCCTCGCTCCATCTCCTGCTCCGCTCGCTTTAAACAGTGCTCCCTCCATCTCAGCCTGGCAGACTTTGAGTAATACATGGGTGGCTGACAGCCACTCTACAAATTACACTATTCCTTACCTCCAGAAGCCCCATCCCTTTCAAAATCACTGCAGGAAAACATATCAAACAACAATAAGCGCTGCATGGGGAAAATACGTAGGAGAGAAAGAGAGAGCGAGAGCGAGAGAGAGAGAGACACACACACACAATGATTATATACGTAAGGCGGATGTCCATTAGCGAAGCCAGCCATTTCAGAAATTGCAGCAAATCTTCCATGAAAATACATTTCCTCTAATGTTATAGTCACGCGTGGGATACACTGTGCAGCCCGTACCCATAAAGCTACAGTGTGGAAAATTACCTTGCCTGTTTGATTAGAGAATGACACCACCAGGAGCAGACAGAGAGAGAGAGAGAGGGAGGGAGGGAGGCAGGAGAAGGAGAGAGAACGGGACAGGGTCTTTGTAAAATTAAAAGAACGACAGCAGTGCTGCAGTATTTTTCTGTGCCAGCTTATTGGCCTGGGACTGGAAATCTGCTGCAATATCTTTAAATAGATAGGATGAGATCAGTGTGGAGACTCAGAAGTAGAATCCTAGCAGCACGCGCCGCAAGACCCTCCTCACTTTGTACGTAGCGCACGGCTCTAGACCAGGACTCCGCGCTCTGCGTATACCCCGCTGTACACTAGGGCTGCGCTGTAAACACACGGATTTGCATATTCACGTTCAGACTCCGATTCCCATTTTCAGCGCCCCAACCAGCACACTGTTGGAGCGTGCTAGTGACCGCAAATATGACCCGAGGGTACTTACCCTAACTCCTAAACCAGGGGTCCTGGGGATCTACCTTCCTCATCTTCAATCCACAATGTGCCATATCTGCTCCGGCTAGCGTCTTTGGAAGTACTTGACTGGCTGGATTACACGCATTAGTGTTAGGGAAGGAGGGGGTGGGGGTCAACATATCATATGCAGGTTGGAACTCTGCAGGAATGTAGATCTTTAAGAGGAGGGTTGGTGACCACTGTCCTGGACCCTGCTATACATGCTCTCGATCAATATCTGTGGGAGTTTCAATAACCTGTTTCAACAGACAGAACTAGCCCGCTAGAAACCTGCACGCTAACTTTGTTCTTGCTGATGCCGGTTTATTTATTTATCGGGGCAACAACAGAATGTGAGAAGATAGCAGATTTGATGGTGTGTGGAAGATGTCCATGTACAGTGCTGCATAGAAAGCTCCTGAAGTTAGCATGCTAACCAGCTAGCTCAGGTTCGTCCTGTCTTGTAATACCACTGTGTACCTGTAGAGGTGATAGTGAGTCAGTGTAGAGCTGTAGGAGTGGAATCAGTCCAACATGAGAGGATGAAGAAGTAGCTCTGCTGCCCCGACGGTGTATCCTAACCTCTAAACCGTCGCCAACAGGTTTGATGTTAGCCCCTCGTGTTTGGAGCATGACTTCAACAGGTTGCAACGGCTTCTTGTTAATAAAGGCTAAAGTTTGCAAGGATAACTGGGGTCTTTAAATCTGAACCTTGAAATCAGTTTCCGGTCCAGTCTTTTGTATCAACTGGCAGGTAAGACACTAGGTGGTCAATCAGTACCGTCAACAGTTCAGTTAACTATTAGTAATTACAACATAGAACACTGAAGACTGGAGGTCCAAATCATTTCAAGGACATGGCGACCGTTACGACGACTGCCCTTAACACCACGTCAGCATCGCGCCAGACTGTCATGGAGTGACTCAGAATGGCAGTGGGTCGTCTTCAGTGACGAGTCCCGCTTTTGTCTTGGTGGAGACGACCAATGAATCCGTGTGGAGGCACCGTGGTCAGCACCAAGATGAACGGTTTGTTGTCACACGTCACACGACCAGAAGGCCTGGTGTCACTCCACCTCCACCCCTACCGCACCATCTGCAGGAACTGTGTGAGGATATTCAAGCTACATGGGATGGATTATCACAGGACACCATTAGGAACCTCTACAACTCCATGTCGAGACGTCTAGCATGTTGGGTTAGCAAACACGGTGGCCCGACGCCATACTGAGAGACACTACTTCCGTATGTGTAGCTCAATAAATATTGATCATATCAGTCTAAATTGATCATCATTTATTGTTCCCGGTAACCTTTATCTTCCTTCCCAACAGCATTCCCAATCCCACATCTCCTTCTGGGGGCAAGAAGAATTTCTAAAATTAGGAGTCACTGCCTTTCTAATTAGAAGACTTGATCAATGTCAAACTGCTATTGCTATCATAAATATGATCAGCTCTCAGCGGATCCACAAATATACCATCTCAAACGGCAAAACTATTTCGGAAAATTCTAGCTCAACACCAGAACTTGCTGCCAAGTACACCAAACAGACTCCCGGCGCAGCACAAAAACAATTTCACAGACAATATCCCTTCTATCAGCAGCTGCATGATGAGACCCATTCCCCCCTCTTTACCCTGATGAAAAAGAGAAGGCCACTTGGAGCGCGAGCGTGATGCGGTCGGAAGAGGCAGATCAGCCGACGAGTGGCTTGGCTCTTAAGCCCCATCACACAGAGACCAGAGCTGCGGGGGCGGATGCAGAGCCACCGAGGCCTGATTAAACCCGGTGCAACAAGCAGAGCCGACGCTGATAAAAGCTGAGGCGAGGTTCTCCAAAAGGTCGACCCTTCGCATGTAAAGCTGTTCCGATTGACAGTTCACTGGTTCACTACAGTTCTAGCTCAGTGTTCACACTACCTGTAGAGCCGGTATAGATGGCGGCACCTGAGCTGCTGTACCATTGACTGTTAAGTCTCACTTTGGAGTTTCAGCCCAAAATACCAGGAACTGTACCCAACAAACTTCAGGTCCCATCCAAAAAATTCCACGGTAGTTCCGTAGTTTTCTGAGCAGGTCCTGTTTACCGGGTTCCTTTTAGGGAGCCACTTTTCAACTGCATGAGTCACTACGTCAAGAAACACATTTTGGCATGAGTGTGGTTCCTGTTCCGCGGTTAAGAACCTGAAAACCTTGCAGGTCGGACACGAGCACGAGGAAAACAACCAAGCGGCTGCTGCCGTTTTCAGTGGACTGAATCCTTGCAGGCTACAGGAGAAGACAATAGGGTGAAGGAATGCAAGCGGGAGCTGAATGTAAACAGCTCATTTAGCTGTCTATAGAGACAAGAAGCATTGTGGTGCACTTCACAGCGCCGTGCCCAACGACGCGTTAAAGCCACAGGGAACGCAGAAAGTAGAATATTAAGTGTTTGCAAGAAACTAAATTTAAGAGTTTTAATATAATCAACCAGCAAACGAAAAATAAAACATAAATATGATAAAACACAGCTTTACAGCCGCTGACGGGACCCATCGGAGGTCAGCGTGGGCGTGGCTAATGAGCAGCTTGATTGACAGCTCTCTGTCCAACCCTCCTAGCCTGCTCCGCCCCTCATACAGAACTGACATCATCCAGCCTTTATGTGATGCTAAGTGGACCGACAAAATCACGGCAGATGAAGCAACATCTTGTGGCCCAGAGGAACAAGACTACATTAATCAGAACCAAAACAACTTTAACGACTGCAGCGTTAATCCACTAAACTCTAGGATTATAATTCGGCTACTAATTTTATGGCTTACTTTTAATAAACGACAGCAAATAACGTGAAGCTAACCCTATGTTCAAACTAGCAGGCGACAGAGCGACAAGCAACCAGTCATGTCCTATGAGAGGACAAGATCTGTGGCCATGATTTAGCGACAAGCGGCACGGTGACAGAGCGACAAGCGACACGGTGATAGAGCGACAAGCGGCACGGTAACAGAGCAGACAGAGCGACAAGCGGCACGGTGACAGAGCAGACAGAGCGACAAGCGGCACGGTGACAGAGCAGACAGAGCGACAAGCGGCACGGTAACAGAGCAGACAGAGCGGCAAGCAGCACGGTGACAGAGCGACAAGCGGCACGGTGACAGAGCGACAAGCGGCACGGTGGCAGAGCGTGAAGCGACACGGTGGCAGAGCGTGAAGCGACACGGTGGCACAGCGACAAGCGACACGGTGGCACAGCGACAAGCGACACGGTGGCAGAGCGACAAGCGACACGGTGGCAGAGCGTCAGGCGACACGGTGGCAGAGCGACAAGCGACACGGTGGCAGAGCGGACAAGCGACAAGCGGCACGGTAACAGAGCAGACAGAGCGGCAAGCAGCACGGTGACAGAGCGACAAGCGGCACGGTGACAGAGCGACAAGCGACAAGCGGCACGGTGGCAGAGCGTGAAGCGACACGGTGGCAGAGCGTGAAGCGACACGGTGGCACAGCGACAAGCGACACGGTGGCACAGCGACAAGCGACACGGTGGCAGAGCGACAAGCGACACGGTGGCAGAGCGTCAGGCGACACGGTGGCAGAGCGACAAGCGACACGGTGGCAGAGCGACAAGCGACACGGTGGCAGAGCGACAGGCGACACGGTGGCAGAGCGACAGGCGACACGGTGGCAGAGCGACAGGCGACACGGTGGCAGAGCGTCAAGCGACACGGTGGCAGAGCGTCAAGCGACAAATCGAGTTGAGATTTTTAGAACTTTATGCAAATGAATTATGACGCGGTGAAGCAGCATTGTAAACCACTGCAACAAATTCTGCTGTCCAATCGTAGATGTGGGGGTCCGAAGTCCCCCTAGCTTCTGCTCTCTGAACTTTTAGGTCCTACCAGCATTTGGTTACAGTTCTCAGCAGTGTGGTGGTAAATATGGAGGAGACGCTCATAATCGCTGTTTCTTCTTTCCGCAGGTTACATGATGCATGGAAGAACGTTGCGGATATTGTTGGGGTATCTGGGGAGTTAGGTCACTCGATAGCTAGCTAGGTTAGCCAGCATGCTAGCACACTGAAAGTTCAAAGTCAGCTGGACATGCATGTTCAATCAGTGCTGTAGGTGCTCAACATATAGGGATGCTGCTGTGCAGGTTGGGGATAATAGGTCAAATCCAGGGAAGGTTCTCTCTTACAGGTGAGGATTACTGAACATCTGCTGCCTTCTCTGTTTTAAATATCTGCGTTTGTATCCGTCTGATCCGTGTCTGTATCACCCGGGAATTAGCCCGGATACCAAAGGAGTATAGTCTTCGTTCACTTCTAGTACACGGGACTATATATGACTGCGTATCTTCAGAGCAACGCTGCTGATCCTGTTCCTGTTCAATCCGATCGATATCCGTATTAATACACATCCTTGGAATCCATTTCAGTATCTGTAGATACAGGCATGGTAATATTGCTTACTGGCATGGATCCAGAATTCCAGCTTATTCCTGTAGAGGCTGCTTAAAGGTTAAATTACATTAAGCTCTTCTGATTGAAGCTGCGAGACCTCTAATCTGTCCTTCATGAATTTATAATTCAGCGTCACCGGGCTGAATCAATACCTGACCACCAGCTATAAAAACTTCAACACGTTCATTGGCGAAGCCCTCATTAAGCTTTTCCATTTCTCGAGGAATTCTTCATTGTTGCCGTGTCCATCAGTGAACATAAATTATGGATGTAACATGGGGAATGACTTTGGCACGTCCTGTTCCCAAACTGCATACCCAAAATCCAGAGTCGGTTTGAGGGAGATTGAAGCAACAAAGTCCTGCAGGCCTCGCGGAGAGGTACATCAAAGTGATCCGTGCACTGTATTCCATTTGGTGTTCCAAGATTCCCATCAGTGAAAGAGTCGAACGGCTAATTGCTGACAATTCAGTAGTTCGGCTTTTCCACTCCTGCTGCTGCTGGACAGCATCAAAAGAGATTCCGCAGACATGTTGCAGATTGCATGCTTGATAAATTAGGTGAGCCATGCCCCCGTTATCGAAGCCCGGTGCTTCCCAGACAGGCTTGCACAAAATTCCCTGCTCTAGGACCACCGGACCAAGCTCATCAGCTCATTCCGAAGCCATTCACTAGATGTAATGTCCGTATTACAGAAGGGGGAACAGGGTTGTAGCCCGACTCTCTTTAACATAAGCCAGATTCCTCTGGGAGAGGAATGTGTGTCCCTGTCTGCATCGCATTCCTAGGAACGGCCAACAGCAACGAGCTGATTCCGATGGCAGGAGGCCAGGCATTCTCAAAACAAAGCGAGAAAAGATTCGTCTCGGAAAAAGGAGAGATGGGGGATCCTTTTATTGGTGATAAATCAGAGCTGTTTTGACATTAGATCTGTTCCTTTGAAGCCGGTTAATGACTCCGGCTGCTCTCAAGTCATGGAAACATCAAATGCGCACGACACGTTTCTTTTCTTCCTTCCCTTTTCCCTGCCTTCTTCTTCTCTTTCCTTCTCTCGGTGGAACGACTTAACCAACTGAGCTGCCCTATAAATACTGTTAAATAAGCCTCATCAGAATGCAGGAATTCTCGTGATGTGCTGGCATGTTTGGGGACACGGGAAAAAAAAAAAAAAAAAAGACAGCGCAAGATGACAGGAAATAATATCAAACGAGCGACTCTCATCTCCTTTTCCGAGCGCCAAGGGGTACGCGCATCTCTGTCATCTCGGAAATAGCCTATGGAAAGCGTTCTGGACGTCGAAGTTGTAGAGTAACCCACTGCCTGGCTGGGATCACTCCCGTGTTTACAAGGGGGCTGCGAGGCTAAACAGTAATTTTCCATCTCCACGCTGGAAAGGTAGGAATACCGCAACAAACTGTAATCGGAGGGTCCCCCCCCAGGTAAAGGTAGCAGTAATCTTCCGAACTGGGACAAACACACAAGGTAGCAGGGTTCAGGTAAATGGAGGCTAATAGTCAAAACAGACACTTAGAGTAGCTCCAAACTTCATCTGGACACCACTGGTCAACTTCCATGAAGTTCTTTAGGTTCTTCCGTAAGAAACACTTTCCAGGATAGCTGATGGTAGACTCTTTTTTGGGGGAAGAAGCTTGGAGAAGAAACCCAAACGGGTTGGGAATGTTGGGAATGTCAATTTCATTTTTGGTGGACCTTGAGGATGGGGCGGGGGATCATTAAGTTCACAGCAGCTTTCTAGATAACAAACCTTGTTGAAACACCTTTTAGCGAGACTACCAAGCTGTTGGGTAAATGGCATTTGGTTTGGCAGCAGGCTAGTTAGCATTTAAACGATTAGCTGCATGTTCCGTTATAAGGAGAGCACATTTAGTGTTGTTTAACTGGATTTAATGCAGTATATTATATAAAACACTCAATAATAAAAGGTATTTACAGTCTTATTTTCTGTAAATGTGGCTCTACTGGTTCTTTTTTCTCTATTCCAACTGATCAGATAGGAAATAAATAAACACGTAGCGGCGTAGCGGTTATCGTGACAGTTTCGCCATAAATATATTATTAATAATGATATAATTAGAATTTGAATTATTAGAAGTATTTTATTGTTGCCATATTGCCCACCTCTAGCAAAAAGTTCATTTATTTAGCTCATTTCAGCTGAAGAGTTAGTTTATGGCAGGCTAATACTGTAAAACCGCCTCAGAGAACGATGCTAGCATAAATGCTAACGCTAAAATACCTCAAAACCGATAGCCTGTAGCTGAGAAGCTCAAGTTAGCTTCTTATTAAAACTTTCCTGTTCCACCTTAAAAATTGGTGCAGCAGTTACATTCTGCCGCAATTAAGTTGGAACGGGAAAATGCCAGAATGTAATTGCTGCACTACTGTTTAAGGTGGAACGGGGAAATTCAACCCAGAAGTCTGAGATGCCAGCATGTAACTGCTGCACTGTTATTTAAGGTGGAACAGGGAAATTTGAATCAGAAGACTGGTGTAAACAGAATGTAACTGCTTTATTATTATTTAAGGTGGAACAGGGATATTCGAATCATTAGACTGGGGTAAACAGAATATAACAACTGCACTTTTATTTAAGGTGGAACAGGGAAATTTCGAACCAGATGCCTGCAATGCCAGAATGCAACTGCTGCACTATTATTTAAGGTGGAAGGGGGAGATTTGAATCAGAAGACTGGGGTAAACAGAATGTAACTGCTGCATTATTATTTAAGGTGGAACGGGGAAATTTCGAACCAGAAGCCTGAGCCAACAAAACGTAACTGCTGCACTATTACTAAAGGTGGAACGGGAAAATTGGAACCAGAGGACTGAGATGCCAGAATGCAACTGCTGCACTATTATTTAAGGTGGAACGGGGAAATTTCGAGCCAGAAACCTGAGATACCAGAATGTAACTACTGCACTATCATTTAAGGTGTAACTGGGATATTCGAATCAGAAGCCTGAGCCAACAGAACCTAACTGCTGCACTATTATTTAAGGTGGAACGGGGAACTTAGAACCAGAGGACTGAGATGCCAGAATGTAACTACTGCACTATTATTTAAGGTGTAACTGAGATATTCGAATCAAAAACCTCAGTCAACAGACCGCTTTAAAGTGGAACGAGGGAGATTCGAACCAAAAACCCAATCAACAAAAAGTAACTGACACACCATTATTTAAGGTGGAACGGGGAATTCTAACCAGAAGCCCGAGTCATCAGAATGTAACTGCACCATCACTATTTATGGTAGAATGGAAAAGAATCGAGCCGAGGCGGCAGAATGCAACTGCTGCACCATTTAAGGTGGAACGACAAAGTTCGAAGAAGAAGCTGGTGAATAGGAAGCACAACTTCTCCAGCAGCGTGCTCACTCACCTTTGGCTTTTCGCTTTGCTCTCCTTCTTCTTGTTGAGGACCCCCGGCACGCAGTTGGTCAGCTCGGTCCAGTCGGCGTGCAGCCCGCAGCTCCAGCCGGTGGAGAAGCGAGAGAAGAGCCACGTCTCTTTGCGGTTCGGCCGGTAGCAAGTGCACTTTTTCTGGCCGGGTCTGCAGTCGCAGGGAACCTCCAGCCGGACGTTCTGCACCAGGTGCCGGCCGAAGGTGGTGCCGCCGGTCTTCTGGATGTGCAGGAAGACGATCACGTCGTCGCCTTTGATTTGGAAATCCACCGTGCGCTCCAGGTCCCTGACGGGGAAGTAGTACTTCTTCACGTAGTGCGGGTCCGGGCTCGGATAGATGTCCGCCTCGTCCTCCACCATGTAGCCGTGAGGGGAGCCCCCCAAGTTCATCATCCCCGGCGCCACGTACTGGTACAGAATCAGCATGAAGAGAACCGAGCCGACCACGACG
Organism: Semaprochilodus insignis; assembly: GCA_034552555.1. Taxonomy (NCBI): domain Eukaryota; kingdom Metazoa; phylum Chordata; class Actinopteri; order Characiformes; family Prochilodontidae; genus Semaprochilodus; species Semaprochilodus insignis. The sequence continues at coordinate 33,681,418 of CM067482.1, read as the reverse complement.
AACCAAAACTTGCTGGTCCGCTCAACCATGTTCCTTCCAGCGTGCTTCATACGTTACCATTTCTCGGTTCCACACAGACTTGAGGGGCTGCCGAGACGTTACCGGGGAACGCTAGCTAGCTAACACGGCTCGCCGGCCCCGTCAACGAACATACAAAGTGCAGACACGCATGGTGAGGAGGAGGAGGGGGGGGGCGCGGAAAAAGGAGCCCAGGGGAGACCCGAACGTGTCCGCCTGCAGCAGCCAGGTCTCCGCTCCTCCGGACGTCGCCACACTCACTCGCTCGACGGCGTGCTAGCTTGTTTTAAAGTGCTCCACTCACAGCGACGTTATTCCGAGGCTTTTTCTTCTTCCCACCCGACTTAGGTCAACCGCCAACCCCCTGGAGCGCTGCGATTGGCTGGCCGCGCTCCGCCACCTGCGCTGCGATTGGTGGACTAGCTCAGGTAGGCGGGGCTTGTCGTAATACGGGTGGTGGGAGGAAATAACACTGAACAGCGTCGCACAGCGAAAAGCACTGTGAAATACTTCGGCTTGTTTACGGCGCGTACACTTTCTGATCGTTACATGTTCTTATTGCTTCACGTGTGTGTGTGTGTGTGTGTGTGTGTGTGTGTGCATATGTATATATGTGCATGTATGTGTATATACAGATATATACAGATAAAAAAATATAAAACATACTAATTATATACTAACATATTATTATTATTATTATCATATATAATAACATTAAGTAACACTTACGATTATTATTATATATTAGATATGTGTTATTTGTTATCATTTGTATGTAATATATATATATGTGTGTGTGT
>CM067482.1:33631587-33660460 GCA_034552555.1 Semaprochilodus insignis | reverse complement strand
CAGGTGTCGTGCCAGACTGTCATGGAGTGACTCAGAATGGCAGCGGGTCATCTTCAGTGACGAGTCCTGTTTTTGTCTTGGTGGAGACGACCAACAAATCAGTGTGTGGAGGCACCGTGGTCAGCACCAAGATGAACAGATGACGTGTCACGCCTCACACGTCCAGAAGACAATTCTTTGACAACTGTGTAGGAGGCAATCAGTTATGATTGCGACACGACCAGTAATGATTACATCTGGCTGAATTGCTATTGCAATGACTTGTTAATTAATAGTATTAGTGTTTGGACAGTAATAGAAGGAGCCTGTAAACTGTTCAAATCAAGTGTAGAATCAGTTGTGTGGTCTCCCAGGTAGGTTTACAATGGGGGCAGTTGTCGGGTGGACATTAGGGAATTATCCTCAATCACCTGAACCAACACGACACAACAGAAGTGCCTTTCAGCAAGGCACCTAACCCCCAACTGCTCCCCAGGCATTGTGGTTAGGGCAGCTCACCACTCTGGGCTCTGGGCGCTGGGCTGTCTGGCCGCTCTGGGTGCTCTAGGCTCTAGATTCTGGATGCTTTGAGCACTGGGTACACTGGGTGGGCAACTTAGCTGCTTGAAACCTGCAGTTGCATAATCCTAGAGCTCACTTCAAACTCAGCTGCATCAGTTGCCAATGTCTCAACTTCATGAGGCAAGTTTATAAAACATCCAATCAAAATGCCATTAAGACATCACTTCAAACCGACTGATTGCACTGCTTAAGTCATGGGCATCTCAACTTGAGATGATTTACTGGGAGATTGAAAAGGAAGTCCTGATTCCGGAAAGGTTTACAACAACGTTTCTTAAAATGAATGTTTCTTCAATAGACTGGCGTAACTAGCCAGCAAGTGCTAACAGCTGTTTAAACTGCTGCTTGTGCCCATGATGTTTTTCATTGATGGCCTCCTGTTATTGGAATCTTGCTTGATTGAACTTAATTTTTGACATGGGGGATCGATGTGGTCCTTGCAGTACTTACAGGACAGAATGACTGAGACATTAAATAAATACACATCAGCCATAACATTACAGCCATCTTATCAGCTCCACTGACCATATAGGACACTCTGTAGTTCTACAGTTCCAGACTGTACTCCATCTGTTTCTCTGTATACTGTATTACCCTGTTCTTCAATGGTCAGGACCCCCACAGGACCACCACAGAGCAGGTATTATGTCACTGTGTGACCTTATAAACTAGCAACTGTGTGACCATGAGACCTAGTAACTGTGTGACCTTGAGAACTTGCCACTGTGTGACCTTGAGAGCTAGTCACTGTGTGACCTTGAGAACTAGTCACTGTGTGACCTTGAGAACTAGTCAATGTGTGACCATTAGACCTAGTCACTGTGTAACCTTGAGAATTAGTCACTATGTGACCTTTAGACCTAGTCACTGTGACGTTGAGACCTAGTGGCTATGTGACCTTGAGAATTAGTCACTATGTGACCTTTAGACCTAGCTACTGTGACCTTGAGAGCTAGTCACTGTGTGACCTTGAGAACTTCCCACTGTGTGACCTTCAGACCTAGTCACTGTGAAATTGAGACCTAGTCACTGTGTGACTAGAAAACTAGTCACTGGGTGACCTTTTGACCTAGTCACTGTGACCTTGAGAGGTAGTCACTGTGTGACCTTGAGAACTTCCCACTGTGTGACCTTCAGACCTAGTCACTGTGAAATTGAGACCTAGTCACTGTGTGATCTAGAAAACTAGTCACTGGGTGACCTTTTGACCTTGTCACTGTGACCTTGAGACCTAGTCACTGTGACCTTGAGAACTAGTCACTGGCTAACCCTGGGACCTAGTCACTGTGTGACCTTTAGAACCCGTCACTGTCTGGCCTTTCTGGTTTAAAGTCCCAAACCATATTCACTGCTTCTGGAGGCCATCCAAGTCCAACTCATAAGCGCTGCTGTCTAAAGATTCGGTCATGTGACAGATCTGCTTCCCAGACGGCATCTCATTAGATCAATATGTCTGAGAGAGGACACACACCGCCGTAATGATGCCCGGGACCTTATCTGGGGTCATCTGTTCTGGACGAGCTGTCCTGGCTCGTGAGCTAACAAAATGCTGGGGGCTTGTTTTCATAGCTTAACAACTTAATCATGCTTGTGAATGTCAGGCATTTACTTTCCTTAAAACGAAAGAATTTCTTTTCATGCTGCCACATAAAGGAGGCCTATAGCGTTCTCATTCACTTTCAACCATTATCAAGCTCATTAAAGCCAATCAATTATTCATGTTCTCCGTCTGCAACGAGAAGAGGAAAGAGAATGCGAAAGAATCCAGGAACCGTGGTAACGCGGCGTCCCGCTCCACAGCTGGCTGGATGGAAACTAATGAAAGGAAAACAAGCCAGCCAGGCATGCTCACCGGTTCTTATTTATTGGGTCATTATATAAAAAGATGGCATATTATGAGCTTCAGATAGTTTTTTATTGGGTGGTGAGAGAGTCTGCGCTCCAAGGTCGACCGGTACTGATCATTATAGGCGGATGACTCATGACTTTTCAATTGGCCGAGTGAAGAACTTTTATGAGGATACTTTTTAGGTTCAGTGTTTCTGAATCAGAAACCGGATTATTAGCCAAGTATGTTGGCAGACACAAGGAATTTAGTTTGGGCAGTTCGTGTCTCTCTAGTACTGATCCAACATACACTTAACTTACTGACAGTCCACGATATACACACCGACTCCACATATACACAATACATACAGACACACTGTACAATATACACTCTACACAGTATACACAATATACAAGCAATCAACAAACTATATATGGACAGATAATATACGGTTTACACATTATATCTAAACACAATATACGGCAGTAGTGTTGAAGTGGAGGCAGTAGTGTTGAGGTAGAGGCGGTAGTGCTGAGGTAGATGCAGTAGTGTTGAGGTAGATGCAGTAGTGTTGAGGTAGAGGCGATAGTGTTGAGGTTGAGGCGGTGGTGTTGAGGTTGAGGCGGTGGTGTTGAGGTAGAGGTGGTTGTGTTGATGTAGGGGCATTAGTGTTGAGGTAGTGCAGGGGTTTTAGTATACATGTATGGGGAAGAAACTGTACTGTATGATCTGGCATGTGAGTGAAACTGGTGAACACGATGGAGGAGCAGGAGTAACTATTATGGAAGCCTGTTTCAGCCAATTAAAGAAAAAAAGGTCATATAGTCATAAATATCAGATAGTAAGTTGTAATTATGAGATTCCAATTCACAATTATAAGAAAATAACTTATAATTTTGAGATAGTAAGTCATAATTATGAGAAAGTAAATTATAATTACGAGATGGTAAGTCATAATTTTGAGATAGTAAGTCATAATTATGAGAAAGTATGTCATAATTATGAGAAAGTAAGTCATAATGTTGAGATAGTAAGTCATAATTATGAGATAGTAAGTCATAATTTTGAGATAGTAAGTCATAATTATGAGAAAGTAAGTCATAATTATGAGATTCCAATTCATAATTATAAGAAAGTAAATTATTATTATGAGATGGTAAGTCATAATTTTGAGATAGTAAGTCATAATTACAAGATAGTAAGTCATAATTTTGAGATAGTAAGTCATAATTATGAGAAAGTCATAATTATGAGATTCCAATTCATAATTATAAGTAAGTTATAATTTTGAGATAGTAAGTTGTAATAACAAGATAGTAAGTCATAATTTTGAGATAGTAAGTCATAATTATGAGATAGTAATCATAATTATGAGAAAGTAAGTCATAATTACGAGATTCCAATTCATAATTATAAGCCATAATTTTGAGATAGTAATCATAATTATGAGACAGTAATCATAATTATGAGATAGTAAGTCATAATTATGAGAAAGTAAGTCATAATTATGAGATTCCAATTCATAATTATAAGTTATAATTTTGAGATAGTAAGTCATAATTTTGAGATAGTAAGTCATAATTTTGAGATAGTAAGTCATAATTATGAGATTCCAATTCATAATTATAAGAACGTAAGTTATAATTTTGAGATAGTAAGTCATAATTTTGAGATGCTAAGTCATCATTTTAAGATGCTAACTCACAATTATGAGATGAGTAAATTATTCCAGGTTCACCTGTTTACAAAGGTTTCTCCAGACTCTTTTATTTACACAGGATCCTCAAAATTCCTCTGTTCATGCCATGTTCTTGTGATTATTCCAGGTTCTTGTGTCTTTTCCAGGTTCTTGTGTCTATTCCAGGTTCTTGTGTTTATTCCAGGTTCTTGTGTTTATACAGGATCTTCAGGATTCTTCTGTCATTCCAGGCTCTTCTGTTTACACAGAATTCACAAGGTGCTTCTGTTTATTCCAGGTTCCTATGTTTACTGATTACATGATTTCCATGAACGCCCAGAAGTCCTCATATGAAGGAGACACCGCTGGCCTTGTACAAACGTGTACAGTTGTGTGAACCTCTAAGCTGTGGTTGGCTTTAGGTGCACGGCTGAAGGAGGAGACATGACGGCACGGTAAAGTAATTATCTCTCCGTTTCAATCAGAGCCGACGTGTGGATACATTCAGCAGCAAACACGGGAAGGGAGAAATCAGAACGACGCCTCGACAAGCCGACACATTAAAGAGACTGCCACACAGACCATGCATTAATGATGAGACTCAGAGTGAGCGGGCGAGCGAGAGAGAGATGATTAGATGATTTACTGATGTCTAATCACATACAAACAGACAAGAAGGAAACAAAGACAGACAGACTCACTATAATCGAGTTAAAGCTCTGTGACCAGGACTTGACCCTTTCAGGAACTCAGCTCGCACTGCAGGCCAACAGAAACAGATTAAACACGTGTAGAAACAGCTGGCAGGCTGACAGACTACTGGAGGGTTAAAACATCTGAAAACATCTGGAGAGACCTTCAGAACAGTTACTCTTCATCTAACAGCTTAGAGGCTTAAAGACTTAACATACACAGAACAAGTTCAATACATATACATCATCCTCCATATCATCGCTGTCCAGAAGTACACAAATACATTATCTCTGAGTTTCTCCATTTATGCTGTCCTGTATCACTGGAGCCCAACAGCTGCACTTACACCGGGTGGAACTTTCAGGATGATTGGACCAACAGACACCGCACTCGGAAAACTCTCTTTACAGTAACTTACACTACAAGCTTCAGAGAGACAGACAGACAGACAGACAGAGATAAAGAAAGACAGATAGACAAAGAGAGAGAGACAGACAGACAGACAGACAGAAAGACAGATAGACAAAGAGAGAAAGAGACAGAGAGACAGACAGACAGACAGACAGACAGAAAGGATGGACATATAGACAAACAGTGTCACTGCAGTGCTGGGAATGATCCACCACCCACATAATACCGGTTCTGTGGAGAAACAGATGAAGCACAGTCTATAAAATGCTCCTATATGATACTAAGTGGACAGACAGAGAGACAGACAGACAGACAGACAGACAGAGAAACAGGCAGACAGAGCAACAGACAGAAAGACAGAGAATCAGGCAGACAGAGAATCAGACAGATGGACGGACAGACAGCGACAGACAGAGAGACAGAAAGACAGAGAGACAGACATTAAAAGAGACAGACAGATAGACAGACAGACAGAGAGACAGCCATTAAAAGAGACAGACAGATAGACAAAGAGAGAGAGAGACAGACAGGCAGACAGAAAGGACAGACATATAGACAAACAGTGTCACTGCAGTGCTGAGAATGATCCACCACCCACATAATACCAGTTCTGTGGAGAAACAGATGAAGCACAGTCTATAAAATGCTCCTGTATGGTACTAAGTGCACAGACAGAGAGACAGACAGACAGAGAGACAGGCAGACAGAGCAACAGACAGAAAGACAGAGAATCAGGCAGACAGAGAGACAGATAGACAGAGAAACAGGCAGACAGAGTGACTGACAGACAGACAGACAGACAGGCAGACAGAGTGACTGACAGACAGACAGACAGACAGGCAGACAGAGTGACAGACAGACAGACAGACAGACAGAGAGACAGACAGACAGACAGGCAGACAGAGTGACAGGCAGACAGACAGACAGAGAGACAGGCAGACAGAGAAACAGGCAGACAGAGTGACAGACAGACAGACAGACAGGCAGGCAGACAGAGTGACAGACAGACAGACAGACAGAGAGACAGGCAGACAGACATACAGGCAGAGAGAGACAGAGAGACAGACAGAGAGATGCATCCAAAACATTCTTGGTTGGTGGACGATTCTCAGTCCAGCAGTGACCCTGAGGTGTCCAGCAGCACTGCTGTGTCTGATCCACTCACACCAGCACAACACACACTAACACACCACCACCACCACGTCAGTGTCACTGCAGTGCTGGGAATGATCCACCACCCACATAGTACCTGCTCTGTGGTGGTCCTGTGGGGGTCCTGACCATTGAAGAACAGGGTAATACAGTACACAGAGAAACAGATGGACTACAGTCTGGAACTGTACAACTACAGAGTGTCCTATACGGTACTAAGTGGACTATCCTGCATATATAGACGGGTGTCAGGATGTACTGAAGAGGAAACTGTGCTAGTGACCGACTGCATTCTAGTAGGAAACTGTTTGTATTGGGCAAAGACAGTAACTTCCAAACAAGCCAGCAAATTAGCCAGGCGACAGGCTGCTAATAACCGAGCTCTCACCTCCTGTCCTCCCTCTCGGTTGTGAAAGAGATCCACGAGACGGTGACATCTCACCCTGCTCACTCTTCAGAAACGGCTAAAAGAGGGGACCTGAAGCGTGCACACTTTCAAGCAGCCCTTAATTACACTCAGCTTTGGGTTCTTCACACCCTGTCAGCCGGGGCTGTGGAGGACAGCAAACGGGGTTTGATAGATGGATTTCAGGCACGGGGTTTTCGGAAGGGGGGGGTGGACTGGCTGCTGCACGATTTCGGCAGCACATCTGCACTCCCGGGCCTGGGTCCAGCACCGCGAGGCAGGGGTGAAGTGTGTGTTTATCCCAGCCTATATTTGGAGGTGAGCAGACAGCAGCTAAACTCATAAATATGTGACAGCACGGCGGCGAGACGGAGAGAGAGAGCGAGGCTTCATACGGTTAAGACCACAGAGGTGTTATCACCTCATCTGTCATGCCAGATGACGGCGTCTTAATAAACCGCCGGGCTCGCTGTGATTACAGGAGGCGAGGCAAGCAGCCTCCGCGAGAGACGGAGCGAGACTGTCACGCCGAGAAAACAAAAATGCCAGCTTATTACAAAGCCCCCTCATCAATACGCTACCAAGGAACCTGACCAAGGACATCACCAGGCACCGCGTACTTCGTCAGGAAGGAACGTTAACACTCGGCACGACATGTCAGAGGAACCTTACCAATGCTTTGCTGGTGCCTGGATCACCCTGCAGGTTATGATAAACCACTACAGATACTTCAGCAACTGCACACCATTCACATGTAAGCCCACCAGACAAAAAATGAGCCCCCTGTACCTGAACCGTACCTACTAGGGTGTAACTCCTCCACCAGCACCAATAACAGCTGTGATTGGATTTGGCATGGACTGGACCAGTTTCTGGATGTAGGCCACATCAATGTTCAGACACTCTTACATCACAGAATTGGTCAGTTGGTCCAGATTTGGTGGATGCCTTCCCTGGCACAATTCCGGGAAGAATTCCCTGTAGACTGGGATTTTAGCCACTGCTGGTAGACCCGTATGACCGTACGCTGCTTCCATACACCTGCAGATTCAGCTACTTCCTTCACACTGTGGTCTTTGGCACGTCCAAATGCAGTCACTATAGCTCCATCATCTTGTGCAGTGCCATCTGCAGGAGCCTGAAGGTACTACCACCTTAAACACTTGTTTGAATGCTGAATAAAAGTGGACTCAAGGCTCTTTGACACCCCCCCCCCCAAAGCCATGTGTAGGACCTGGCATGGAAACGTTTGGGAGGACCTGCGTTAGAGGTCATGTCATTGTAGTTTGTTGATGTTGTTTTACAGCCTCTCGTGATGCAGCACTGAAGTCTCACGCATCACTAGCAGCAGTGCCTAATTGGACCTCTAAGTCAGCTGAAAGCGAGTTAAACTTCAAACAGCAGTGTAAGCACACACTGCGAGAGCTAGGTGAGTCCTCGTGGACGTAAATAACCTCTGCGTCCTGATTTAGATAAATGACTGCCCCCTGCACACTTGTTCTAATACGCCCTTGTTATGCACTAATGGCGTGCTGCTTGTGTAAGTGATATTTGGACTCGGCGTAGGAGCTGACAGAACAATCGCAATAGAACTGCTTTAATACACTGTTTCTGTGTTAATGTGCAGCACACGTTCACCTTACCACACACCCACTTTATTAGAAACACCCAGCTTATACTCCCACTCACTGGCCACTTTATTGGAAACACCTACCTTGTGTTTCCACTCACTGGCCGCTTTATTGGAAACACCTACCTTGTGTTTCCACTCATTGGCCACTTTATTAGAAACACCTATCTTGTACTTCCACAAACTGGCCACTTTATTAGAAACACCTACCTTGTACATCCACTCACTGTCCACTTTATTAGAAACACCTACCTTGTGTTTCCGCTCACTGGCCACTTTATCAGAAACACCTACCTTGTGCTTTCACAAACTGGCCACTTTATTAGAAACACCTACTTTGTGCTTTCACAAACTGGCCACTTTATTAGAAACACCTACTTTGTGCTTCCACTCACTGGCCACTTTATTAGAAACACCTACCACGTGGTTCCACTCACTGGCCACTTTATCAGAAACACCTACCTTGTGCTTTCACAAACCGGCCACTTTCTTAGAAACACCTACCTTGTACTTTCACTTACTGGCCACTTTATTAGAAACACCTACCACGTGGTTCCACTCACTGGCCACTTTATTGGAAACACCTACCTTGTGCTTACACTCACTGGCCAGTTTATCAGAAACACCTACCTTGTGCTTTCACAAACCGGCCACTTTCTTAGAAACACCTACCTTGTACTTCCACTCACTGGCCACTTTATTGGAAACACAATTCTGTTGTTTGTTTACATCATTATTTTCTCTATGCAGGATATTTGAAGTATCACTCTTTAACTTTGCTCATTAACTTTTGCTCAAATGAAACTGACATCCTTCCATCTTTCCGTTCTCTCCTCCTCTTCGCGTGTTTGATATGCAGACTCCTCACTGGCCAGGCTCCTCTTCCGCTGGACTTATTTGATCTCTCTTTCCTTCATTAGGCTGGAAAGTCGGACTAACCGTGTTCCGCCCCACGGCAAACATCCAGGATCCCTTCATCTCGAAGCTGTCTCATAGACAAACAAAAACACATCCTCCCCCCAACCCCACCGCTGAGGTGTGAGCTTCTATAATTATCCCTCCTTAGCTAACACTTTCCCAGTCGCAGGCATGCACGGAGCAGCTACAGCACTTTACTTAATGTCAGGGTGTTTAAGACGTTAATTGAGGGTATTGCTTTGCTTTCCCGAAAAAAGGAAACCGGTGAGTAAGCAGTGCTTAGGTAAACTGCGGCCCACGACTGCAACGAAAGCATGATGCACTACAATTACAGGCAGAGCACGGTGCATGTCCGGGAATGCTGTCTCTCCCACAAATGCACTGTTTAAGCTGAGTCCAAATACTACTCAACAAGCTAAATTAGCAGGTACAAATACCCACAGTCTAGTCCTAGAAACATGCACAATAAACAGGGGATAGCGTGTAGTTACAGAGGAGCAGTGACAAAACCAGGAGTCAAGCGCTGTCAGCTGGCGGACTCCTGGGCTTTGTAGGCCTGCAGGGAAGGTGTAATCACCTCTGGCAGCTGTCTGCAGGTTTAGATCACTATTTATGTAAAGCTACAGAATGTAAGATGTGGGGATTTGGAGACCTCTCTGGTGGAAATGTGTAACTGCAGGCAATAAAGAAAAGCAATAGGTCACATTCACCAGCCCCTTCATTTACACTAAACCCTAACCCCTACATTTACACTAAACCTCTAACCCCTATATTTACACTAAACCCTAACCCCTACATTTACACTAAACCCTAACCCCTACATTTACACTAAACCCTAACCCCTACATTTACACTACACCCTAACCCCTACATTTACACTAAACCCCTAACATCTACATTTACACTAAACCCTAACACCTACATTTACACTAAACCCTAATCCCTACATTTACACTAAACCTCTAACCCCTATATTTACACTAAACCCTAACCCTTACATTTACACTACACCTAACCCCTACATTTACACTAAACCCTAACCCCTACATTTACACTACACCCTAACCCCTACATTTACACTAAACCCCTAACATCTACATATACACTAAACCTCTAACCCCTACATTTACACTAAACCCCTAACATCTACATATACACTAAANCCTAAGCCCTACGTTTACACTAAACCCTAACCCCCACATTTACACTAAACCCTATGCCCTATGTTTGCACTAAACCCTAACCCCCACATTTACACTAAACCCTATGCCCTATGTTTGCACTAAACCCTAACCCCTGCATTTACACTAAACCCCTAACCCCTACATTTACACTAAACCCTATGCCCTATGTTTGCACTAAACCCTAACCCCTACATTTACACAAAACCCTAAGCCCTACATTTACACTAAACCCTAACCCCTACGTTTACACTAAACCCTAACCCCTACATTTACAATAGACCCTAACCTCTACATTTACACTAAACCCCTAACCCCTACATTTACAATAGACCCTAACCTCTGCATTTACAATAGACCCTAACCTCTGCATTTACACTAAACCCTAACCCCTACATTTACACTAAACCCTAACCCCTACGTTTACATAAAACCCTAAGCCCTACATTTACACTAAACCCTAACCCCTACATTTACACTAAACCCCTAACCCCTACATTTACATAAAACCCTAACCCCTACATTTACACTAAACCCCTAACCCCTACATTTACATAAAACCCTAAGCCCTACATTTACACTAAACCCTAACCCCTACATTTATACTAAACCCTAACCCCTACATTTACAATAGACCCTAACCTCTACATTTACACTAAACCCCTAACCCCTACATTTACAATAGACCCTAATCTCTGCATTTACAATAGACCCTAACCTCTGCATTTACACTAAACCCTAACCCCTACATTTACACTAAACCCTAACCCCTACGTTTACATAAAACCCTAAGCCCTACATTTACACTAAGCACTAACAAAAGGTTTTGTCTCCAGTTAGTTCCAGTCTGGATATTTATAATCGCTGCTAGACGCTGGAAAGAGAAGCGTTTATTAGCTTTAAGCTCAAACGGAGTGAATCACTAATGTGGTGGAAAATGATTTGTCAAAAGCAATTGTGAAAACTCTTATATCTGACCTGTTCTGTCAAAGTCCTCCAGCTTGAAGTGCTCTTTGCAGAGCACAGAGGACTCACTGGCGGAGAAAACTCCCTTTCTTCCCCACTGCCTCCTTAGCTCTTTCTCTCTTTGGAAGCCTTCAAAGTGTGAGAGAAGTTAGCCAACCAGCTAACTACAGTCAGATTTAACATATGTCAGTCAGTCAGCCCACATGAGTAGCTTGTCATAAAACTCGGTTTGGAGAAAAACAGCAATATAGATGAAAAGTTGTCCGGACAAACTCACAGTGGCCAACGTGGCATCTATGTGTATATGTCTACAGATTTGGCCAACAGAGTAGGACTTTTATCTGTCCTTCTCTCAGAAGGAGGTGTGGGATTGCAGTGCTGTTGGGAAGGAAGATAAAGGATACCAGGAACAATAAATGATGATAAGACTGATATGATTTAGACTGAATGATTTAGACTGATATGATCAATATTTATTGAGCTACACATACAGAAGTAGTGTCTCTCAGTATGGAGTCGGGCCGCCGTGTTTCCTAACCCAACATGCCAGACGTCTCGGCATGGACCTGTAGAGGTTCCTAATGGTGTCCTGTGATAATCCATCCCAGGCAGCTTGAATATTCTCACACAGGTGCGGTAGGGGTGGAGGTGGAGTGACACCAGACCTATTGGACATGTGACGCATGACAACAAACCATTCATCTTGGTGCTGACCACGGTGCCTACACACACAGATTCGTGACAAAAGCGGGACTCGTCACTGAAGTCACTCTGAATGTCTGCAGTTCTGGCTGTTGGGTTAGTCAGGTACAGGGATAAAGCCCGTCCTTGCTTACGTCATATGTGCGGCCGAGCATGAATCATTGGCATATCTCACAATGTAAAACCTACCCACCAAGTTTCATTCCTGTCGGTTGATTCCTTCTGGGTGCGGCTATTTGTGCAACTACTCTTTTGGCGATAAGTGTACAAGCTAGTAATCAACTACAAATGAAGTTGGTGCTGAGATAAAATCAGTGACTGCAAATTCTCATTATGAGAATTCACAGTCGCATATAAGGTAGCTTTTTGTAGCTCCCCTAACATCTCAGTCCAGGCCTTCAGTAGACCAGGCCTTTAGAGCTTATCCACCGGTTAAGTCAAGGTGGGAATTTGACTTAATTGCATGACTATCGAGCAGAGATCCACATTCAGATTTGTGCTTTGATCAAAATATGCGACATAACGGCCAAAAAACCAAAGGAAAGCTAATTACATTGTCTGTCGCGGGGGACAGTCTGTTAACAAGAAAAGACTTATGGGGTCAAAGGTGTAATAAGAGAGGCTGGGCAGCAGCTCTTGTTTGTGGATATTGGAGTGGCCCCTGTGGCCATGGCTGTCGAAAGCAGGGAGCAGGCCTCTCCTAATCAGGACGTGATGAGTGAGGCTATCTCGGGTTGACCTTCTCGCTGTCAGATCAAAGGGGCTAAGGGGCCGTGAAGAGGACAGAGTGAGTCTCATCCTGGACTAAACACTATGCACCCACAGCAGACGACAGCCTCCTAAAGAAGCCTCGTGTTTCTAGTACTTGCTGGCCTTATTATGGCATTCTTTACCTTATTTGAAATCATTGAAAAGTGACTTCACGCTGTGAGTGATACGCTCGATGGCCAAAAGTATGTGGAGGCTTGACCGTCACACCCATTTGAGCTTGCTGGACATCCCATTCCAAAACCATGGGCACTAATATGGAGCTGCCCCCCTTTGTGTCTTTAACAGCCTCCAGTCTTCTGGGGGTTTGTGCCCATTCAGTCTAAAGAGCTTTTGTGAGGTCAGGCAATGATGTTGGGCGAGAAGAGGTCTGGCTTACAATCAACGTTCCAGTTCATCCCAAAGGTGTTCAGTGGGGTTGAGGTCAAGGCCCTGTGCAGGCCATTGAAGGTCCTCCACACCAAACTCTTAATGGAGGTGGCTGTGTTAAAAGGGTGCCTAGTCATGCTGGAAGAGGAAAGGGATCTTCCCTAAACGGAAGCATATAACTGTGTAAATTGTATTTGTGTGCTGTAGCATTAACATCACCCTTCACTGGAACTAAGGAGCCCAAACCCTGAACATGCCCTAGACCATTATCTCCCCTCCACCAAACTTTACTGTTGGCACTCCGGTAGGTAGCATTCTCCTGGATTCATCCACCAAACCAAGATTCCTCCATCAGACTGCTTCCAGAGAGTGAAGCGTGATTCATCACTCCAGAGAACACGTTTCCACTGCTCCAGAATCCAGTGGCAGTTGGCGCTCGGCATTGATCTTAGGCTTGTGTGCAGCTGCTTGGCCATGGAGACCCATTTCTATGTGGAGTTTGCATTCTCTACCACTTATGGCTGAACTGTTGTAGCACTCACAGTAGTCCAGGGCAGCTCTAGCAGTTCAGCGGTTTCATAAACTGTCTTGCAAATGTGGCATCCAATGACTGTGTTGCTGAGCTCTATAGTCTGCCGGTGATTGTCTATGGAGGTTGCATGACTATACCCTTGATCTTATACGCCTGGTAGCAATGAGTGTTTTGGCCATCTAGTTTATCTTGGGTAAGAAGACTGTGGTTTTCACTATTCTGAGCAGCAGCTTTCACTTGGCATGAGTTGAGAATTTCCAGGTATTCCAGATTGTCTCTACTTCCAATCTCCAAAAAAGAAGCCAACATGAAAAAATACACCCCCTCCCCCCCCACCTCCAAAATCTCAGTCTCACCCTTGCATACAGTCCACCTCAAGCTATCAATCTACACAGCGAAAAAGTATTAGCAAGCATTTGCGAAGGTGTCATCTTGAAGAGCGCGCGATGCACCCTCAAGCCCTGACAAGGTGAGGTTTTTGCCAAAAGCAACTTTCCCAAAATGACTCCCCTCTCAGACTAATTGAATGACTCATTCGCACCTCGTCGCATCTGCCGGTTTCCTCATTCTTCCCCGCTTTTATTAAATCAGGAAGAACAGAAAAAAGAAAAAGCTGGAGTTGTGAGGCTACAGCATCGCTCTTTCTTCAGAGAAAATGAAACGGGTTGACTTTCAGACTCACTGCGCGGCATGTCAAAGAGCTCTCGAGCTCTATCAAACGCCGCTTCTATATTTGAGTAGCTTCAAAAAGAATGTGGGAGAAGTTCTGACTTTGCTTTCTCCGCGAGTCTCTGTCTCTTCGAGTGATTAGAACTTCAGCGCAGTTTCCTTGTACGCTTCCCTTGATACAGAATGCTAAGGTGAGCGTCTATACAAACGGGGAAGTAGCTCCGGAAAGAAGCAAGGCTTTATAACAATGTCATTCTCCAGGTAGTTTAACGTCACTCGCTCGGAAGCGTGACTAGATCAAGCTGATTTCCATGGGAAGTTTTTTGGGGGTGGTTCCAGACTGAAGTTTCGGAAGAGTGCTCTGCAGAGGAGCTCCCGATTGTCAAGCTTAGTCATGCCGTTTCTGGGCATCCGGCTTCCTTTCCTTGCTTGTCTTCTTGCTTTAACTTCTCCTTCCTGTTTTGCTGTGTACAACATTCCGAGGAGAAAAGGTCTCACCGGACTGACTCACCATTGTTCCATAAAAATAAGAAGTGGACATTTCATCTGTCCATCAACTCGACTCATCTGTCATGTCCAGGAATGTAGGGGTGGAAAACAAAAGAGGTGGGTAAACCGTACCCAAGTGAACCCCAAGTGCAGACCAACAGACAACTATATGCATGATGTCAGTGATGGCTGGTCATAGTAATGGTAATTGTGGCATGCGGAAATGTTCTTAGATGGCTCATTAGGCCTCAACAACTGTCATTACACTCACTGATCAATCGAGCTTGCGCACAAAGGAAACTGACGTCTGCATTTACACTAGTGAACACACACACAGTAGGTGGCAGTGAGCACACTTGCCCAGAGCTATGGGTAGCCCTATCCACGGCACCTGGGGAGCGGTTGGGGATTATAATCACCAACCAGAAAATTAGCATGTAAGTTTTAGCTTAGTACAACAAAGATATTACCAAATTATTAATCACTTATTACCAATATGTAAAGTAGGGTGCTAAAGTCAGCCTGAAAGAGTGCAAACGTGTGTATGTGTGTTGGCGAGGTGATGCCGATCATTGATACTAATTTTTAGGTAAGGCCAATCCTTCTCTGAGTAGCGAGTTTTTAGGGCTATTTTTTTGTTTGCACACAGAAGAATTTAACTCATCCGTGAAGTGAAACACCCACAAACACGCACACTAGTGAACACACACACACACACTAGGGGGAAAGTTAGCACACTATCCACCTATCCACAGGGCCCGGGGAGCAGCTGGGGGGTAGGTGCCTTGCTCAAGGGCACTTCAGTCGTTACTGATGATTCAGGGAATCGAACCAGCAACCCTCCGTTCACAAGGCTGGTTCCCTAACCTCCAGCCCATGACTGCCCCCCTACTTATTATGGGAAACTGTAGGAGTGCCGGATCGTTGTTCTGCCGGTCGCCAGTTCACTCTCCCCTTATAAGCAAAGACGAACGGAACAGAGGTAGTAACAATGGGAATGGCAGGGAAAGGTAGGTGGATGAGAGCCTGTGGGCAGAAATAGGGGGCGCTGGATGAGTGTAAAGAAGCGTTAGGCAGTACCAACACAACTTGGTTTAAAGGTGCAAATGTCTGGTGGAAGCCAATGACCTGGTAGAAATCTTGGGGTGGCATCTGGTGTGGCCAGTCAGAAATACCATGGAAGATGTTAGCTAGCTAAGCTGGAAGTCCTGCTTCGTGACACAGGCCTCTGGTCATATCTACCGCCATCAAAACATCCTCAACAAGAGCACAAACTGCATGTGTAACCGGCCTGTTTCTGCTTGCCGAGCTCACTCTGCGCTGTGTGGAAAAACGGCTCAGGAGTCAGGACTGTCGCCTTCTTCATTTATTTCTGTTTTGTAAAAGACAATATGGTTCGTCATTGCTTGCGAGGAGGCCACCCGAGAATCCTCTCCCTCCAACTCGCAGTGCAGACTGAGGCAGATAGTTTTACAAAATGCCGTGAAACTCGTAAGAGATTTACAGAAACACACAGAAGACGTTTTACAATGCACCACTGCTTTACAAAACACATCCTCCATTTTCTATGAGCATAGCACACATGAAGAGGCGACATTTTGGGTTGTCTTTGTTTAAACACTCCCCCCTTCTGTACGAAGGACGGTAAAACTAAATAAAACGGCGAATCTGTTTTGTAAAAGACAATATGGTTCATCATTGCTTGCGAGGAGGCCACCCGAGAATCCTGAGACCATACAAGAAAACACATTATCAGTATTTTAGTTTTTACCCAGTGTGGAATCTACTGCTACAGCTAGCGAGTTAGCTAGAAACACCACCTCCTCACTCGACAGAGACACGCTTTTACAAGAACAGGACAAAATAAAACATAGTCTAAAATACACAGCACAGTTTTAAAACCAAAACCGGGGGCTTTTTATGAACATTCATCACAGAATATTGTGTTTAATTCTGATTTTTACTACTCAGCTTTACTCTACGTACCTCTCCCTCCAACTCTCAATGCAGACTGAGGGAGAGAACGCGCGAACCTGAGAGTCACGTACATCTCTTAAAGAGACAGTGCCGTTTTTTAACAAAACCATTCCCCATAAGATTTTAACTATTTTTAACACATTTTAACTATTTTAAACACATTTTAACTGTTTTTAAACACGTTTTTAACACAAGAGATAATATATATATATATATATATGTTACACATTGTAAGTTATAAAACATTTTTCCTAGAGCAGATTTATATAAAACAAAATAAAATTTAAAATTTAAAATAAAACAAAATAACATTTTATATCTGCTACACATGCATTTGCAAAAATGCGCAAGAGTACGCAACCACTCGGTGAACGTGATTGAAGTGTATGCACTCAGCATGTCCGGCCCTGCAGGACCCAGCATTAACAGAAACCCTTCATAGTGATGTGCTGTGACTTTCCAATCCACAAGGTAGCTGCCTTAATCAGACCTCTCTGTTCCAGACTTTTCATCCGTATGTGCACTGTACCTCCTTGTCATGCCGCACGCAATCGCATCCTGCTAAATCAAAGAGATGAAGCGGGGGATCTATCAAGTGGATAGAGAAATGACAGAAAGGGAAAGAGAGATCTTTTAAAAGTAAGCTCCAGTCATTCGTCAGACCTCGTCCTCAGTCGGCTACCTTCTCCACACGTCCCCGGCGAATCCGCTTTGCATGTCAATGTGCTGCGGGGGAGGCAGCGGCGTGATGCCGAGCGGGAAGGAAAAAAAAAAACATGCTGATTATAGATGACTCCAGGCCCTTCTGATTGCCTGTCTGTAACCACATCAATCACACGTTTACTCATGAAAACGCTGATGCACTTCACCCTCCGGTAACTAATTCGGGCTTGGGAGATTTCAAACGATGCCAAGAAGCACAGCTTCGGAGCGGCAGGCGAGAGTTGGGGCGAGAGGCAGCTAATTTGATTTTAAAGCTGTGCAGTACTCTCTGAAGTGTGTGTGTGAATGTGTCGGGGGTGGAGGGGTGGGTGTAAAGGTGGTTATGCTGGAATATGCTGGCACCTCACCCTCTTTTTTCCTGTTCGAACTCCTTCCGTTATGTAGTGACTGACTAATAACAGCAGGGCAGGAAGCAGGACCAGGAGATGCAGTCCACCCCAAACCGTCACAGTCTTGTGGGGGCATTGCATAGACCTGAACAAATTTTCTGGAGACCTACCCAGACCGTAACCAGAACTACTACTAGCCTAACCGTAGATGAACGCTCCCCACAATGTGAGTATGTATGAACAAGTTTGGGTAGACCCGCTCAATTTCGGTAATGATTGAAACGGTAGACCTACAAGCTGTGTACAGTTTCATTTGGGTATCTGAACCTTACAGAAATCTGAATACGCTCCTCAAAGATAGCTTTGGATGATATTTCTGAACTGCCTCTTGGTAAGACAATTACAGTGTGTTCAGTTACATAACTGTTCTTGAAAGCGGTCAGCCAGGTCTACATCTAACTCAATCCAAGGTCTGGGTGGTAGGTGAAGTGGCTGGAGAGGCTGGTCCTCATAAAGCAGCTGATTTGATAGACATATTGAACAACTGCAAATTGCATATCCATGCTTGACCAGTAGCATTTGCTTCTTAGTTAGCTTTTGGTGTTAACTTTGACTTGATGTGTCTCATGTGTAATTGTCAGTGCTTGTCTCACCTTTTTGGGCAGCTGGTAAAACAATTACGTGTCTTGCAGAATCAATCTATTTTAAGTTGACCATTCATCTTTGGACCTGTCGTTTGAGGCTGTAGTCCTTCCAGTGTCGGAGTTTATTGGAGCCAATTTCCGATTTCAGCACTTGGCATCAGTTTTTGGAATGTGTGGTCCTTATAGTAGGTATACTCTTTCAGTTCTTGACTCAGAATTTAGCAGGAATGTTAAAATAATAAAACGTAGGCTTTCTATATGGGGTTCTATGTAACCTATGTCCTCAAACTAAGGAAGTCCGAATAAATTAGGAATCTGCAACATTTGCTTTGCCTGGTGAAGGAATTTCTTGGTTTAAGGAAAATAACACTACATTTTGACAGTATGTTTTCTGGATTGTATATAGAAGAAGAAGTAGTAAATAAGAATAGTACTATCACAGATGACAGTAAAATTACAATATTATGTGTATAGTATTGTTTCTTCTATCTTAAATTACATACAAATTGAAATGCAGATGGTGCGGTAGGGGTGGAGGTGGAGTGACAAGTTCTTCTGGACATGTGATGCGTGATAACAAACCGTTCATCTTGGTGCTGACCACGGTGCCTCCACACACAGATTCGTTGGTTGTCTCCACCAAGACAAAAGCGGGACTCATCACTGAAGATGACCCGCTGTCATTCTGAGTCACTCCATGACAGTCTGGCACGACACCATTGCAGTCTTTGGTGACGTTGACGTGGTGTTAAGGACAGTCGTTGTAACGGTCTGTGTGCACGTAGTCCTGCGTGGTGCAGACGTCTGCCAATGGCGCTGCACTAACAGGATGACTACTGGAGGACATCACTGCTCACTGAATGTCTGCAATCGTGGCTGCTGTGGGACAGTCAGGTACTGCGATAAGGCCCGTCCTTGCTTACATCACATGAACGGCCGAAACTTGAATCATTTGCATGTCTCACAGTGTCAAACCTACCCACCAAGTTTCATTCCTGTGGGTTGATTCCATCTGGGTGCAGATATTTGTGCAGCTATTCTTTTGAAGATGAGAGTATAAAGGGTCATGTCTACACTAATCATTTAATGTTTTTTTCTCTGTAAATCGTATTAGATTTCTAAACTGTGTGTAATGCATGTGTTTGCTGTGAAGCTACACCCAGGACATTCAGGACATTTGGGTGATTCCATTTCTGACTTTCCCTATATGGTTGCATCTGTCATTGTCCTGTTGTGTTGTTTCTATTGCCGGCAACTAACCAACTATTTATGTGTTGAAGCCTATATAACCACAAATATGTCAATGGATGTTTGGGTCAGTTTGTCTGTAAGATTGATTCTACAGGCATCTGGCTCGCTGGCGTGATATGGGCTTGGATTCCACACTGGAATGTGCTCAGTCTTCTAATCATAGCCGTTTCTGGAATCCATGTATAGATAAGCAGACACTGCAAATGGTCAGTTTGTAGTGTAAACTTGCTTCCCCATAACGTTTTACTGTCCACACACATCCAAGTGCTTCTTGTACAGTTTGTACCTTTTTTGTGTCCTACTGGGCTAGCATTGCTAATAGCCACCGTTTGCACATCTATCCTGAAGTAGGTAAGACATGATTCACTCAGCAATGCACTTTTCATTTTCTCTAAAGTCCTTTCCCATTGTGTTCCTTGCGCTGTCAGCTTCCTGAGTGGCTCTGATGTGCTTGCAAAATCTGAAATGAATTCCATCAGAAAACCACACATTCTTGAAGACGACCAAAACTGTGCCACATTCTCAGGTCGGCAGGGGGGGCTTTAAAAATGGCCTCCACTTTCTTTGGATCAGGCTTAATTCCTTCTGCTCAGAGAAGACCAGGTGTCCGAAAACACGTCAATCCTTTCTATGCCTTGTTTCCACCTCAACTTCCCTTTCCACATACAAGACCAAGTCGTCTAAATACCTCTTGGCATTCCACACAATACTGAGAGCCCGCGGCCATCTGAATCATCTCTGGAGCACTTGACAATCCAAAGGGAATCCTTATGAATTGATAGCAGCCTCTGAAAGTAGTCAACTATCTAGCTTCAGGGTAGATCTCAATTCAGGGTGGATCAACTCAATTTGCCAAAACCCTTTTCAAGGTTTGAGTTCAGCAAACATTATGTTTGCTCTTACTGTCAAGTCCTGTTAATAGTCAGAACAGGATGTTCTTCGTGAATCATGGCATCGTTCGTCAGTCTTAGGTAAAGACAGGTCTTATTTCTTTAGTGTGTCTTCATTGGGAATTAGCAGGATATTCAAAACCCCATTCAGATCCCTCATTCACATCCTCAGTTATTCCATCTTCCAGCAACTTCCTGATTTATGGTCACCATCACTGGATATGGTACACATCTCATTGGTTCTCATTGGTCTAATGGTTCTTCCACAGTAGATTTGTGACTAGATCCTAGATCTGCGGTCTGCAAATCTGGACCTTGAATCCAGTTTCCAGTTCTGGATGTAGTCTTTGGTAGGTGTGACACTAGATGGTCAATCAGGTACATCAATGCTTCCCTTAATCTCTAGTGAGAACTAAATCTGGGAAACTGGGTTCAAGGTCCAGATTTGAAGACCTGGGTGCTAGACCTTCACACAGTAATATGAACTCTTGTGCAAAGAGCAAGCAGTGCAAACCTTTCACTGTACTGGTCCACAGCATGTACACTATCAGTATCTTTAGGTTAAAGCACAGCTTTCTGCCTAGCAATGCTTCAGCATTTCCTTTGATCATATACATTTCATCATTAGTCTCATTGCTTTGCTATTTTAGTTGCACTTCAAAGTAACCACTGAATCAAAGTAATGCACTGAGGGGGTTGGCATGTATGCAGGCATTCTGTTGTGCATATGTTCCCATATGAGGTTTCATCCATTTCCTGTGTCTAGGACCATGTTCACTATACAGCTCTGGAAATAAATAAGAGACCACTCCTGTTTCTTCTTCAATCAGCATCTCCACATGTACAGCAGGTTCTTAGTGAGGAACAGAAGGTTGGGTTCTAGCTTCACTGGCAGATACAGTGAGCGTCTGGTTCATAAGGACAAGGTCAAGCAGTAAACACACAGGACAACACAGCTACAGACTGGCAGAGGGCCAAAACCCCTCTCTACTGACCGTGATGAGCGCCACCTCATTCCAATGTCCCTTAACCACCGTAAGATGACCTCAAGTGACCTACAGGAAGACTGGCGAGCGGTGGCTGGGGTGACATGCACAGCGAGCATGGTTCTAAAAACAGGCTTCTGGAGGGTCATTAGTGATTTTCTAAATAAACAGATCTAAATACAATATTTGATCTGGAATTTGGGAGACGTGTTTCCAGTAGGGTATAGAATCAAACAGAACTGCTCATTTTGGTCCAACACAAACCCAGAAACTGTACAACTAGAGGAACTGATCATTTTCAGGTGGTGAAATTTTTCCAGAGCTGTATATCCATTGACTGTTTCTTTGTCATCTGTATCAATACAATAGGCAAACGCTTCAGAGTCTGATGATGGCTCATTGGCTAGGTTCCAACATCGGGTAAAAGTGGCCCAAATCTGAACCTTGTCTTTGTATTTGACACAGATGTGTATCTGTGTGGCAGTGTGAGCTGCATAAAACACACTGAATCTGATTTGTTCACTTCAGATTTGGGGCACTTTCATATATGGTACTAAATCTATGGTACTGAAATATCTGGTATTCATGTGACTTGTAGGTCAATCCAACTCCACACCCCTAACTTTGCAAATGATGAAGCCACATAAACATTTGGGCTGTACAAACGAAACTTTACGCCATTTATTGCAACTACTCTGTGCTGGAAGAGCTTCTGAATACAGTCATAGGTGGCCAAAGCTGCCGTGTCTGGTCCAGAACGCAGCAGCTCGACTCATCTTCAATCTTCCAAAGTTCACCCATGTGACTCCACTGCTGCGCTCCCTTCATTGGCTTCCTGTAGCTGCCCGCATCAGATTCAAAACTCTGACGCTCGCCTACAAAGCCAAGAACGGACCAGCCCCTCCCTCCGTATGGCAATGGTGAAGAGTCGATCTGTACCTCGAGCCCTTCGAGCTTCAAGTACAGCTAGACTCGAACCGCCATCCCTGAAGTCTCATGGAAGACAAGCGACCAGACTCTTCTCTGTCCTGGCTCCCAGATGGTGGAATGAACTCCCACTGGGCGTCCGAACAGCGGAGTCTCTCGCAGTCTTCAAACGCAGACTGAAGACCCATCTCTTAATAACGCACTTAAGTGAGTAAGCACTAGTAGAGGTGTAAGTTGTGTGTATGTACTTGTGTTGTGTTGCACTTATAATGACCTTATAAATGACCTTTTCTTTTCTATAGGTGTGAGCACTGGGCTGGGGTTGCCAGGTAGTGCTCTTTTTGCTCTATATGTGTGTATTGATCTATCTAGGTATCAGCACTGGCCCCCTGTTCGGGCAGTGTCCGAGCTCATGGTGAGTTTTAGGCTCTGAACTTCCTGTACTAGCTGGAATATTATCCAATGGAACACTAATCACGGTTGTAAGTCGCTCTGGATAAGAGCGTTGGCTAAATGCCTTAAATGTAAAATGTAAATGTAAATGGATCAAAGAATTAGAATTAAGAACCATTTGTGTTTGCACACAGAGGATTTTGACCTCATTCGCATTCTCAATCACATTCACACACACTAGTGAACAAACACACTAGGGGGCAGTGAGCACACTTGCCCAGAGTGGTGGGCAGCCCCTATCCATGGCACCCAGGGAGCAGTTCGGGGTTATGTGCCTTGCTTCGGTCAGTTCAGGAAATCGAACCGGCAACTTTCCTTTGCCTTTGCCTAACCTCCAGCCCATGTCCTAAGTTACCCTAAAGTTCAAGTTGTAGTTTAAACAAACCAAAGACTTGAGCCAAAGATGTGGCCATAACTGGATAACGTGCCGTTTTTACAGAGAGCTGGAACGTGTTCTGGGTGATAAGCTCAGCTGTCAGTAATTGGAACTTTGTGCTCGTTCTGTGATGCTGGTGAAGATGTAACTGAAACCCCTGGGAGAGGATCTGCATCCATCAGCAGTCAGGATTGTTTACATGTTCTTTTGCACATGCGGGTCAGTTTAGGAGCTGATCTGTTCAGAATAGCCTAACAAGAAAATGAGACTTGGTGAGAAATCAGGACTTGGGTCACCTTTACTAACAGTGTAAAAGTGGCTATTTAATGGTCTTACTGGTGTCTTATTAGATTTTGACTTTATTCTTTGTTTTACTCAGATGCTTTGCATTTTCTTTGTACAGTCTGGCCTATATTGTACTACAGCCTGGTCTATATTGTTGTACCGTCTGGCCTATATTGCACACTCTAGCCTATGTTGTTGTACTGTCTGGCCTATAGTGTTTTACAGTCTGGCCTTTATACTTGTACAGTCCAGGTTATATTGTTCAATAATTTGGCCTATATTGTTCTACAGTCTGGTCTATATTGTTCTACTGTCTGGTTTATATTGTTCTACTGTCTGGTTTATATTGTTCTACAGTCTGGTTTATATT
Source organism: Semaprochilodus insignis (assembly GCA_034552555.1). Lineage (NCBI taxonomy): Eukaryota > Metazoa > Chordata > Actinopteri > Characiformes > Prochilodontidae > Semaprochilodus > Semaprochilodus insignis. The sequence continues at coordinate 33,636,296 of CM067482.1, read as the reverse complement.
GTTCTACAGTCTGGTCTATATTGTTCTACAGTCTGGTTTATATTGTTCTACAGTCTGGTCTATATTGTTCTACAGTCTGGTCTATATTGTTCTACAGTCTGGTCTATATTGTTCTACAGTCTTGCCTATATCGATTACATAATTAGTGTCATTGTCATTATTATAGAAAGCAGTGGAGTGATTAGAATCAACTAGAGTACCAGAGAACTAGAATCAAAGATCGAATCTCTGGAGAGAGGCTGAGTAGAATCTCGAGTCTATGGAGTATGAGTATCTGGGATATGATCCCAAGTCAAGTCTCAGGGGTCTGAGTTAAGTCTTGAGTCTCTAGGTGTGAGTCTGACTCAAGTCTTCAATACCTAAACAGTGAGTCAAGTCTCTGGGGTGTGAGTAAGAAATGAGTCCTAAATCTCTCGGGTACAAGCCCAAGTCTAGATTTTGGTGTATGAGCCCAAGTCCTGTCCCAGAGTCTTGAATCTCTAGAGTAGAGGAAGACCTAAAATCCTTGCAAAAGCTCACTGAGGAATGTTATTATTAAACCGTTATTCATTACCGGATGCTCATTTTATACCCAAGTATGATTGTATCACCTTTATAAGATGTTTTATGGACATTTCACAAAGTTCCTCATCTTAAAACTCAATTGCTTTGGAGCATGTTATATGCTTTAATGAAGGTATGCTCACAAAAAAAGGACAAATTTGAAAACGTAAAACTTTAAATATCTTGTTTTTATAGTGGTTTCATTTTTGGGAATTGGGTTAGTAGTACAAAAAATACTCTCTAGAAAACCAACCTGACCCAAGCCTGATGTTGGGCTTGGAAAAACTAGATATTTTGTTGGGTGTCATTGTGCTCAGGTTGGGTTGTGGATCTCTAGTGCATCCATCTGATTAGCCTAGCAGGGGTGTCACTTCAATATTGTCTTATATCAGAAATGGGAGAGTATGACAGGGGTACAGTGGCACCATTGTGAGCCCATTTTGTGGCGATGCAGACACTTCAATTATGCTGTCAGGGCCTCCTTAGTCAGTGGCAGCTTAAATAAGCAGGTGTAACCCTCATCTGAATGAGGCCGGTCCTTTGTGTTTAGCTGGCTGTTTCTCTCTCTGATGAGAATGTTAAGCCACACAGAGCCGGCAGGCACGGGGAAACTCATTTTCTCCACAAACAGTTTGCCGGGGGCCCGGCGAGCTTGTGTTTCGCAGGCTCGGAGGCTTAAATTTCACTCCTCTTTATCGCGACGTTTCTCTAAGATAGCACCTAGCAGGACGCTCGTTGTAAAATCCCCCAAGGCAAAAGCAACCAATCATTCTCCCCCAGAGAGACCGAGCTGGATGCCAAGCGAAACAGGAATTAGACTTTGAAAGTAATAGATATTCTGGGTTACACTATATGTATTTGATGTATGAACACTATCAAAATCAGGAGGGTTAAGGCAAAACAACAGGCCAACATGAGAACCAGAGACACCCAGAAACCGAGAGACGAGGGAACAGATGCAATTACGCACAAGCACAGACACAAAGGAACCGACAGGAACTACAAAACTAGAGATGTTTCCAAACCAGTCCCTGCTTGAGTCTCTGGGGTGCAAGTCCATTTCAAGTTTCGAATATCTGGGTTGTGAGTTCAAGTGTGCTTTGTCTCTGGTGTAAGACTCACAAAAGAGCCTCAAGTCTCTGAGGTGCGAGTCATGTCTTGAGTCTCTGGGTGCAAATTTGAGTCAAGTCTTGAATATCTGGAGTTCGGGTCAAGTGTTGATTCTCCAAGTTCAAGTCTGAATTGAGTCTTGTGCCTCTATGGAAAAAGTCAGAGTTTAGTCTCCAGTCTCTAAACTCTTGAGATTATAGGGTGCAAGTCTGAGTCAAGAGTCTNGTCTCTAGACTCTTGAGATTATAGGGTGCAAGTCTGAGTCAAGAGTCTCTTAGGTGCAAGTCAAGTCTCGAGTCTCTGGGTGTGATTCTGACTCAAGTCTCGAATCTCTGGGGTTCAAGTCGAGATTTGAGTCTCTAAGCTGTGGCTGAGCAGAGTCTTGTATCTCTGGGGTAAGACTCTGAGTCTTATGAGTATGAGCGTGAGTCAAGTCTCAGGGGTGCAGGTCTGAGTTGAGTCCTGAATCTCAGGGGTGCTAGTCTGAGTTTCAAGTCTCTGGGTTCCGAGTCAGAAAATAGTCTCTAGGGTGGAACTGAGCAGAGTCTCAAGTCTTGTGCCTCTTGAGCCAGAGTCGAGTCTTGAATCTCTATGATGTGGCTGAGCAGAGGCTCAAGTCTTTGGGATATGAGCCCAAGTCAAGTCTCAGGGGTCTGAGTTGAGACTTGAGTCTCTGGGTGTGAGTCTGACTCAAGTCTTAAATACCTAAGCAGCGAGTCTGAGTCACATCTCTGTGGGGTGAGTAAGAAATGAGTCTTGAGTCTCCGGGGTGTGAGCCCAAGTCTAGTCTCTCTGGTACAAGCCTGAGTCAAGTCTCACAGGTTTGAGTCTTGAATATCTAGTATGAGCCCAAGTGTGAGTCGAGTCTTAAGTCTCTGACCTTCAAGTCAGAATTGAGTCTTAGGATACAAGTCTGAGTCTCTGGGGTACAAGTCAAGTCTCAAGGGTGCATGTCTGAGTTGAGTCTTGAGTCTCTGGGGTATAAGTCCTAGCCTGGCCTCTGGGGTATAAGCCTGAGCCAAGTCTCAGGGGTGCAAGTCTGAGTTAAGTCTTGAGTTTCTGGGGTATAAGCTCGAGTCAAGTCTCAGGGGTGCGAGTCTTGAGTCTGTAGGTGTAAATCTCACTTGAGTCCCAAGTATCTAAGCTGTCGGTTGAGTCTTAAGTCTCCGCGGTTGTGAGTCAGAATCAAGTCTCTGGGTTGCTAGTGCAAGTTGACAGGCTGATTCAGGAACTAGAAGAACTAGTTTAAGATGTTTTGCTTTAAAAGTATACTTTTTAAACGACAGAATCGTATGGTATAGTAGATTTTAGGCATATTTATACTCATATTCCTTTCCACAAAAGGCAGCCAGACGTTTGATCTACAGCAGATGAAGCAAAAGCCCTTACAAATCTGTATTTGATTCCTTACGCAGTCATACAGGCAATGCTTAAGCAAGAAAATCATTAACATAATTTTCATCGGTTACCTACGGCGTGACACGTTATCATTTACCCCGCTGATTTATGAGAATATTACAACCTGCAACTTATTTATGACACGGGGTTGCAGGACTCAGCAAATATTGGATTTCACCCACCCTACCCTTGTTATCAATGGTTCGCTTTTGATTGATGACTCATATTTTAATTATTTATTGAAATACTGTAAGCGGATAATTAGAAAATGTCCGAAAGGGAGAGAAAGTGCTGATCTGTGGCGATCGGAAAGGAGAAGGCCAGCAGGGAAGGTGATAAAGTTCAGCCCGGTCTGTTTTCCAATTCAGTGCCATGAAAGTGCGGATCGGATCCATGGGGAGTCTCTGTAGAGCATACTAATTACAAGCTCGAACTCATTCTTGCACGCGCACATTCTCATCACTCATCATACGGTCATTACTGTTTCATCAGATGTTAATATTCACACATGTGCTAAATAAATCATTTCCATACATGCACTGATGGAAAATGCCTCTACGTTTGAGCAGATATTTACATCTGCATGTATTCTGAGCCTATGAAATATGGCTATATAGCCTCAAGGCTATGAGGAAAGATATTCATTTTACTTCTACTACAGGCACGCCATGTAGTATGTGGACACCCCTCCTAATTACTGAGTTTAGGTGTTTTGGAGTCAGTTCAAGAACCTTCTAGACCTGCTAGAGCTGCCCCAGACAAGTGGCTAGAACCAACAACAGCTCAGCCACAAAGTGGTAGACCATGCAAACTCATAGAGTGAGACCGCAGAGTGCTGAAGTATGGCGCGCATACAGAACCCCTGTTGCTTCACTCACTACAGGAGTTCCAATACTCATCTGGAAGCAACACCAGCACAAGAACTCTGCATCAGGAAATGGGTTTCCATGGCCAAGCAGCTGCACACATGCCTAAGATTGCTATGTGCAATGTCAAGCGTTGGCTGGAGTGGTGTACAGACAGAGGATATAGCAGGATTGCAGAAAACAACTGGAGAATCATTGCTCTCTGCCCAAATACACTCATCGTCATAAGAATGGTTGCACAAATAGCTGCACCCAGGAGGAATCAACTGACAGGAGTGAAACTTGGTGGGTAGGTTTGCCATCATGAGACATGCTAATGATTCAAGTTTCATGCTTGGTCACGTATGTGACGTAAGTAAGGACGGGCCTTATCATTGTACCTGACTGACCCAACAGCCACGATTACCTTTGGCAGACGGCTGCACCACATAGGACTACATGCATGCAGACCGTTACCACGACTGTCCTTAACACCACGTCACCGTCACCAAAGACTGCAATGGTGTCGCGCCAGACTGTCATGGAGTGACTCAGAATGGCAGCGGGTCATCTTCAGTGACGAGTCCCGCTTTTGTCTTGGTGGAGACGACCAATGAATCCGTGTGTGGAGGCACCGTGGTCAGCACCAAGATGAACGGTTTGTTGTCACGCGTCCAGAAGGCTTGGTGTCACTCCACCTTCACCCCTACCGCACCATCTGCAGGAACTGTGTGAGGATATTCAAGCTGCATGGGATGGATTATCACAGGACACCATTAGGAACCTCTACAGCTCCATGCCGAGACGTCTGGC